>VZTD01002185.1:1897-63370 GCA_013397725.1 Rhagologus leucostigma | reverse complement strand
GAATACACTTTAACCCAGGACAGTAGCTCTCACCTCAATCAGGTTTTACACAGTGTAACTGCCCTTCTGGAAAATAACTGAGATTTCCACTCAACCACTGATTTTTGCAATGTCAATCCCAGATGTACAAGAGCACCTACCAGTTCATCTTCTACCTGTGCCAAACATTTGCTATATCCTGAGGGCTGTATCTTGGTTAACAAATTAAGAAGAAACGGAACTTTTTTTTTTTAAGACGTTTTAAAACACCTTATTTCAGGAAAGCATGTAGGCAAGAAGTTAGTAAGTTAAGAAGTAGGAATAAGAGTAGGAATTTTTGAAAGTAATTTAAGTTCGTACCCTGTCAAAGCCCTTTGCACAAGAGATACATGCTACTGAAGTGGTACGCAAAAAGAAAAGAAACATCCTTCAGCGAAAGCTGATTTAAAATACAAATTGAAAAATTTTCTTTTCTTTTTGCTTATGTATAATAAATGAATTTATGATCTTGCATCATGAGCCACAGTACTATGGAAGGCACGGGCTTATACAAAAATGCTATTTTATTTCTGTATTACCACCTAGATTATTTCTGGTCTTTCAAGCCACACTGCACTGCTGGTTGACTTTTCCATTCAAGTACTGTTATGCCTGGGGGGACTTCAGCAGTAAAGACACCATTCTCTTATATGTCTCTACATATATGCATACACATCCCTTTTATATATTTATTTATTTACATATACTAAGAAAAGCAGTATTTTCTTTAAAAATACAAACCTGAGGTTTCCTTGCAACCTGCTTGTCTCTATCCCTTGGAAATTAACTGTATTTTATTGTTACTGCGTATTGTATTCCTTTACCCAGGTGTATGTTTCTACCTGACAGACTGTAGTATAAAGACAAGAAAATCTATAAAATGAATGTTCTAGTAGCAGACGGAAAGGTAAAACAATAAAATCAATAACTTAACATGATGAAAACAATAAGGCATCAAATAATTCACTGGCAAGGAGGCTGCAAAGCTACTGGAGAAAGCTCCAGCCAGGCATCAAAAAGGTAAGCTGGTGCCTTAAAATGCTGAGTGTTTCTGAAAAACAAGAGGTTGGTGGTGGGTTGCTGAGTGGAAGAAGTATTCCCACACGCATTAAAAAAACAGCTGGGACATCATGAACACTGTCCAGTACCACAGGCTGCTCCTTCCAACACAGACATGGAGAACAGGCCAAAGTCAGGCAGACAGCTAAAGCTTAGGTTCATGAATATGCATTTAAATCTCTTTGCATATAGATATGCATATAAAGACACCTTCCAAGTCTTCACAACCATAAACCTACTTTTTATAAGTTTCTTTTGCTATTGTTTTTCCCAAAATGTATTGTTTTATCATTGCAAACATAAACATACCTAAATTCTGAGCAGAAAAAATCCATGGAGGACAACCACTTGCCTGTGTTGCACTGTCTTGGTTTAAGACAATTTAACGGGAACACTCTATGATGAGTTATCCCCCTTTGTTTTAAACCAATCCCTCTCTACTTATAGTAGATATAAGTGGAAAAAATATCAGTTTACCAGCAAGCAAAACAGCAACAGGCAAAAAAATAACAGTAAATAATCACTAGATACAAAATTGCTAAATCTCACAGATCCCCACCAGAGACAAAGAGAAACTTGAAATGGCAGAGTGACCCATCCTAAGATGGTGGCTACCACAGCTGAGTGTGTGGCTCTAAAGACAAAGGGGAAACGGCAGCAAACCCTCCCACGAAGGTAGGAGCTTACGAAGCAGTTCTAGTGGCAGGTACGAATTGCTGGCATGTGTGGGATCAGTGTTGCCGCTTGCTGCCACCTCCTGACACCTGCTGGACTCCGCCAGTTTTGGTGTTGCTGCCTTGGGTCCCTACTCTGATGGAAGAGGAGGGAAGGAAAGAATGGACTCTCGGCACTGATACGCAGTGGCCTGGCACCAGACCAGCTCAGGCTTAGTGCTGTCCACAGGTGTTGCAAAATTCACTCTGAAACAGTTTCTGATTGCAAATGCAGATTCTCCACTTGCTACTGTTGCGAGTAGAGGCAAGAAAAGGCCAAGAGGCAAGCCAACCAGGGAGAGAGAAATATGCCTGAGTGTCCCAACTTTCAAAAAGCCTTGGGTACCACCTCCCCATTCCGGTTTCCAGCTGCAGGGGTCTTAAAGAGACAGTAACAATTTTGGGCATAGATAGATAGGGGATACAGTAACATTTTGGGTTACTTGGGGTATGCATTTACCTGGAGTGATTGAGCTGGAAATAAAAGAATAGTGAACTCTATTCCCAAGGCAAGTGTTGGGGTTTTAGGAGTTCTCCTTTTGTTTTTCTTTTTCTCTTAAAGAATTTTTCCCCCATACATGTTCCTAGGAGACAAATTACCAGGCACTTAAGAGAGACAAAAAGACTTGGCCACAGGGGGAGGGGTCCAGCTGTCCTCTTTTACCTGGGGCTTTTCTCATGTAGGGCGGAGATGCCACGAGATTTGAACTGCGAAAAAGAGGTTGGGTACAGTGCCTAGCGCTCTTTGTTCTCCCGGTGTTTGGAGTGGAGTGAGAGGCTACAGTCGTGGTAGGAAGAACTCGTCTTTGCTGTGGGGTTCTGCCTTCTGCTGCCTTCCTTCTGCCGTGAGTGGAGTTTGCTGGCTGGAGCAGCCGTTTGCACTGGGACCCTATTTAACACCCTACCTCACTAAAAGAGGGACCTTTTCACCATCTGCTTTGGTGACTCAGGGAGAACCCCGGGATCCCAAGCCCACCTTTCACTGCTCTGCTGGGAGCTGGGCCACGGCTGCCCTGCCCCCACCGTTCCTTTGCTGCTGCTCTGAGCCTTTGCTACACTGTAGCTCTGCATGCCCTGCCTGCCAAGACGTCCCAGGGTTCCCGCTGCAGCTCTGGAGTCCGATACATCTCGTCTACCACTCCAGGATTTTGTGCTCGTTGGTGGTTGTTCCAGCCTGCTGTTCCCGAGGGTCCGGCTGGAGCACCGGGATTGGCTGCCCCAGGAGGTTTGTGAAGCTTTTCTTCCATCTCTTCCTGGCTTGGCCAAGCCACCATTGCCATGTGCTCCCTGAGCTCGCTCTGGAGCGCTCCCTGCAACTGTGGCGCANTTGCCTTGTTATATATATATATATCTATATATCTATATATCTAGATATATATAGGTATATATGTATTAGCCAAGAACTGTTATTCCTATTCCTCATATCTTTGCCTGAAAGCCCCTTAATTTCAAAATTATAATAGTTTGGAGGGAAGGTGGCTACATTTTCCATCCCAAAGGAGGCTCCTGCCTTCCTTAGTAGACACCTGTCTTTCAAACCAAGACAGCAAGAAAGGTTCAAAGGCTTGATGGAGCATACCTGTGCATAGTAGATAGCATCAGACAGCTATACAACAGCCTTAAGCTTTACTGGTTACTGTGTTGCAGGACCTGAATACATTTTATCTGGGGTTGCCTTTTCATGCAGTCAGCTTTGCATTCCCTCACTTTAAATACAGGAAGACTTAGAGGCATTTGGCTGGTTTTGCTGTAGTAAAATCCAGCTAATTCTTCCTTCCATACTTCCAAAGGCAGTCTTTTTGCTCCTTAAGAGCACTCCTCCTCTTCCTGCACACAAGCAGTTAGCAGAAAATGTGGAGTCTTGGATCTGGTATTTGACTGTTCTGTTCTCATGGAGCTTATTGTTGGTTTTGCTCACATACAGAGAAGAAAAGAGCCAAACGTCATGGGAACTCACATGATGACGAAAATAAAGTATGCCTCCTGAAAATACAGTGCCAGTTTCAGACAAGATATACATATGTTAATACCACTGTCATCACAGAGCCAAATCCAAACTCTGATCACCTTCTTCATGTGATTCATCTAATATAAGAGCTCAAACAGCCTACTGGAGCCACAGCCAAAAACATATAATTACAAATCACGTAAAATCAATCCAAATCCAGAGAAATTATTTCTGAGAATTGCACAAATGCATATTATTTAAAAAATGGGTAATTTCAAAGACAGCCTGCTACCCAGCTTAGAGATACTTACATACACTTTTGCATCTCACTTACAAATTGTCTATCGAAGTTTATGACAAAGTTGGTGTTTATATGGGTGGTCCACTGGTATTTCTCATACTATCATCGAAAATGTCAGCCTTCCTTTTCCATTTGCCTTCCTTCTCCATTATCTTCTTTACAGAGTTTGCACTCTGATATTGTACACTATACTGTAAAAGTGCCAATTGAAATAATGGTACCTGGCCCTAAAGAACCATTTAAATGTGATAATAAGCCCACATTTAGCCACATACAGCAAAAAGGCCTTCTCAACCTTAGCATGATAAAGTGTCTAAGAAATACTAGGGAACACTGTCATAAACAGACTCATAGGAAGTCTACAGCACAACTGTACAGAAGGAGCTGCTATCCAAATGGATACAGTACAGCAGTCTATGGTCAATGAAGAGTACAGGATGAGCTTTAAAAAGGAAGAGAGGAGTATGAACAAAGACATTTTCTTTTTCCAGTCTATATTTCCAGCTGAATAGGTGTGGCTTGCAGCAACTACTCTTCCCTTCTGCATTCCACAAGAAGAGAACACAGAAAAATTAATACCTTGAGCCAAGCCATGTCTTAAAATTTTTGCCTGAACATGACCCTGTGCAAAACATACAGCAATGCTGAAGCTGGCATATGGAAATACCATAAAGCAGAGAGGAAATGGCACTCACATGAGAAAAGACTTGAAACTACAGATTAATGTCACATTGCTACAACATGTCAAGCATGCTCTTTTACAGCTAGGGCTTCCCAGGAACTAGAAGCAAGCTCTTGTTTGAAGATTAAGATAGCTTCCCAACACACACAGTGCGCTTCATAATACAACTCAGGGCTTGATGAAAGGCTTTCTGAGAATAGGAAAAGGACAATTTCTTTTTTTGCTTATTTTTTTTTCTCTTTTCTCTAAGCATTAGATAACAATGAAGTACAGTAGAGCTTGCATTCTTAAATAAAAGCATTTCTAGATTTTGAACATTAAAAATTGCAGTCTGAAACATTTTACAGTGTGCCTATCATTCTTAAGAGATTCTAAAACCCTTTACAGATGAAAATGTTTGTCATAGAGATACTGGCTTCATCCATTTCAGTTGGGGCATGGGTATCACAGTCAGGTGTTACTTCAGTCATTAATGAAATTTTGCCATACAATTGCAAGATGCGTTCTGTGCAAGCTGCAGAACTAAGGAGAGGGCAAGCAATGTATTAACAGTCAGGACTGCAGGCCACTTATAAGGCACACTCCCAGCAATGGCTAACTATGCTTTTCATTTTAACTTCCAAGCCTACTGTATAGAATGGTATGGAAACCTGACGAAGAAAATAAAACAGAAGGGAAAAAAGGATTTCCTGTCATATAAAAGAATTCCTTTTTCTGACAGATCTAATGAAATAGAAATTCAAGACTACAGTTACAGACATGATTGTTGAGGGATACATCTGGTGCAAGTAGCTGGGTTTGCGAGCTGCAGATTGAGATGCTGATTTAAATGCAGACTGAGCTCTGTGTAGGAGCCTGAGACAAGAGGCCGTGAACTGGGTAGTGCCAGCCAGGTGAATGGACACAGAGACACAGCGGGAGCAGTGAACTGCTAGACTTCTGGATAACAAAAGGCAGGAAGACCTTTTGGCAAGGCAAAAAGGTAGGAGACACAGCAGGAGCAGAGGACTCATGACGAAGAGGGAGATCAACACAAAATCTGGTATCAGCTCATACTTGATTTTTACCAGCTTAGCACAATAAAAAACAAGTTAAATGAATTTCTGAAAGTTTAGACAACCTTTTCCATTTTCGCAGCTCCCAAAATATCATTAATGCTCCTAAATATTCCATTTTGGCACATATGAAAATACATTGCTGAGGTTTCAAGTGTCTTCTAGGTTTTCAAGGGAAATTTTACTTAGATTAAAGCAAATGTTAACCCTAAATCAGGAAGCTAAACCTAATTTTTGCATTAACACCCCAAGGGTATTTTAGCTAGTACAACACAGCTCACTCTGGTTGGACATAACATCATTCACTCTGTTGACATGGTTATCACAGAGAGCCAAACCACAAAAATACAGTTCACAGTACTGTTAGTCTAGTCAAAGTCTGGGCACTCTTGTGGGCTAGCCCAGGCACAAATTCCAGTTTGTATAGAGTACTCAGTGATTTCCAACCCACTGGGATAAGGAAACATTTCTCTTCAGTTTTATGTACTCACTGTTTTTTCTCCTGGGCTCCCATTGGGCACCTCCACAACTCTGAGGTCATGGTCCACCTGCAGCCTTGCCCTTGTGACAAACTGGATGACCGATGAACTGTCCTGAGAAGTAAAAAGAGGAAGAACTGGACTTAACAACAACAACAACAACAACAACAACAACAACAACAGCACCAATCCCCCCTGCCACAAAAGCCCAATGAACCATCAAACATTTGCCAGTGTAATAAATACACCCAGACAACATTTAGTGAAGGCTAGGTTGACAGTTAAGTACTAGCCAGGTTACAACTCTGCTTTGTAAAAAATACACTTTATGCTCATAACAGACAGATATAACTGAGCACATTATTTCAGATTATAACAAAATCAGGTATGTTAGACTTTAAACACATATTTTGTATTTGGTTTGTTAATGTTTCCCACATTTTCCATGAAAGCAAGACAACATTGGCAATGACACAGGCAGGCTCAATATTAACCATGAAAAAAGTTCCGATGTGTTTTTCAAGTGAACAGAAAAATGATATACAGGAACTGGGATAAACTACAATATATCCCAGGGGGAAAACTTCTTATTTGAATCTGTGCATGACAAATATCTTAATTATTCACTGTACACCTCCTCTCACTAATACGTATTTCTCCAATAAAATGCCCGGTGCATTTTAACAAGCACATTTCAATAAGATGCCATTTCAACTTACAGATTAGTCACTTGTATGCAGTTCGCCTTGGGAAGGGTACGTAGTAAGTAGAAAATGGCATGCGCTGGTGAAACATGGTGAAACATGTAAACACTGTTGTCTTTTAAAGGAGTGTTGCTAAAAGTAATCTTAGAAAGGACCCAGCGATGCCTTAGGGTTTAGCTTGTATATTTTTCAGATCCTGTGCTGCTTTAGTATGTAACTTTAAAACTTCATATAGCCTGTCAGCTACTGTTCTCCCATTCTGGTTAGACACAACAAACACTCTCTAGGCCTGGACTCAAGGACACCTTGTTGTCCCAGGCCCCGAAATATATAAACTAAACCTCTAGAAAGGGGGAACAAACTTGGGGTAATGACATCATTACCTGAAATTGTAATGGGAGAATCAACCCTGATGTGCAAATGGACCAAACTTACAAAAGTGGGAAAAACCTGTGACCCAACGTCCATCTTGGGTGTAGCCTCTCGGAGGCTTTTTGACTGCCCAAGGTGTACCTATTGAAGGCCCTTCAAAAAATACCCACTTTTATTCTCTTAATCTTGTCTGGCCTCTGTTTTCAGGTAGCCTCTCCAAGGCATCACCAGAAGATGGGATGAATCCTGGCTATTCCCAAGTCTGAATTTCCCAGAAGCACATCTTGCATACACTCTTGTTTACATATTTCAGCATTTCTGTGAGCACATAAAAAATACCTGAAACTTCTGGCCTTGCCTATACTTTCTGTTTTCAAATATGGACAAACATTAACAGACTCACTGGTTTCAATTGGCAAAGCTCAGGGCTATTAATTACTTTAGCAACTGTTTTCTAATAAGGGCTCTCTGACACTTTTAATCTAACAGCTATCAAAGACAGGTTTATTTTAGCAGGCTCATGTTATCAGCTTTCTCCTCCAATTATCTTATACCCTCATAATCTTACAGCATCTTGCCACAATTAGAGTCAGCATTTTTGCAAGTTAAGGAAAATAGGTCAAAATGCAGTAAATCACAAAAAATTTAAAAGATTTGCTGTCCCAGTGGCTTCAGAGAAGACAGAAATTAACTTGCAACCATTTGTTTCTTGTCACAAATGTTAAGCTCAGCATTAATGTGGTCATGATGCATATTCTTTGAATAATACTAATTTGAAGTAAAAATGACAAAAAACTGCCATGTGTCTGTCTACACAGAAAGATGATAGATAGCTGGTCACAGTTTACATTCACTTACATTTTTTTAGAATGAAAACTCTCAGAAATCAATTCAATTTTCAGAAATATCTAACCCTAACACCATGCACACAATTATGGGTCTCATTCGTCATTTTTCAACGTATAAATTTCTGAACTAAATTTATTTCTATCTTAATGGGTAATGGGTTAGAACTAGGATTAACACATCCATACACACTGTTAATAAGTAGATCTGTTTTCTTTGATACCATGATTATTTTTCACACACTAGTAAAGAGAGCAAGAAATGCAAGTTTTGAGTTCATTGGTTCACACAAGCGCACTTAAATTGGCATTGAACACAACCTACAAGGGGAGCACATACCCTCTTGAGTATCTCGGTATTCAGCAGCATGTAGATATTTATATCACAGGACTCTGCTTTAGGTAGTGAGCTTAAGTTGCAGTGTACAATCAAACAAGATCTGCCTGGTCTTTCACAGTCCTACAGGAAATACGGAAAAAGTTGTTAGGCAAAGGAGGTAAAAATTCAGTGATAAATTGAGTGACAGCAAACACACCAGAAAACTAAGTTATATAGTAAACTGCTATAATACAGCCCTCCTGCATTGAAATAGCAACTGTCAAGACTGAAGACAGCTGGATACAGAGGCCTGCATGAACGCAAGCCAGGTAAAATTCAGTCCTCTGAAAAGCTGCTGAGCCAGGCAAACATTCAGGACTGGAAGGAACAGGACCACTGCTACACATCAGCACTCTGTGTGGGTCAGGCACCAAGTACGGTGCAGGGACCCACTGCCCCCATATGCCTTTGACAGAACACGGGAGCAAAGGCTCTGGTAACCAAGTGTGTGCTGCCATGTCAGCTAAACCCATTTCCACTGCACTTCCTGAAACTTCCTATTTACTTTTAAAAATCAGACAATTACAGTCACTAAATGCCCCCCCAGCACATCATCAGTATTGTTATATACGCTCTGTAATGAACTACCTGCCTCAGATCTTCATGCCAAACCATGCAAAATGTTTTGTAAAATATGCTGTATGTTCAAGTGGTGCCACAAATGGTGCCATTTCTTACCAATACTTTTCTGCCAGACTTCGTGAAAAAAGCAAATATTGCGTGGAAAATATTTTCTTTCTCTTGAGGAACAACGCATGGGCTGTGGTTTCTATGGAAAGAGCAGCTTCCTTTGTCCTGACCAACCTGCATGCAAAATTATAAATCACAATTATTATTCCAAATTAAACGAAATTATACAAGAAGGTTGAATTAGTCTGCCCGTAAAAATACATCTAAATCTGAGCTAAATGTCTGGGCTCCCACTAACAGTCAAAAGAGAAAAAGAACCACCTTGGGAGTCATATAACCCTGAAGAAAGTATCTGAAGTCAGCCAGATGACTCATGCACTGGAAATGCTTTGTCTGGATAGGATATGAACGTGTCTAACCTAGTTCACATGTGGGTGTCTGTGTTCTACATACCTGGAGATAGAGACAGAGGAGAAAAACTTCAGCAAAATATATGTTATGACATAGTATTTTAAGCCAATAGTTGTCCTAGTTACAGAGACAGTAGGCGGAGTCTAGCATTAGGGCTGACCCAAAATCATTCTCTACATCAACCCGCACAAATTTGTTTATTGTCTCTTTAAGACTTGGAGTCGGAAGCAGAGCCTCTGTGTTTTACTCCAGTTCACAAAACGGAGAGGGGTGCTTCCTGCCTTTAAAAACAGGGGACGGAGACATGGAGCTGTCCCTTCCATTCTTTCCAGGCTCTCAAGCATTTCAAAATCCCATTTGCGGGGGGGGGAGGGCGGGGGGCAGGCTTGCCCCCTGCTGCCCGCAGCAGCCACGCCGGAGGTCAGAGCCCCTCCACGAGTTCCAGCCCCTGCCAGCAGCCGTGCCGCACCAGGGAGAGCCCCTGGTGGGCGGCGTGGAGCGGGCAGCACGGCAGCATTGACAGCGCTTGGACAAAAACAGTTTTTCCAGGTTTTGTTTTGTCCCTGTTCCCCGTTGGTTATTTGTTTGGCGGGGGAGGAGAGGGGGGAGTTTTGGAACAACGGAGGCTTATTTGCTGTGTTGTTTCCTTCATTCTCTCTCTCGGCTGTGTGGCCCAGGGACTGGAATCTCCATCATTTTTGTCTGTGTTCCCTGGGACAATTTGGGGGACCTCATCAGCATTTGTGCGTGGGCGTTGAAGCGTTTGCTTTTTTATTTCTTGATTATTGCTGTTTTCCTTAAGTAAACCGTTATTTTTTCACTTTTATCTCTTCGTATTTGTCTCTCCTTATTAGTGGAAAGGGGAGAAGCTAAAACTAAGGGGAAGTAACTTATTTCTGAGACCCCATCTCGTAAATTGTCTTAAACTAAGACAATAGTGTTACCCTTTGTATTCCCTTTTTTGGTGTTTTGGCCAACTCAACTGCATTCCTGCTTGTACCAGAACTAACAAGATAAATGAAATCTTTGTGTAAATGTACAAGCCTAGGCACTAAGTCTGTTCTTTTACCTTTAGCAGAAATAGTACAAAACCCCCTTTTTGTGTCATTAGCTTATTCACTTGTCCAAGAAAGTGGATGACTGAGGCAAGTAAGACTTGAAGAGCACCAAACTGATAAAATGAGCTTCAGTCAAGATAATCTTGCTCAAGAAAAGCCTTCTCACTTTTTGCAGCTTATGAATATTTACTGAAAAAAATTACCGAAATTTAATAGAAACTAAGACAACGAAGTATCAGCAAATTCTTCCTGTTACCATCCTTAAAACCTGTAAGAATGAGAGAGGGAGATTTTTCTCACAAACCACCAAATGACATTCTTACACATCCTGCTGTTGACCTCCTCACACCCTCTGACAGGACGAAAAACTGAAAACTTGTACCTTATTCAAACATAAATTCTTGAAAGAGGGAGAAAAAAAGTTGTTACAGATACAAAATTACTGCATACTCTGAGTCCGATTCAGCAATACACAGTTTGTATCTGTGTTAAGTATTGTGAAAAAAGAAGCAAATTCCAAATGTCTATCTAGATTTTAAATGCTGTTTTCCAGACAAGTGATATCTCTGTCTCTTTGAAAAATGTATCTTTTCTGCTTCACTGGCCCAGAAATACTTAATAATCTATTCTTTGAAGTATGTATTCACAACCTGATTTAATATAATCTGTCCTTACATTCCCAACAGATAAACCCAAAATTTACAGTCTCCTTGGGGCTCAGGTGAAGATAAAGACTATGATTTGTCCAGATCACCTGAAATGAGTTTTCATTATTTATTTTAGGTAAGAGATTCACAAAGCCCACAGACATTTACTTCTTTGATCTTTCACATGGAAATTAGATCCATATCAACTAGAAGGCTTATGTTAAATTAAAACCAGCAAAAAGTCAGGATCTATTAAGTACTTGTTCTTTATTCCTGAAAGTTTAAATTACAGATGTCATTAGATTTATGCAAGAGATACAGGAAGGACAGTACAAGTTTCTGCGCTATTTAAGTTTTTGGCATACTCCCCAAATATTTACATCCTGTACAAGTACAGTTTAAGAACGAGCCAAAGCAGAAATACCTCATAAGACTGAAAGGAATTGTCTAGCATGAAGCAACATAAACCTGGTCCTTTCTACTTTATCTTTTCTTAAACTGAAGATTGGCATCATTTTTAAAACACTTCAGCTGAAACAGAGAAAGGCACCTCCAGAGGACAACTCTGAATTTGGAAATACTTTTTCCTCTCTGCCAGCTACACAGCAATCCTATATGAGGTGGATACTAAATTCAGTGTTTCAGTCCATATTAGAAGGGAACCATGCAAGAACTAAGCACCTCTTGTTACCTGCACTGCTCTGGAACAGACCATCAGGTCACCTATATGCTGTTGTAGCAGCCAGGGGCAGAGGCTACTTCCTAGATAGGCAGATAGGCTGCTATTTGGCCTGCAGAATTTGGGGGAATTCAACCAGGCAGAAATTAGTTTACACTCATCTGTGAACCTGTGATCAATCAGCGTGTGCTGACAGCCAGCAGGAAGGAAAAGATGCAAGGCAGCTGAACAGCAATCCATTTTTTGTAGCACTCTTGGAAGCCACAGAGCCACAAAACTGGGAAAAAATTAACAAAAAAGTTCTAAATGGGTGGATCACGCTAAGGTAGAAGCAAATCCATCCTTTTCAAAAGACTGACCACTGTTGGTTTGGTGGGATATTTTTTAGGGTTTTCGGTTTGTTCATTTTGTTAGGATGACTGTCAGACATTTATATTTCACATCATGTTATTCTCAATTTTTACATGCATAAGGGTTCAGTCAACCATCCAGAAAAAACAATGGCAACTTTTCAATAAACTTTGTTTTCGATGAAATATTCAGCTGCAGAAAGTCAACTAGTTAAATAAAATCTTAGCATAAAACTCCTGTTTGCATTATGCTGAGACTGAACTGCATCTCTGAAATACAAACCATGATTTGTATTGTGAGCGTCATTTTTAGTTTCTTGTTGTTCAAACACGATGCTATCCCAGCCACCTTGTAGTACACAGACAAGGAAATTTCTGGCTGAATGTTTACAATTTATAGATGCAAGAACTGTACAAGTCTTTGAAATGGAGTAGGAAGCCAGGCTCTTCATCAGACTTGGAGTTTCAGGGTATCTGTCATACCAGAGCTTTTTGAAAATTTCCATTTCTCAGCAGACTGTAAACAGAAAAGGACTACCCCCAAAGTGGTCTTCCCAGGATCTGGGATCCAACATCTTACAGAAACAGCAGAAGGGACTTTTTTTGAGCAGTGCCTAGAATGTGGAAAGAGATATGCACTGCCCTTGTAGTCAGTGCAAGAACTATACAGAAGCCACAGAGAAATGTCAACATCCAACTCCTAACACAAGTGAACAACTGGGGCAGGGCACAAGTGGGACAAAAGGGAGGCTGTCTTAAATCCTACATTAAGACTACAGATTGGGAAATAAAGACCTTTCCCAAGAGAGGTACCAAGCAGAAGCAGCCCTGCAGCCTCCGAAGAAGGGACTTCCAAGGAGCTTTGTTGGAGCTGTCTCTGCTGAAGGTTGTTTCACTCTGTTTTCCAGAAGCTACTTATAAAGTCCTGAATAAAATCATTTGCAGTCTGGTGCACTGGTCTGGTGCATATAGATAAATCTCCTGTACTGGACGTGTACCTAAAATCTGTACCCAGACAGAAGCAGACAAAGTCCACGTTAGCATATAAAGTAGGCCAAAGAAAAAGGTAAACCAGGCTAACTGCATAGCATCTTCAGCACTTACGTCCATATTACACACTTTCCTAACTTGTTCTGAGTCTGGTCCTGTGGCCTGAATGTGCTGCAGCCACAAATTAATGGCTGACCTAGCAGATTTCACTGAACAGCTTTATATTGTAGAAAAAAAGTGACTAATTTCAAAGATCTTAAATTATTTTTTACATTTTCTTCTTCTCTATATACAGTGGTCTATGTCATCACATATAGTCTAGACTACCACACATATCACAATTTTTTTCAAGGTAACTGTAAAATTTTTGTAACACAGAAGTAATTATTACTAACTACTGATCCTAGCCTTCAACTCCTGGAAAACTTTTCTAATTAAAAAAAAATACTTTTTTTGCAAAGAAATTACATTTTCGGAATTTCAATTCTAAACAGAAAAATTTGTAAGAGGGTGGTTGTCTGATGGAAATCCAAACATTGTATAAAATCTTTTCACACAGATTTTATAACTTGATATATTTATTATTTGTCATTTTCATTATTAGAATGCAGCATGCTTACACTGTCTTGAATGTCTTCAACTTTGACATGAGGCAAACCAACATAAAGAACAAAAGTAAAATTTTCCCACAGGGATTTTTACTGACAATGATTTATTTTTACCATAGTGTCCCTGAGTAGGGATGTTCCCATTCTCTAGCAATGTCTTGTCTTAGGCTGCAAAACACTTAACATCAATACACACATCATGTTTTTTCTAGTTTTCACCTCAATTTCAAAGGCACTTTTGTCAAACTGCTCAGCCCCAGTGTAAAGAAAGGTAAAAAAAAATCATTCTGATATTCTCACTGCGGAATATCAGAGCGATTAAAGCAGTAGCACAGCCTGCACTCAGATCTCATGCGCATTCTTGAATACCGCTGTATGTCAAAATAGCCTTCAACATTTCTCAATAACAACACATTATTGTCAGGTGCCTCACTTAGACACCTGTGGCACTTGAAAATCACCACCTTTCAGACAATCTTAAGTGGACATCCAAAATCTAAGGGACTGAAAATCATTACTCGCTCTTGAACATATATATTTTTGTGTGTGTGTGTATATGTACGTGTGTATATATATGTGTGTAGTCTCTATTGCATTCAACATGTGTGCATATACATGTAACACGCATAAATATAAAGAGATACAAGCCAGAACATTTGTACTACACAGACTGTAAATAGCACCTTGCATAACAGGCCTCTACATGTCACCATAACTCTGCAAAGGCTAATAATATTACTAATCTATCATCATGCAGAGTAGCAGAAAATCCCTCATACTGCCTGTACTACCCATTCCAATGCACATCATTCTCTGATTTTATGATTCTATAAATGGCCACACACTCATTCAGAGACAAGCTAGTCTTCAGCTTTGTTAATTTACTGTAAGTTGCTCTCCCCTTGAAAAGCCTGTGAACATGCTTGAGAGACATTTAAATAGGAGTGCCTGTACAATGGGTTACTCTGACAACTTTTTGTTGTCAGCACAAACCACTAAATTTCTCAGAGACAAGATATAATCACTGGAGAAAGCATGCACATTACTTAATGCTTTTAAAATGCTCTATCTGCAACAAGGAGGAAATTACTGCAGGATGACTGTAATGGATTCTGAATATTTGAATCTGACTGACTTCTTTCATGCTACTTTACGGGTTGAGCAGAGGCAAGCCCATAAAGTAGCAATGGTTTTTAATCATGTAAGATTACACCACTTTTGAAAGAAAGTGGCAGAAGGACATTTCAGAGTGAAACAGTTGTACGTAAAACATATGCACACTCCACACACATCACATCCTAAAAAGCCTGCAGGATATTTAATATGGCTGTAATGAGAATAGCATGTTAAATTTATTACATACACAGGGATCATCATTTCTGACTTTCCCTGCATGCGTAGAGATTTATGAGAATACTTGAGCTTGCTTTGTAACTCCAAGAAGGAGGTACCAGTGCAAGGGGGAAAATCACCACACTTTTTCCAGGAAACACAGAGGATAACCAAGGGCTTGAAGCCAGGTCACCTGGGAGTGGCTGGAGTTTCAAGGACGAATAATACACCTGCTGCCTCAGCACATTCCCATTCTGCTATCAGCACTGTTTCCCACCTTCGGGGTACTTGCAACATCATCTCTGCTCATCTGTAGCTACTCTCAGAACATGGCAATTTCTAGCAAGCCTTTGGGGCCTTTCAGAAATTGTTGAGGTTTAGCAAACTTTCAGCAAACAGTTTAAGCATTTAGGCCATGTTACCTGTAACATAAACTTCACAGGTGAACTAAAAGCCAGTGGCCCCTTCTAGATCTAACCTCAACCCGTTAACATTCATCAAAGGCAAAAGCTCCCATTTTTTCAGGGCCCTGTATCCTGCACAAGATGTCAGCCTGGAAAAAGGAAATGAAATACAATTTCAAAATGGGCTGCACAGGACAGTTGAGGACCAAGCACAAGAAGTGAATATTAGCAGCTGGGGTTACGTATGTGCAAGTGATAGGAATCTCTTGGAAGAATGAGACAGAAAAACAAGAGGAAAACTGGCTGTTGCTTCCAACAAAGCATTATGTACAGTCTCCTTGTTGCATTGCTGTATATAAGAAGCTGAGGGCTATTCCCTTATTTAATGACTGACATTTTACAAGATAAATGGGCGAGCAAATGTGTATCTTCAGCTCATTACTTATACTAGCAACACTAGATTTTCACCAATGCAAAATAATTCATTATGGTATTAAAACTTAAGGTTTCTAGGCTCTTCCAGCAAGTCTGGGATTCCCCTCTTGAGCTAAATCATCACTAGTTGTGGAGGAGGGCCTGGAAGCCAGCAGAACTAAGCTGACACAAAGCAAGTAGGAAGGTGGAATCCAGACATGAGTGCATGTGATAAAACCAAACCCACATCCAACCTCAGAAAGTGTGTGGGCAAGTTCAGGGAAAACATCAGGAAACACAAGATATTTGGAACAGCAATTTTACTTGCAGGAAACATGCTCAAGGTCTGAACACAGGCCAGTAATTTCACAAAATTTTTAACATTGTTCAACTCTGTAATGGATGACTATCTCATCACCCTTGGGCTATACCGACTCCAAAGGACAAGGAGTTTGGCCGTGGTCTGGAAATTGCTGGCAGAGAGCTTTTACATATTTTCCCCTGTATGTTTTTTTTAAACTGTTTCATTTATGTATGAATAACTAATCAGTGGTTCCAGTTTTCAAACTTGAAAAATAAATAACGGATGTCTTTGTTGCTAACCACAGCACATTCATCCTAGTATTAGGAAAAACAAGTATACATGTATTCTGATTCAAAGACACTAATTCACCTTTTATTAGGTGAACAAAGAATTGATAAGCAGGGTTAATCTAACATGTCACACTGAGAAAAAAGGGGTACTGACATGAAATTCCAGACAAGGTCAGACTTTCAACGGTAGACAAATAAGTTATGTAAATATGTTATCTGACTACTTGTGCCATATGCCAAGAATGTTTAATATTCACAGATAATGAAACACGTTTGAATCAGAGCAGTCCTATTGATTCTGGTAATAAATTTAAGAGCCACTGAAACTACAGAAAATAATTTTTAAAATTAACCCATTTTACACAATTCTTGCAAGATTTCAACTAAAAATAGCAATGATGCCAAGGAAAACCAGTAGTCCACAGATCCATTAAGTAACCTTACAAGGCCATGAAGAGAGGCAAGTGGAAACAAAGTGGAGATGCTAAAGCATTAGAGGAGGAGTACACCATAGCTCTGGCTTCTGCTCCTCTAGACAACAGGAGAATGCACCAGATGCATGTTTGGCATAAATCATGCTAACCTGATTGCAACGCCTTTAGATATTTTTCTGATGCACTTACTATACAGCTTAATTAAATAATCAGGTTTGATAAGCATGATTATTGCAACATTGGCCTAGTCTTGGCCCTGCAGACAGTTTGCACATACTTAACAGCAATCCTCAGAAGTACTGCTCTCAAGAACTAGTGATTCCTATCCAGTTTAGTGACAAAAGCAAATATCTTCTCATAGAAAGTTCCTGACTTACAAGACAGCAGATTCTTTCCTAGACAGACCTGTACATGCCACATGTACAGAGTAAGAAGAAACACTGACCATTTGGTATGATTTACCTGTGAGATCCACAGAAAGTTCAAGCCTAGGAATGAATGACCACCACCTTACACAAAAATCAGCTTACCACTAACATTCATGTGCTCCTTATATATTGGCCTCTAGCAGATGAAACCCAAGAAAGGGTCACTGAGAACTACTCTTCGTCTCCCTGTGATGAACCGTGAAATGCTTAACCAGCATATGAGGCAACAAATAATTCTCAGGGTATGTCTCTATTTAAAAAGCCCCTGAGATCACTTGGCATTTGATGCTCCTTCAGCTAGGTTCTATCTGTCTATAGCACATCCTCTTCTGCAGCCTTACCTATGATGTATTAAACACAAATAAGCCCACGTTTGTTCTTTACCTAATTGTTGGACTTCCCCTATGGGCTGTGTTGATATTAGGATGAGGACCTCTGAAGACTGTGCAGGTAAGTACATTCCCTGGAGGGCTCAAATGGCTCCAGTGTGATGTTTCACTAAAGCAGACATTTGAATGTATCAGAAGGGTGTCTAAGATATAAATTTTCTTCAGAAGCAGTGGAGAGAAGGTAGGACTTTCAAGAGGATGATTTTGCTTATCTACTGTAGACAATTGAAGATTAAATGGGTCATCCTCATTAAAAAAACCTCTTGGGGGGTGGAGGAGATATATTAAAAGTTAAGCAGAAGATGTCTTTTGTTTCCAAGACATCCTCAGAGTTTCCTCCAAGAAATGCTTTATTGATACTTCTGATACCATCTGGTACCTTGCAGAAGACTGGAATGATGCACTTTCAAAGCCAGGAGAGAAATCCAATAAAAGATGCTTATTTTCATTCTGATACATGAACAGGGAGGAAAACCCTTCTTTCACCAGATGGGAGCTAGAGTTTATAAGCACAGATACCACTGTTTTTAACTCTTCCTTGTTTTTTGTTCCCTTCATTTAGACCACAAATCTTGTACATTAGTTATGGAAGAGAAAGGCTAATCTAATAGTCAGGATTTAAAACAGGACTGTGTGTTAAAAAACTAAGCAGTCAGTTATTTTCTGAATTTCCTTCTTCATTGTTTTTGGCAGGAAAAGCTTCACCAATGGAAAAATGGTGAATTCCTACACTCACTCCTTCAAAAAGAAGGAAAAAAAATTTAAAAAAAATTTGTAGACTTTCTTTGCATTTAGTATCTTTCAACAGCAGGAGCTTCCTTCTCTGGCTAGGAAGCTTGCAAAAAACCCAACTATATATATTTTTTCCATACTGTTGTATCCCATAGGGATAAGAGCAAAGGGCCAGCAAAACCCACGAAGAAGAAAGTTTATTGGTAGGATGGCCCACAGGCCATGACATCCCTCTAACTCAGAGCGAGTTCCCAGAGGACCCTGCATCTGTTAGGTTAATGTATGTATTTCCTCTCTTTAGGATTGGTTCTGTGTTCTCCATCCCTTTATTCCATTTATGTGCCTCCTCTAGAAATTTGTTTTTGATTGTACCCCTCATTGGCTCCCGTCCCTTAGTCCCTCCTTCATTGTGTCCTTATTGGTCTCCTTTCCCTTACCCCGCCCCCTGGCCCTCAACCCATTGGCCCTGATGCTCTGCCTGCCCACCATCCCCCATATATAAACCTGTACCCTGCCCTCCATCTTGGTTCTTCATCCCTGGACCCTCCACAATAAACCTCGTTTCTGGAACCCATACAAAGGACCCTTCCCGCCTCCTTTGTCACCGGCTGCTGCCTCGTCTCTATGTCTGTGCGTGTGCATGCCCCGCTCCATCGCGAGTGTGGGTGCCTGCTGCCCTCGTCTAGCCCTCTGCACTGAAGCAGCTTCCCCTGACTGGGGGCCCTTCTGGAAGGCTGCGGCACTCACCATCGCCCCACACCGTGGCAGTTGGCGCCCGAATGGGGACCCCTGCTGGTCGTCCCTGGAAGTGTCCCCAGTAACTTCGGTTCTGGGAGAAAGTCACTTGGGCACTGCCAACGCCTCGAAGACTGCTCTGTGTTCTAAAAGAGCAGCTCTAAGGGGGGACTGGTAGCCTCCCAGAAGTGGGAGGTTGGTCCAAACTGGTGGACCAGCCTGAGAGCCTGCGTTGACCCTCATCGGACGGGTCAGTTGCCGTGGGGTCACCCTTCTACCTCTTTAGTTTCTCCTTTCCTCTTGGGTTGGGTGGAGCCTGGGGAAAAATGGAATCTAAATTGTCCCAACCCCAGCGGGAAGTATATTTCCAAGTTGTGGGAACCCTTAAGGGGAATGGTTTTCATTGCTCTAAGGGGAAGTTAAAGTGTTTTGTTTGTTGGATTTTTAAATTTTTCTCTTCTGTCTTGGTTGATTCTGTTAAAACACTTGAGTTTTGGGATAGTGTTGGAGAGAAATTAAGTGATTTAAAGGAAGTGGGAGACACTTCAGTTCAACAGTTTTTTCCATTACTTAATTTATTCTTCCCTTAAAAAATCGGGGAAAGTTGTCGAGACCCCACTTACACACCAGTTGTCGTCCTCCCCTCCCCATGTCCCTTCACCCACTTCCCTGCCACGGGATAAATTGGGAGCTGGAGCCCATCATGACATGCAGGGCTGCTACCGACTCCCTGCTACCTCCCAATTTAACACGCTCCACTCCTAGGATGAGGATGGCCAACTTGTCTCGGGCCCTTCCCTAACCCTCTCCTCCACCCTCCTACCCAGTTTTGTCACCCCCTATTGTTTTAATGGAACAAGATGGCGTTGGGAGTGTGGCTAGCCCCGCCATTTTGTCCCCTTCTGCCCTTGACTTTCCTGCCCTGCCTTCTACCCCTAAAAATGGCCATGGTTCCTCCTGCGTGTCTGTCATCCCCCTTGCACCTGCCCCAGCTCCACCCCGCACGTCAGTGGGGGTACCCGCATTGTGCCCCTCCCTCGCGTCAGGCGTAACGGCATCAGGCCCCTCCCCTGTCCCCGGGACTACCATCCCTGTTGCTGACCCCACCTCCTCCACCGGAAATCCTGCCCGTGAGAATTTTCAACCTTCCGGTTCCCACGGCACCAGGACTGGAAGGGGGCAGAGGCCTGACCAGAAGGAGGCCATCTTGGCTCTCCTGGCTCCTACACACCGAGCCGCTCTGGTTGTGGCCTTGCCAGAGGGAGAGGACAGTGATGCCTCCGATACAGAGGATCACCGGAGGGAGATTCAAAGGGAGGCCGCTAAAGAGGGAGACTGGGAACTGGCTAATAAGATCTGTGCCGCCCCAGTCTCCTATCAGAGAGGGAGGAATCCCACGTGGGCTCCGCTACCCTATGCCCACCTTAAAGAGTTATGTAAAACTGCCAAGGGGTACGGCAGGGACTCCCCCTACTTTAGAAATCTGTTGTCAGCCACCTTCACCACACACACCACGGTCCCTCACGATATAAGGAACATCCTCTCCTGCCTCCTCTCCCCTGCTGAGTTCATTCTATGGCAGAGGAGCTGGAAGAAGCACTTGAGGGATCTTCTGCCACGATACCGGGGAGACCAAAACAGGGCTCACCTCACGATAAACCACCTGTGCGGTGAAGGGGACTTTGACAAGCCCCAGGACCAGGCCATTACCATCCCAGAGACGGTCCTCCAGGATATGAAACAAGCTGCTGAACAGGCCTTGTTACTAACACCATCAGATGCCACCCCTACCCAAGGCTTCTCCCAAGTAAAACAGGGGATCAAGGAATCCTTCCTACAATTCATTAACTGACTCAAGGACGGAGTCGAAAAACAACTTGAAAACAAAGACGCTCAACAGAAACTTTTAAAGGTCTTGGCTAAGACCAATGCAAATGAGGCCTGCAAAAGGATTCTGACTGCCCTGCCAATAGATCCACCCCCACCCTAGACTCCATGTTGGAGGCCTGCACAAAGCAGACTTCTCAAGAGGTTGTGATTGACCAAGCAGTGGCCAAGGGGGTGGCAGAAGTAATGGCTGCAACCCATAAGACCCAATGCTTCCATTGTGGAGAGTTAGGACATTATATCAAAGACTGCCCTGAACTCTGACATAATAAGCATTGCTCTAAGCCTTCTCCCACAGACTGTCCCACCTGCAGGCATCACCATGGCAAAAAACGGACAGCAGAGTGCGGACCAGCCCCACGCTGAGACACCAAATGTGAGGTCGTCCACTCCTGCTGCACATGCCACCCCCCGGACATTGAGGGTGACAGCGTGACCTGGTGCTCCTGTGACTAGGACAGAGAGGAACAGGTCTCCCAGGCGTTAAGATTACATCGAACTGGGGACCCGAATTCAGCTAACCACTGCAATGACTGTGGACTTCTCGGACCCAGGTACCTACTTACTTCCCACAGATCAGTATGGCCCAGAAACCAGCTCCCAGGACTTTCTAATTTTAAAAGACATGATCCATGCACCAGAGCAACTCCTAATAACACCTGAGGTGCGGACTGTGAACCCAGGACAACCAATCTAAGTATTTATTACTGGGATTGACTTACTATATTTATTGACTCAAGGGACTCCAGTTGCTCAAGCCTTCCCACTACCACCAGACTGGGAGAAAAGGCAAAGAACACCTGTTGTATTTTGGTCAGAGACTATCAGGGGAAAGAAGCCCAGGTTGGAGTGCTGGCTCCAAAATAACAACTTGGAGTACTACTTACCAGGGATGGTTGACACCAGTGTGGACGTCACCATCATTGCCCGCTCTGAGTGGCCCTGGCATTGGGAACTGAAACCAGCGATTGGATGCATTTCGGACATCGGAGGATCAACAACCTCCATGCAGAGTGCACATAACATTATAGTTGAGGGACCATCGGATCGAGTAGCCACCATTCGACCTCTTATGGTATCGGCTGGCCTCACTTTATGGGGTTGGGACATCCTATCCCAGTGGGGGACCTGACTAGAAATCCCACCTCCATCTCCCCGGGATTTCTAGTAGACGCCACTGTGAGGCGCGCCACCCCATGCCTCAATTGGAAAACAGATTCTCCCATGTGGGTTGACCAGTGGCCCCTATCTAACGAAAAATTGAGTGCACTTGAGGCCCTTGTGGAGAACCAACTAGCCAAGGGCCATATCGTCCCTACCAACAGCCCTTGGAACTCCCCTGTCTTTGTCTTGCAAAAGCCAGGCAAAGACAAGTGGAGACTCCTCCACAACCTCCATAAAATCAATAAGGCCACTGAGGATATAGGTCCCTTACAGCCAGGCGTCCCCTCACCCTCCATGTTGCCCTGCAAATGGCGGCTGGCAGTCATAGACATCAAAGACTGCTTTTTTAACATCCAACTCCATCCCCGAGATGCGCCCCATGCCGTGGCACCATACCTCAGCAAAACTTCCAATTACTACATGATTACTCCTGAATTCGTATCTGCCAAACCTCCTGCTTCCTTCATCATTCTGATAACAGGTTATTTACATACCCATTATATTTCATGTCTTTCTTTATCTGAAATTTCCTTTTATCAAAAGGCAAATCCCCATCTTTTTCAAAATTGCAATTCACATATTCGGCCAAAAAAATAGGAGCTATGGGCCATTCACAAAGTAGCAACACTTTCAGCTGACCCAAATTATTAATCAAACTGCCACTCATTTGAAAGGCTATGATATTTTTGGGGGCAGTGTTGTAAAATTTCAGTGACCAAGTAATTTGACAAAATTCACTTTAGTTTAGAATCTAATCATGAGCAGGCCACACTTGGACAAGAACATTGTGTTGCTGTGGCCTGATTTAATATATCGATCACAGTGGTTTTTTCCCATGTTTCAATGGCCTCGATTTTTATATGATTAGACTTTCTTAAAAGACAATTATTTTTTTACATTCAAAATTCATTTTCCAAGAACATCCTCTTTAGAATTTTCAAAAAAATTCACTGCTTATACAAATACCATAGCACTTTCATTTTTAGAAGATTTCATCAAAACAACTGGAAGATGTCAAAAAATTTGTTCAAATCTGGTTTAACCTAAAGATCCCAACTAGGAACTCACAGAAAACTTTCCTCCATTTTAAGAAGTTTTGCTCCATCTTCAAGGATGCACTCAGCAATGCATGAAAAGATTATTTTGAAACACTGGAAATGCTGTGAGTTCTGACCAAGGCACAGCTTTTATATAGTGATTCAAATGGCAAAAATGCTGGGGTTTTTAGATTTATTTTAAGGTCTTAACTCCGGAAAAGGCTTAATTTTATGGCTGGGCAGCCTTTCCTGTGTAACAATGGAAACTTAAAAGAGAGGAAAGTTCCTCTTTGCTTAAAGAGTTCCAGTTCATCATGCTGACATTAGGAACTCTTTCTGAGCTGCTTTGCAGTCCTGCTCCCTGCTCCTGTCTAAAGGCAACTGTGCCATGCTGGACCATAGTGTATGCTTCTGCCTCTCCTCACAGCCATCTTGGACCTGGCAGATGCACTAGTTTCTCCTGCAAGGGACAGGGCTCCTAGGCAAAGCCAGATTCAGTTGATTTCACAGAGGTCTTCTACACTGGGGATGGGGCAGGGAACACCTCCAACTGCCTAAGCAAAAATGTTTTGGAACAGTCATTTAAAAAGCAGTTAAAGTGAAAGAGGCAGGAAGGTCAGAGAATATCTGTACAAATTTCTGTACAATACGTTCCCTGGAATGAACAATTTCCTCCAATAATCTAGCTATGCCTTTAAATACAGTGCCAAAATATGTGTATGCCAGTGTGTGTGTAACAATCATTGAAATGAAGAGACTACAAGCAGGATGACTAATACAAAGGGCTAAAATAAATCTTGCTGTAAGTGCAAAATGTTCCTGTACAATCTTTCTGTCAAATGTGGCAACCAGCAGCAGCATGAATTGCTGCTGGAAAAAAAAAAATGCTGTATTGAATACAATCAGCAAATATTTCTGTTTTCACATGCTGGGACTGCACATATATGTTTTCAGAGACAAGACCTGAAATGTCAAATGACATAAATAAATAACTTTAAACCATCTACCAACAAACAAGAGGTTTTCTACATAATTATATCAATATACAGGCTTGCCTCTGTATGTGGAACATGTAGTTGTGAGCTTGACAATCTCAACATATTCCTCAAGGAACACTCACACCCAACCACACTTTAGAAACCTTTGACAGTCCTTCTTAGCTTAGTTTTAAGTTTTAAACACCAGCATTGCAGCAGACAAAGCATCTTATTCCTATGCTAGAAGATAAAACCTACAGATAATAAGCAGAAATTACATTTAAGGTTTTAAAATTGAAAATATTTCTTTTGCATTCTATAAGTGAAGAAAAACCTCAATTAGTTTGGGACCTTTTGTGGAATGAGACAGCAAGCTTTAACTCTTCTCCTTAACTTCTTTCTGCACCTTACAGACATTACTGTGCACATGCAGGAAGAAAAATTACATGACTGCTATACAAACTGGCCTTAAAAACGTAACCTGTCATCAGCCAGCACTTGTAGCTCTGGGACTGACTCCATTTTACTTTTTCTCTTTCAACATTCACAGGAAGAGATAAAAGTTTATTTTACACAGCTTTGCCTAATGAACATGACAAGCATTTCTAGAGTCCCATGCTCAGGCAGTCGTCAATTTAAAAGGCAACCTGTAAAAGGAACTCTCTTCAATTCTTCCTTTAATTCATTCAGCTTTTCTTTACTTTTTAAAATCTTACTGATACCCAGCTATCATAAAGGCACAATCCAGGTCTCACCTGTGTAGAAAGAAGTGTGAAGTGAATATGCCAAACATAATAGGACAACTGGAGCACTTCTGTTTGTCCTTCCAAGAGAAGGACTTTTTATTTTGCTACCTAATCAAGAAGTGATGGGAAGGGTTGGACCAGGAACTAGTGGCCTGGGCTAATTGGCCCTTTTAAGGTTGATGGGGACAGGAGTCACAAGACTGAAGTTTAACCCATTTTTCACTCTCTGTAAATAATTCTCAAGACCTAAGTTTAGAAGCCTAGGGAAAATCAGGGAAGCTAGATGGTTTCTGTATTATCAATGGAGACTGGCAAGTGCTTCTCCAGAGCTGCTTCTATGCCCTTCTATCCATTAGTTGCTAGAGTAAGAGAACATAGTAATTTAAATATTTTCTATTAATAGCAATTACTAAAACAGTAATTACTAGACTTAGATATCAAGAGTTACATGCAAGGAGGGAGCTTGTCAGTATTTCTTTCCCTTTTTCTTCCAAATTCCCTTTTATACCATTGCCTAGATTGCAAACTCTTTCTGAAGAGACTGTCTTGCAACATATGCATCTTACTTTCCAACAAGATTCTTATCTCAGTGTTGGTGATAACACGTTTTTTAATATTCTTGGTATTGATTCACCCAAACAGGCTCTGCTTGGTCCCACCACAGGAGGGAAGAGGATCATCCAGTTCAAATAGACTAATTTGGTTTCCAACTGCTAATCCCTCATAATTGTATTTACCTTCAATGAAAATAAAATATATCAGAAGGCAACAATCTGATCCAGTTCCATAAAGCCAACACCAGAATAATCCTGGACACATTGCTAATTTATGAACAGCTTCAGGAAATACCCTGGTTAATTTCATAGGAACTCCCATTGTGAAAATCTTTTTGGCAACCCAAAAAAGCATCTCCTGGGCTGGCAAGTCAGGTAGTGCTACCCTTGCCCTTGTGTATCCCTAGCTGGATACAGAAACAAAATTACTGATCTTTCAATTCAAAACCAAAAACATACACAAATATAATGAGCACTGTTTTCCTTCCTGGAAGAATAGATAATTAATGGCTTGAAGAGTGGAGAATATCCTTTTGTATATTCTCTGCTTGTGTAAAGCTCTTCTATGTCATCATCTATACTGTTCTATCACAACACTTTTACTAACAAGCTGAGGTATTTAATTTATTATGTTTTTAACCTGGCTGGTTTTTAACCTTTGCAAGAAAGCAAATACAAAAATACATAAAAACAAACAGCAACTAATTTGACTTAAGTGCTTCCAAAATACCATTTACCACTGCAGAATCTGAGTATTTACTATGTAAAACCAATGTCAGAGGTGAAATTTCCTAGCTAAAATTATTTGAAAATTTCTAGTATCTCCTATTCATTAAAAATTTTTAATAGGGAGGAAGTTCAATTGTTTGGGGGTTTTCTCTTAGTTTTCTTACAATTATCAATTTTTTTGTTTATTTCTGGCTTTTATTGTTGCTTAATTCCCTTCATATATTGGGGGCTTTGTTGCGGGAAGTGCTGCAGAAACTGCAGTACTGCTCCCAATAGTCCTTGAACTGCTTGTGAGGCATCTCTAAGGCAGAACTCCAAATGTCAAAACATTTCCATTATCTGAATTTGTCTCGAAGAAAATGTTAAAACAGTTTCTGCAATAAAGCCAAAAGATCAGAATGGCAGGAGCAGAGGAAACATGAGGGCTGTCATTTCCTCTAAGACCAGCAGATAATACTTCCTATTAACACCTCCCAGAGATACAGACTGTTCCAGTGAGCCATATGTGACTGCCTTCCGGCTATTAATTTTTGTGCCTGAAAGACTAGCTCACTCAACACAATACGAGGGAGTTTGGTACTGAAACTATCTTGTGTGGTTTATGTGTATTTGAGACAAACTCTAGTGCTTTAACTATGCATTTTGACTCATAAATTTCACTGCCTTACTGTGTATCAGAGAAGTGGCAATAGAATTACTAGCTTTAAAATAAAAACCGTTATGTCATCAAATCCCAAGTGCTGTATCAACAGTGTATTTTACAGATAAATGACAATTCCTAATCCTCTATATTAATGACAGCTATTCTCAAAGTTTTGTCAACACTGGCAGCTGGAATGGCTGGATTATAGGCATGAAGAAAATAATTACAGAAACACCTGCACTGTCTGAAAGGATTCTATCACCTTACTATCTTTATTGCAGTCTAGATTCTGGGAAGTTCAAAATAAGCAAAAGCTTTAAATATTTAATGACTATGCTTACAAAAATTGTCTTGGAAAAACAGCTGTTGTAAACTGTTTTCTAAAGTTCATATCCTTTTAGGTTTCTTTGTTTAATTATATTTGTTCTATAAAAAGGTGAAAAGCTCCATTATTTTAGTTCCCTTTTCAGTCAATAAAAACTCACTGGGAGAGAGGCAGTAGGAAAGAGAGTGGGATGCTTTCTCTGTTACAATAGTAAGACTTGGGATACATTGGTTCTAGTAAGATTTGGGATACATTGGTTCAGTGATGAGGCTGACAGCTGGTCTGAAAGCCTCACAAGAGTCAGACCTAAAGACAGTCAGAACTTACCCATGAGATTTTGCAGCCACAGTGAAAGTCAAGAAGATAATCAATGAAAGAAGATGTTCTGGACACAAAGAGAAGGTGTTCTTGTTATGGAACATTAAGTGTGTACAAGAAGGAACTTGCATATACTATGTAACCAACTATACTTTTGCTTGTATAGCTAATTGTATTACTGCTTGAATGGTCATTGTTTGTTAGACAGCCTTGTCATTGTTTGCTAGCAGCCAATCTTAATAAGCCACAGTAATTGTGAAGAGGTATAAGAGCAGCAGCAGAGAATAATAAAAAACCTTTACTTCTTACAGCTTTGGATTACAAGTGTGTGTGTCGTTATGTCCATCTCAACAAAGCAACAGTTCAGTGCCTGGCTCTGACACAAATTTCCTGTGTGATGTCAAGCAAACCATTTGGTGTTTCAATTATGTATCTGTAAAGCAAGGATAACCACTATCCCAGACAGGATTTTCTTGGCTAACATTTATTAACATGCAAGAGGTATTTAGAAACTCATGTAGGAGAATTCTACTGACCATATACCCAAAATCAGTAGTCAAAATTACTGGAATGCCAGTGTATCAGGCAGACATCTCTCATAAAAACATACTTGCCTACTACCTGCAAAGATGTCTCACAATAGCAGTTTAACATTTCTACAAAAACAAACTTTGAAGTACCATTCAGTCAAATAATGTGCAGAGAAAAGCAACCTGTTGTTGGGAAAAAGCAATACAAACCCTGCTAGCATTTATTACCACAGTGCTCAAGACCACACCACCCAGCTGAGACCTCCTTTATAGGATGACTGACTCTAGAGGAGATAGCGACATTTGGGGAGACAAAATCCATTAAGAAGATTCCCACTTCTCTGCGGCTGCTGTGAACACACCCTCTCCTACAGCACACAGAGACCAGGGAAGGAACAAGGAAATGGGTTGTGATACTTTGGCAGGCAATGTGTCAAAGAAAAGGTGATCTTCTGCATATAAAGCTGGACCAAATAAACATTAAAAGGCAATGCCACAGAAAATTATACATATGCTAGAGATATAATTAAGTCTGGTTGGAGAACTGACTCAATCTATACACTACTATAGCTTCATACAATATCCCAATATGTTTCTCAGTCATTCTGTCTTTAGTGCCCATCTGTAAGCCATATCTATATTTATCTCATACCTTCCAGCAGCAAAAATCTTGGAAACCTGCTTAGAAAGATCTTTCAGATCTATATTTACACATATTCAGTGACACTGTTACCTACATATTAGGTAATACTTTCCAGCCAAAAGGCTAGAAAAGTATTACCAACAACATGAAAGTATAATACTTGTTTTCAATTATCCCAAAGAGCTGGTTTCATTTCACAAAGGCAGATTACTCTGAGTTTAAGCAATAAATTAACCTCAGTAGTAAGGTTTCCCTCTTTTGTGTAAAGGTATAGTATTTTAGTGTGAATAATGGTATTTTAGTGGTCTAAAAAAGGCTTTGAAATAAATAAATAAATAAATAAATAAATAAATAAATAAATAAATAAATATTAGAAATTAAGTCTAAGAATTTGTCTACCACAGTTTATGTTGAATTTCTTTGAAACTGACACAAAATCATCTTTTGAAAAGCATTCTGTTGAAAGAATAGCTTTCTCTATTATTTACATTTGTTAAAAGAACACTCAAAAAGAGCAAATTATAACATGGACTATAGCAAAATAGATATTGATAATGTATTCAGACCTAGCTGATGACCACAGAAAAAACCCCATGGAATCTGAGTCAGCTTGATAAAGCATCCTACTGATATTACATACACCATTTAATCCTTCCTCAGTCAGGAAGAACTGATTAAGAGACTATCCTTTTTGCAGGTGTGACTTGCGGAAGTATTCTCTGTATTTCCTTCAGCATTAGCCTGACCTAGTTTTACACGGCATTGTAGGAAACCAAGAACGTACAATCTGTTGTCTTTGCCCTAGGTGAGGGAGAACAGTCCACAGCTGAAGGGGTTCAGCTACTTATGATCTGGCCACAGATGCAAGGAACCTTTGTCTTAAAAAGCAACTGACTCACTGAGTTCTGGTGGACTTCTTTGGTTTTAGTCATCAGTAGCTCTCAGTGCCTCTCTGGGCTCAGAGCACATCGTAACATACTCACCATCATCTGCTGAATATGAAATATTTCATCTCCAGTGGCAGAGAGGCGGTTTGGAATTGAAATGTCAAGAAAAGCTCCAGGAAGAGTGCTTGGTCCAGCATTGTAAACCTGTAAGAGAAAAAATGAATACAAATCAAATTACATACATGATTTCTCATAAATGGGAAACTACTGTAGATTCAGAGCTGAGTACAGGTAAATTTGAAGAAATACAAGTACTTTGCAGGTTTTTCAATGTCTTCAGACTAAGACTACTTTTTCTAGTGTCAGAATTAAGTCAAAGGATTAGCTTACCTACAGTCTTTAGGCACAGCTCACATATCAAACGAGAAACAGTTTGGCAGGATAATTGCCAGTCATCAATAAAAACAGCATAAGACTTCTATTTTATATACAGAGACACTGCTAGTACACTGAGCGTTTTGGTAATAAAATCTTGACGGTTATAAGAAATATAACTGTCTCAGTTAACATTCTCATTTCCATCTGTAACCACTGTTTGATATTCTGCATATGTTTTCTTTATGGACCAGAAGCCAAACAATTACTGTAACTACTGGACTGTGGGTTTTCTGAGTGAGTTGCCAGGAAATGCATGTGAACAATTTCCATTCAAGTTCTGGCATTTTCAATTAAATTAAACTTTTAGTGGAAAATATTAGCTTTCTATCACCCCCCCAGCCCCCAAAATTTCAACAAAAACCCAAAGAATTTCCCATCCACCACTGAAATGTATCCAGTGAAAATTCCAGAATTTATGGGTTTTTGCTGAAGAGAAATAATTCACGGAAAAAATTAAATTAAAGTAAGTTTTCATTTGTATCTATGTTTTTTCATGAGGAAAAATATTTTCTGGTTCTTTCTAACAACACAAATATAAATGCATTAAAAAAAACATTAAAGTAAAAATGAAGCCCACTAGAATATTTATCCACTCTGAGATACTACTGTCAAAAGATGTAATATGCAGTTGTTAATTGTGTAAAGTACAAATATTAAAACCAATAGGTTTTCATTCTTCAAACACTGTTTATATTTGAAGAAATGCCTGACTAATAAACAGAACTGGTTTGCAATGCCAAATCCTCACAAAAGCCCTGCGGCTCCAGGCAGGGGAAGAAATCCCACTAGAATGGAGTATGATAAATGCTGCATGAAATACAAACATAATGTTTCATGTTAGACATTTTAAAAACATTGATTATCTCACTAAGATCAGATATGACTTATTGCAGAAAAGGTATTTTCTTTGTTTCCTTGTTGACATTGGGCCTAGTGTAGATTTTCACATATAAAAACTGCTATAAAGCCCCATATTTTTGTAACTCATCTCTTTTTCTTGGTTAAGGAACTATTAATCTTCTCCATGTTGAGAAGTTAAATATATGGCAGGAAATAATTAAGCAAAGAGTGATTCAAACAATGCTTTGCCTATTACGAAACTCTACCTTTTCTCTCTGATACACACAACTATAAGGTTTACCCCATTACTGGAGAGCAGATGTGTGACTTGTTATGATATAATTTTCTACTTCCACATGGAAAAAAAATTAATATTGCAACTGCTAAGTGTGTGCATGAGAGACAAGAACATGGGTAGGACAAATAGTGGTGCTGCCAATACATAGATTCTCTCTCCCTTCCCTGTTATCACTTTCCTTTACTGAAAATACTTATCCAGCTAAAACATCAGTGTGTCCGTTCTTCATCTGGGTTAACCTATCACTGGGTATGAGGGGGAGGAAGGGAAGAAGACCTATAAACCCCCAAGAAGGAAACCAGAATCACAAGAATTAATAGCCTGGTTCACAAAAGCTTTTATGTCCTGAAATCCTGCTTTCAGTTCCCAGTAGATAGCTAAGGGCACTCTATGACAGTGGGGGCTTAATTGCTCTGGATCGCAATATGTCCATGAAGGCAGACATGTTATTCAAGTGGCAGTGGCACATGAATAACACATGGCACATGTGGAGTGGCATTCATGCCTAGGAAAACAGAAAGAAAAAAGACAAAACACTATTCTTCACAATAAATGAACCCATCTCTGCATGACTTATCATTCCCTAGTCCCATCTAGTGGTCAAAAAGGATTCATAGGGCTTGTAATAGATGCAGTTACAGTGGCGAAACACAGCACCAGTTAATTTTGGCCACATCACAAGAGTTTGTTATAATAAACCATCCATATATTTTGCCACATCAGGAACCCATCTAACTGCCATTTGAAGTGTAATATATAAGTAATACTTGAATAATGCTGAGATGTTATGAGGTATTTATTGAAAGCTTCTCACACCTGTCTTTTTAGTGTCCTCATCTCTTCCCTGTACTGTACTCTTCTCAGTAGTGCTATAAATATTTTGATACTGGGGCATTTAGCAAGCTTGAATTCCTAGCACAGATACGTGTTTGTTCTCTTGGATAAAGGCTGCCCACTCCTCTGCTCAATGACCATGCCACTAAAAAGAATTACTCCTCCACTTTTAACCTGTGACTTCATCCAAGGTGTGGCACTTGAGTAACTAGGGCTCTTTGCTCAGCAAGTGAAGATAGGTGAAAGAGAAACAAATGGTAGCAGCTTTATTCCCATGGAAGTGAGATGCCCTGTTTGCAATTCTTGTCATAATATATTTGGACAAAGGACATATGCCATCCCTGCATGCTGTAATAATTGTATCCAATCAAGAATGCATTGTACAGCGTTGTAGCAGGCTGGTCTGCCCGAGTGGGGGTAAAACAGCTCAAACTAAACCCTATTTGTGACAGTTACTCGTGATGGATGGAGAAGGGTGGTCATGCTGCTATTGGTATTAAGGACTACTGAGACCAGGCTGACTCATCAGTCCCAAAGTTTAACATTCAGACAGCCCTTCCTGACAAAAACAGGTACCAGTGAGGATGTGACAGGCAAAGTTCCTGATAAAGGAATCAACAAGTGATAGTACTGATAACTTGTCTAAAGCTGCTGAGCTGGCATAGCTAGCCTAGAAACACATGAGTGACAGTTGATCACTTCATACTATAGAAGCTCAGTCCCACTTTTTATCAGCATGGACTTCTAACACATCACTTCCAGGAGAGAGTGTGGAGATTCTTCCCTTGAGTGGAGATGTCCCTCAAGGTTTCTCCTTGAGGCTGAGCAAAAGAGATTTGCCCACAGTTGTTGGTATGAGTGAGTAACATCAATCTCAACTTAAAAATTATTAAACTTTTAAATCTTGATTTAATAAATAGTGCAAAATAGTATTAGTAAAACTATCTATATTGTGTGGTAAATAATTCCGATTACAGTATTTTAGTCTAGTCATTATCATCATCAATTTAAATAAATAATTTTTGTTATTCATGTAAATATATTTTGTTTTGTCATCCCTAATCCTGCAGGAAAATGTTACACAAAGGCTCTATTACATCTATATAACCTTTAGACAAAAACAGTTGACCAAGTCTGGGGCTAGGATTGGATCCAGTTGCACCTAGTTTCCTCTCTGAGAAGAAGTTTAGAAAGCAAGGGAGTCCTTTCTGAACCTCATAACTCAATAACAGGGTCTTCTTTATAAACCTCGTCCGAAGCTTCCATTCTGCCTATGACTGTGATTCGAAATCATGCACAAAAGCCCATACCACTCTCAGAATAAAATAGATACAAAACAAGAATGTGCTGTCAAGCAGGAAAGAAGTCAAAATAAGGATGAGTTTTACCTGCAGTGTGAAGTTAAGAGACTGGAAAAGGCATTCATGGTTTTCCAGCTGAACAAAGTTGGACGCTTCCACAGAATCACCGTAGAAAAATGAAGTAGGGAAGATTTCTCTGTAAGACCAAGACACAGATATAGTAAGTTGCATTTGTGACCAAGATGAAATATATTTGTGTCTAGCTGAATTGCACCCCTTGATTTCTAGTCATGTGAAATTCTATGGGACCGTTTTACATTAATTTATTTTTTGTGATTTGATTTCCTCTTGGCAACATTAGACTACACAAGCAGCATCTCAGCTGACCTGGGTGAACATCCCACCAATAATGCAGACTTCTTTTGATTACTTATCCCTTTTTCTCCTTTCCTATGACAAAACCTCCTCTCTGGGGTCCCCTGCCATGGAGGATTTGTGCAAGTCCTGTAGCTTGGATTAACACAGGAAATTATTGCACTACCAAGTTATTCTGAAGAAATAGTATCTAAGAGGAATACTTTAAGATACATATTCACTAAAGTAGCATTTCAATTTTATTTAATATTTACATAGCATTTCAGGAATAAACACTTGGTTAATTATATAAGTTTTACTACCTTTATCATTAGCAAATGGTTAAAGGAAAGAGTAAAGGGAGATAACCTGCTTTCAACTAGAGTGGAGCAGTCCAAGTTTCCTCAACCACTCTTATCTAATCATGCAGTAAAATACAGTAGGATTTTATCAGAAAGTACTTGGAAGCACAACACAGTACCTGAAAATCCTGCAGAAGAGGATTAGGAGTGCTTTAAGCACCCTTTATGTCTCCTTCTAATCTCAGGCTGCTCCACTGTCTGGAAAGGGTCCTGGTGTAATTTCAGACAAATCTTAGTCCTCCCTACTGCCTTAAACTCTGTTCCTTCCCAAGTTGTCCTTTGGAGTCAGAGCATTTTGAAACAGGATTTTAAGCCTGTTCAGGTACATTTCCTTTTTTCCTGCCTGCATCCTATGCCAGGGATTGCTAGGGGAAACAGTGAAAGATAGATTTTCTCCTTCCATTCACAACGTTGTGCCAGAAGACTTCTCCCCAGTATGGTACAAGCCATTCTGGGCTATTTATAACCAGGAATGAAGTTTGCTCCTCTAGATTCAAATGCAGGACAATTAAGCTAATAAAACAAGCTTCAAAAAGATACTGTCCAAAAAAAAGTGTATTACTAATATAACCATGCCTGGGAATGTGCCCTCCAATAAACCCAACTTTTCTCTGGCAGTTGGACTCTTCTGAGAACTTCAATTAACTAAGGCTTGTTTATGAGAAAGAAAAATATAATCTACACAGGCACTTGGGTGAGGCTTATAAATTCAGAGACCTTGTGTTCTAAAAAAGTACATTCTGAAGAGAAAGAAGAGAAACCAATTTTTATTACGTTTTGGCATGCAGTATTCTGTAAGTAACAAACAGAGACCTAAAGACATAGATGAAAGCATTCATATCTGTAAAGCTGAACAAAAATCCATCTGTATCAAAGCATCAAGAAGCAAGAGTTAAATTTCTGAAGAATTTGTAACAATGAAAGCATTCAAAAACTTCCAGAACATGCTGCTGAGACTGTACTCTCAATATAGAGGAGATTTTTGTCCTTGCTAGTCATCTTGTTAGGTTTGACAATGCACTTCCTTTCTCTGAGCAGGCTCAAATATACCTTTTACACATTCTGACTGCTGTGGCAGTAATTAAGGATCTTGTTTCTATCCAACAAGATGAGCTTTATGAGACAAAACCCAGTCTAGGCCTTGAATCTGAGTTTATTCAGCTTTTCAATCAAATCACGTCAGTGCAGGTTAACTTTTTTCTACACATGTAGCATAGTCGTCAAGGGAATATTTAACTTCTACTGATGCCAACCTGCACTGGTCATTTAGACAATACATGTAGTCTGGAGGTTGCCACAGATGGTGGCTAAAACAGACACTGACCCTCTGGGTGCACTGTTGATGAGTTTTTGCTTCCCCAGTTTAGGAATTAATGCCAGCTTTCTCAGTCTACATGAATACTGATTCATCTTCAGTGACCAGGTCCCCCAATTCCAGCTCAAGCACTGTTTAGGATAGAGAATGGTTTGACTGTTGAGACTGACCACAAATCTTTCATTCAAGGCTTAGGATTGTAATGCCAAGTGGAAGGGAAGAATCCCAAGTACAAAAGCAGGAACTCACACATGTGCAGCCTTAGGGAGAGGACACAATGGCTATATGTTATACAAGTATTTCAGTCAAAGGGTGAGTGATGCTGCACAGTTGGTAGTCAGATGCCTTACAGACTAGGGAATAGAGGAAATGGGAAAATAAACAAAAGCAGAAGAAAATTCTGTTTGTGAAATTAAACAGAAAGGCAAACAGCTAGACTTCACCAAGCTCCTTAAAACTCCAGAACATTTGACCATAACCCTTGGCCTGGTGACTTGCAACCATTTCCTTAAGGCCATGCCCTAAGGAACAAGATGTGGTTTACTTGTTCTTTTTTAATTTAATTTTAAGGTCCATCATATCAACAGCATCACTTGAATTCAAACATGATCACTAAAATACCTACTATAAATTTGATGGTAACTAATTAGAATAATTACGAAGTAGTGAGAATGAGGTAGACTTGGAATGAATAAAATTTCCAGCTATTGAATGAGACTGTCTGAATGTCCAGAGTCTGGGATACAAGGAAAAAGCAACAGTCCAGCTACATGTGAATGAAGAGAAGAATTAATTTTTTCACTGGAAGACACTCAGATGTTATTCTTAGGATGATGGTGGTGATGATGATGATTATTGTTGCTGTTGTTTTCATTTGCTGACTGGTACTTACCCACTGATGGATGAGTCCACTTCATGCATCAGGGGCACTGACAGGATTAGAGTATTATCATGCAGATATTCAGTGTGTTCTAGGTTTCCACTATGCCAGAAAGGAAAAATAAACATACTGCAAATCAACAGCCTTTGCAATATATCACAGTTTCACAGCTACCATCTCTCTGCCTTGTACTCTGAGCCTCTCTATTTGAGTGATATCAGCTCCTCAAGAATGTTCACCCAACCTTGGAGAGGGCACACACAAAAAGCATGAGCTTGTGGCTGTGACATGAAAGGGATCATAACAAAAAATATATATATTGGAACAAAGTGGGAATTCAGATGTCTGTGGGAAACTACAGCAGCCATCATACACAGTGGAGAGAAATAAGAACATTTAAACCTCCATGCAAGGGTTCATTTTCTCCCAGTCTGACTGCACATCAGTTTGTGAGGGATATACACACCTCACAGAGGTCTTGACTCACTAAATGAAAAAATGTTTTCAATGTACCTGCATTGTACTGTAGCACCAATTTACTGCCACTGCAAGCAGCTTTTTGGGTGAGACCCTCATAGTGAACTGGCCATAACCTCGCAGCAATTCCACCCTCTCTTTCTCCCTCTTCCTGTACTTAGCTGCCAAAATGAAAGCACTTCTACTTTACATTGTCAAAGGCAGATGCCTCAGCCGGTCAAAACCAAAAAGAAGAAAAAGTGAGCAATTATCTCTCATTTGAGTTAGTTTGTTTCAGTGTGAACACTTTATGTATGAAGTCTGGGAAAGGTTCCTGAAATGCATGTCTAGCATGCAAACCTGCAACTATTCGAATTCTGATGATGAGTCTGCTTGTTGGGTGACAGCTCAGAACAGCAATCTTGAAAGATATGTTACATATATTTCCAATTTCTTCAGCAGTGACTTTGGAATCACTTTTGCCTTGCAGTTCATCAGGTTTACTCACAAATCAAACTGGCAAAACAAAAGATATGATCATATTTATTTGAGGAGAGTATCACTGAGGCAACAGCAGGCAGTAACATCCCAAGTGATACCATGCACATTATGAGTTGCTCAGATTACAAAAATAGAGCCTGCTGGCTACATACCTGCTTAGATACAGCTCATCTTTCTGCAACTGACACATTGCCTATGTCTGCTGATAAAACTAAGGCCCAGATAGAAAACCCCACAAACTTTCACTACTGGGAAAAAATGCCACTTAATAAAAGCTTTTCCTCTGAACAGGCTCACAGAAGAGTCCAAAATGGAGACATTTCTCATCTAACATAAATACTGAGATACCATGGTGGCAATATACACTGCTGTCATCTTTCTGAGTATGGCTGCTCCTTAAAAGGCCCTAGCAAACTTATGCTTATGCATGAAAAGCACAGAAAGACATACAACGTTGTAATTTTGGGGTTCATGGCTAAGTTCTTATCTGTTTCAAATGGAGTAAAGGTACTGTCAAAAAAGGAGAACACAACTCAGTGAATCTAGCTCTAGAAAAACAGTTCCCATTTGGAAGCAAAGAAGAAGGTTTGTTGCTTTTTTAAAAACAACCAAATAGTGTAAGAGCAATATAATGTAATGTTTACTTCTTTCTCCAATTGTTCCAATACTGAACCAGTCTCTTGTCAGAGATTATACTGCCAGATTTGCAGCTACACAGGACAGGCTCAAGTGGATACTTGAAGGGCAACACTTGCTTTCCCATGACAACATGACATAGCTTCCCTGTTCAGCTATTTCTGCCAGACTAGCTCCAGTTCTGTGTGGAAAAAATGTCCTCACCTATTGCAGTCTGACGATAGCACAGATACTTTCTCTCCATTTCCTTATCACTCACTTTACCTCAGGGCTCCCTGCAACTCTTGTGGTTGAAAGATTTTGTTACACTTATTTGACAGCAAGTGAATTGAGAAATTTGCCTAAAGTCACAGAGAAAATGAGGGTAATCAGCATTGAGACCTGCACTACTCTCTTTGGAGGTTCAGCTGAATCCTTCAAAACAGAACTCTTCTCTCTCAACCTTCTACAATGAGAAACTTTATTGTACCATCTCAAAGCATTCACTCAATGTGTAAAAAATTACTGTTTATTTCTTTGCTCATCTAAAGGCACAGACTAACACTTCTAACTGGTAGGGTACAGAAATATAAGAAGTGATGTTACAGAGGGAAGTCCTGTGCTATGCAAAGTTGGAAAACACTGGCTGGGCAAATTTAAAGCACTGCTGACTCATCTTTGCACTAGCTGGCATTCACCTAGCAGATACTGATGTCTCTGACTGAGAAGCATCACAGGGTCATCTGAACATATGATGAACTTCTGATAGAGAATAAAACTTCGCTAACATGCAAGACACGGTGACATGTCTCACTTTCAGGGTCTCATACCAGTCCCACGTGCTGCAGGATCTTGTTCTCACCTACAGCTGTTACTGCAGGGGAGGATTATGCCTTATGAGAGCAGTCACTCAGCAGCTCCTACATCTCATCTCTCATCTGTTTGTAGAGGTGCCATCCCATTTGGGAGGAGAATTCAGGCTGAAGATCCTGGTTTGGATATGTAGGGATGTGAAGTTGGCTCATTCACACAGTAAATGGGAGCAAGAACTAGTCAAACAACCAACTCATCAAAGCAGCAGTTCATGGCCAGTGTTAATGCAGCTGTGCATTGGTTCCCATACAGACATCGACAGTGCTTGTGACTGAATCACCCATGCAGTCTGCTTCTGCACGGTACATCATCTTAGAAGGCACAGAGCATGTGTCACACCTTTTATTCTGCCCAAGATAAAATGCCCATGCATGCATACTTGGCATCACCCTACTTCAATGGCCACTTCAAGTGCCCTTTGGGAAGTACCCTATCCAGATGTTTTCCACAGTCTGTCATAGCTCACTGAAGATCCGGAGGGGGAAAAAATAGATCTGTGACTTTAGAACCTATCAGTAGGATCCCTGATTATCTGATTAAAACATTTATCTTTTTTGGTTTGCATCCTAGCATGTTTATTTCATTCAAATGCTGGAACAAATGGGTCTATCTTGTGTGGATCCTCAACTGCAGCTGAGCTGAGCTTGATACATGGCCCAAAGAGATGGCCATTGAAACACAAGAGCCTTTCAACCGAGAGAATACAGAATGATCCTTCAGAATTACAACTGCCTGGCAAAGAAAACCTAGGTATGATCCTACCTCCTTTTTCAGGAAGCTTCAATACATAGTTCCTCTGCATCACTAAAATACATGCATTTAGCCCCAGTAATTTAACCTAATTTACTACACATATACATATCTACAGCTAATATCATGCAATTGTCAAGCACACAGAATGCACACTTCATGTAACAAAGAATATCCAGATGTATAAAGGTCCCCTTACCTTTGGGCAGTGACAAGGAAGGTAAGTGTTTCTTCCTGCCCAGTCAAGTGGCTTGTGTCAAAGATCACACTGAACTCATACTGCACAAAGAAAAATCAGTATTTAGAGACACTGCGTATTGTTTGAAAATGTATTTGTTCTGAAACTTCATTTATATTCTACTGGCCTAATTGTACAAAAGTAGCATATTTTGATACATGTAAGAGAGCTTCCTCTACTGCAAATTAGCTTTTAAGTCTTAGTAGTTGTATTTCTCTTCAAATACTATAGAGTTTGGGTTTTCCTTCATTAAGGGAAGGCCTTTACTAGAATTGCTGTTCAAAGGTATTTCTTGAGGAGATCATCTGCTTGGGAATGAGTCTTCCAGTACAAGGGGATCACTACCTTAAACTATCTCAGCACCGCTCTATATGTTATTTGCTGATGAAGAGATCTTTGGGGGGAATAAAGGTCACACCACAGGCTTGCACAGAGACTTAGAGCAAGTGGCAGAAACTAAAGCAGTATGCAGGACACCCATCATAATGGGTGAAAACAGGTGCTAATTTTGAAATAAGAATTTTACTTTGATTAGTAACTTCTCCATGTAATTTTTCTGCCCAACTCCAAAACAGACTTTGGCCACATGAAACAGTGTACAAATTCATTGTAATTTCAGTGGCTTATGTTCTTACATTCTAGTTAGTATTTTGCTACTGCATGTATTTTTTCAATTCAATTTAAAATATTTTTTACTTTTTCAAATAGCATGAAACAGTCAATAAAAACAACAGAAAACAAAAACTTTTATGTTGGGTCATAGGATATATCAATTCAAATGGAAAGGATTTGCTTCTGAAATTGAAACTTTCTGAAGAATTGCAGACTCATTTTTTTCAGGTCGTCCTTAAGTTATTCCTCATTTTCTCACCTTTCTGGGTTGGTCGTTTATATAGATCAGTTTTGTGGCAGAAAGAACTCAGCTGGATTTTTAAACATTATGAGAGAGTGTATCTTACGGAACAAAACCCTCTTTAAAAAACCTACCATAAGACCATAATATGAAAAAGCCATTAGTACATTTTCAGTGTAATTTGTATAAATCCAGCTGCACTTTAATGTGAAAGAAGACAAAAAAACTCACAGAGGCAATATAAGTAAGATAGAGAGTCCTTTTCTAATATTCTGCAGGGGAAATATGTAGGTTTTTCACAGCTGCAACTCTTGCATCATTTTTCAAAGCCATTTTATTGCAGTGCCCAGAGCACTGTCGTTGGCTGGTGTGAAAGAGGATAGCTAGTCTCTGTAACTGTGAAAGGCTTGGATATCTGGGTTAGAAAGCTAGAGAAAGTACCAATCACAGACATTTAACAGAGCAGTTGACTTTCCAGCCACTCCTTGGAGATAGAGGTAAATGAACCATTATTCTGCAAATGCAAATATCACAATGTTACCCTAGATTTAGATCTCATGAAAGGAAATCCCACACTGCACTTGAGGAAATCTGACTCCAGTAACTCACAAGCAATGCCCAGCTCCTCCTGCAAGAAAATAAAAAAGATCATGAGATTACATATTTGGGGAGAAAAAGAAGATTGCTAAGAAACACCAATGTGATGAAGTACTACAGAAAATTAAGTTATTTCCCATCATAGCACTGTGTTGTACTTCCTTATTCCACATCAGTCAAACCAGCATTGGGAAGAAGACAGCCATCAGAACCTTGCTCTGAGAGATAGATCACGAGGAAATACTGCATGACTAAACACATTAGAGTCAGGGGATCAGCCCAAATTCTTTGATAACTCAGTTCTTCCCTCTGTTTATTACAAGAAAGCTTTCAAATTATCCTAAATATAGGTTTTCTAAGGTAGTTTTTACAGGTACCTGTACCATAAAGAGAGAACTGTGTTGGGGACAGTGACCAAACCATGCCATACACAGATGCAGAAGAGAAAGTTAATCTGGTCCTGGCAACCAGACCAATTCAATGCCCTGATCTCTTGCTCTGGTCCACAAGATGAGTCATGCTGGTATGGATACTAACCTTCTTTAATGAGACAGTGGTGGCACAGATAGAGGAATGAGCTAAACACTGACTATGGACATTGTCAATAATTCAAAGGCAAAAGGTTAGAGCAGCCCTATCCTGCTTGACTGGTGACTCCACTCCAACAGAAATACTTCTGTTGAATGGAGTGTGTTTCATTGCTCCATAAAATAAGTGCCTAGCTCCAGATGAGCACATTCTCATCACCAGATTATCAGGGAACAGTTTAATACTCAGCCACTGTGGGCAAGTCCATCTCACTAAACTTTAGGAGTGTGATTCAGCTCTGGAATCTGATACACACTTTTAAGTGCCTACACAGAAAGTGACTGCTATGTGATGTACATGTCACTCCTACCACTGTAGTCAAAGGATGTAGAAAAAAGTTCAGCAGACCAAATGCAGGTATTTAATTTAGACTGGGTTGGATACCTCTCTAGGCCCTACTGTTGATTAGATCATCACCCAAACTAATAGTACTTATGATATGTGCTATAATACAAATGCCTGAATTTTAGATATCTCAAATCTATAAATTAATTTTATTCCAGACATGCAGCTGAGAATCTCTTTGCCACAGAACATATGATTTACTTGACCTATTTTCAGTATTTACAGCAGTTTGCAAAGCTCATGCTCTGTTTCCTTATGTGCATTTCCTCAGTTACTTCAAAATGCCCTTAAAAGTTACATTCTCAGCTGGAACAAGCATGAGTGGAAGGAGCTTCCCAAACCATGCACTTGGGTTATACACATCTCCAGGAAATGCCTCTCTGCCTTTCACATTCTGACCTGAGCACAACATTAGTGCTCTACAGACATTTAGCTTCAAAATCATGGTTCAAATCAGGGCACATATTTCTAGAAATTGATAGATCAAATCCTATCTCTCTTACCTGACTTCACTGGTTTCACAAGAAGTAAAAATAATGTAAGGAGAAAATCAGTGCACACCTGGAGATGCCTAATGGAGTGACATTACTCCAATACTACTAAAATGCCAGAGGAGTGGCCTCCCCATTCAGGAAAATCCATTTCTCTATGGATTTGCTTCCTTGCAATCTTTAGTAGCCTTCTATTTCTGGAAATACGAAAGATGGCACTGCTTAGCAAATCAAATATCAAGCTTCAGTAGTACAGAGCTGCCATCCACATACGTGTTAGATTTTTCTCCTCTAAGTGAACACAAAACAGAAAAACAAGTGCTTCCTGGATGAAGCATCCCTTTCACTAGCCTTTTCTTCTCAGGAGTCTGGATGGTTCTCCAGTTTTATGAGAGTGATCAAGAGAACACAAAAGTCTGAGCAGCTGCATAACCAAATGAAAAATTTCACAGCTGTTTCCTCTGGAAACATTCTTGGTTCTGGGTTGTTCAAATGTCCCTTGCTAACTGGGGCAAACTATGAACTCTCTTTCATCAACGCCTAGCCTGTGTTCTTTCAAGAGGGGTTTCTAATTACAAAGCTGTCCAATATGGTGACAGTGACCAGACAGACCCAAGAGACTGTCTCCTCTCCTCAAGGCCATATCCCTTCAGAGATGTCAAAGGACAGGCTAACTGAGAGAACTCTCATATTGATAACAGAAGAAGAGCACTCCTTCATTTTGCACATTGGTGCCTTTGCAGACCAGACAGCTGGCAGGCAGATGCCCATACTTTTATTGCCTGTAAATGAAAATGACAAGATAACATTGCATTGGCTGGTTTTGCTATTGTTGCTTGGAAAAGTTAACAAATGCAGGAAGATTGACTTGAATGACCTTCTGGCTTCTTTAGCGTACTGTCCTGTTTAATGATTAATATTAATACATTACTGAAGTTCAGAGTGGAGATTATGAAAAGGTTATTCCCTGAGAGGGTGGTTGATCACAATAACAGGCTCTCCAGGAAAGTGGTCAGGGCATCAAACCTGTCAGAGCTCAAAAAGTGTCTGGACAGTGCTCTAGATCATACGGTTTAATTAGGGAGTCCTGTGAGGAGCAGGGAGTTGGATTTAGTGATCCTTATGGGTCCCTTCCAACTTAAGTGATTCCAGTAATAGTGCAGAATAAAACTTTTCAATGCTAGGAAACAGCGGAAATAAGTTTGGCTGCATCACACTGGTTCAGCCTTCCACAAATTTATAAATTAACGACTACCTAGAGAACATTTCCCATGGACTCCTTGGCTTGCTCTGTGATTAAGATCGAGAAGCTCAGCTAATGAGTAAATATTATGGGTTTCCTTCACGGCTCACTGTTTGGCTTCAGGCTTTTATTTCAGTGTGCTGTTCTGCAGGGAGAGAAAATTGTTTCTTTATGTGGTTTCCTATGGTGGTCAGCTCTCTAAACTCAATTTTCACACTGTTCCAGAAGGCTGAAGAGTTGGTGCTGTCTTATCTTACAAATAGGGAACAGCAGTGCAACTCAGGGCTTACGGAAATTGCAGATACCACTTCTCGCTGATGTTAGGTCATGCTTTTAGTGAGCAATGCTTCTCTGTGGGTATACAACCCATTTGAGAAACTTAGCTTACTGCATGAGCTTCATAGCAGTTTCTCGTTTGCATACAAAACACAGCCAAAAGAGTTGGCTGTTTCCCTTCCAACAAGACAGTGTGAAGCTTTATCCAGAAAACTTTCTTTCTGAAACATTTCAGAGTGTTACATACTCTTAGTCAATCAGATAAATAGTCAGATAATTAGTCAAATAACTGTATTATTACTTCATAGCAAATGTTGACCTGGTTATGAGAAATATGAAGCTCAGGCTGGCTCACAGTCTGTTTCTCAAAGTTCTCTATCACAGAAAAAGAAGGTTCCTCATTATTATAACATGAGCAATGAAATAGTCAAGTTCAAGATATTGAAACTGCCTCAGCTTCATCTTAATTAACCATTTTCAAATCAGACTCCATATGGTTTTTTTCCCAAGTGAGTCTTGCATAGCTCGTATAGGATGACTTACTGACTAGCCAATATAAACTGACCATTCTCTCCCTCACTTATGTCTGACCAAAACCCTCCAGTCTTCCTGAGCCTGATCTGGCAGTTCATATAATTATATTTTGTTTTTATTTTTCCCACCCTCAGTGTCATTAATTTCTTCCCCAAAGGTAGAAAAACTCCTCTGAACTGATGTTGGCCTCAGCCCCAACCCAGAGTCATCACTCCACTTCCTCAACTTTCTCCCCACTCATCCCCACTCATGACTGGCTGCAAGTTCCTTGCCTAAAACATCTCTTTAAATAATCTTCCCCAGCCCATTAACTGCCCTTCAACACTGGTACTCCAATACCAGGCTTTTATCTATCTGACAACTCTTCTACCGTATTATGACTATCAGCAAAAGCAAACATACATAAAAGTACAGGTCATTTGTGTTATTTTGCCTTCACCAGTGTTCTCACAGAGAAGGTGTGAATTCAACTATTCTAACACTCATTTATGACCTGCCTGCGCTTTGCTTTTCTAAGCACACAAGCTAAGAGTACATACTGCATCTGCAATGTCAACAAGAAGATGCAACAGAACAATACTAAACATGCGAAAAGGATATGCCAGATATGGCTCTCTACAGAAAGTTATATTAATTTCTGAACTTAAGGTAATTTCTGTACTGCTCTGAATACTTGTATTGGGTCTGACTGAGGTAAAGGTAACAGCCCTTACAGTGCTGTGCTTTGCATTGGTAGCTGGACGGGTGTCGATAACAGACCAGTGTTTTGGCTACTGCTGAGCAGTGCTGTCCCTCTGACATTCCTTCCCCCACCAAAGGGGATGGGAGTGGGTGAGATCGTGGGAGGGGACACAAGCAGGCCAGCTGACCCAAATCAGCCAAAGGGATATTCCATACCATATGACGTCAGCTCAGATATATAATCTAAGGAAGAGAAGAGGAACGGTTACACGTGCTGAAGCCCTGCTTCCCAGGCAGTGTCCGAACATAGCTGCTGATGGGAAGCAGAGACTGATTTCTTTTCTTTTCCTCTTTAGCTCTTGCGCGTGCAGATCTCCGCTTGTTTCTTTCTTTTTGCTATAATACAACTGCCTTATCTCATTCTGCTGGTTTTTTCCTCCATCTTATTCTCTCCCCTGTCCCAGTGAGAAAGGGAGTGATAGAGTGACTGCGTGGGCACCTGGCACCCAGCCAGGGTCAGCCCACAACAATACTGCTGACTATCTGTGCCAGCATGCACTTCATACTTCTAAAAACTCTTCTGATTACGTGTTATTTTTTAAGGAACTTTTGATTAAAACCACCAATGAAAGGCACTGAGACTTCACTGAGGAATTATTTTAATATTCGGTATATTTTTAAAAGGGAAAAAACCTCAAGTTGCTAGAAAATACATTTGCCAGCAGTTTATATTTCTCTTTCCTTACCTATAATCAAATTAAAGGTCTTTTTTTATTGTTATTGTTTAGATTGAAAAAAATCCTCCTCACAAATCTTGGTTACTAGCACATACATTCTGGAACTGATGAGAAAATGTCCTGGAAGCCTTGATAATATGTTGGCAGAACACTCCTGTTTTGAAGATGTTGAAAATTGACTTAACTTGTTAGGACTTTTTCTTGTGATGCTGCTTGTTTTCCAAAGGATACAAAAGCAGAATGAGAAGAGTGAGTACCGACGAATCCTGCATTTGTTGTCAGAGCACACACTCTTGTTACTGCTTTCCTTGTTGTTACTAGTTTTCTTGTTCTGTGATGCCTGTCTGTGAACCAGTGCACTTGACACCACAGAGAATCATGAAGAGTATCCTCATTTGTTTTAAGAAGTCTTAAAACAAATATCCTAAGAAAATATCACAAGGGAGGGCTACTTGCACAGCATAACATGCTATGCTAAGTCTCAAAAGTTAAGTACTATGCATCTACCTACTATATCCTCTCTGGCATACAGACTTTACTACTATCCCCACTAGCTGTTCGGAAATTCTCTGACCTGCACCAAAGGCAGAGGCTTACATTGGGCACTTGGAAAATTTGCTAAATTTGTACAGTTTCTTATTCTCATTATGGACCCTGACTAGAAGGCATACTTACACCTCAGTAATTTCAATGTGAACTTACTGTGAGAAGGGACACTTTCTCAAATGAGAGTTTAGATGAACACCTGGATGTTTTGTTTCACACAACAGGACAATTATATAGACTTGACCTGCATTTTAAGAGCTTCTTACTTTTGGGAGATATCACAAAACATATGCCTGTTCACAGCTGGTAATCTGCTTCCTACACATGTGGCTTGCAAAGCTGGGTAGAACAAACATGTCAGGAACCTAAAATAAAGGCTCATCTCTTTGATGATGTTTGAAATGGCTCCTTCAAATCACTCTTCGTGATCTTGGTCTAAGCCCTTCAGTTGTGCTATCAACAATTCATGGGTTTCTCTAGGGTTTGGAAAGCAAAATTTTTGTTTTGTTCCTACTTATCTCTCCCTGCCTTGCGAATCTCTAAATGCCTTCAGTGAGGCTTCAAGGATATAAAGATGTACCAATTAATTTAACAGCCACCTCCTGAACATACTAATGTACTTTCTTTCCACAGCAACTGAGGTACAAAAAAATGTGGGTCACAGTTACCCACATAGGCAGTGCAATTACAGATGCCTGAGCTCATAAAAGGTTAGGGATATTTTTCAAATAAAAAGTCTGGCTCTGACTGAATTTCCTTATGACTGACAGCAAGTACAACTCAGAGTAATTTAATCTTGGAGGCCCCTTCGTGCATACAGCTTAGTTGTTCTAACACAAAATTCCACAGATACCACACGTTCCTCCAAAACAGTGCTTCATAGGATATTTTAAAACCACAAGAACATAAAGAGGATTAGTGGTATTACTGACTGGGAACTGACTGGCACTATGCAATAATTCAAGTTAAGATCATCTGAAATTACTGAAATGGTGCATCTGATCTACCTCAGACACTTTTTCAAAGTTGCTCTGATTAGCATCTTCAAAAGCCCTTTAAGTCTCTCTTTTCTTCAGATAACTAGCAGTCTGATGTCTGCTTTGTGTCTTTGTCAGCAGTACTCTCTGGTAACTGAGCAGACAGTATTTCCTCCGTGTTTCTGGGCTGGACCTTGCCAGGCACAGATCTTCCCCAACTCCATCAGTCCACAGCCAATGCCAAAGGTATCAGGAATTCACTTTTGCTTGGAAATCTCAGTATCTCACAAAATGAGCCTGCAGTTTTGGGGTTTGGTTTTTCTTCTTTTGCTCATCTGTTTCAGGAGTTCCAAATGCACAAAGCCTTCGAACGCCCACTGCCATCAGTACTCAACTCTCTCAATACTGCACAACCCAGGAATTGGACAGGGGGGAAGCACAGGGAGAGTTGTGTATGGTGTCGGGATGCACTGCTTCTCTGAGGCCAGCTTCCTAGGCAGTGGCGATGGCTCTCAATGGTGGCACCAGGCCACCTAGGAAGGCTACAGTGCTTCTCATGAGCTGTGAGTATACATTGCAAGCTGGGGAAAAAATTATCCTGTTACTGATAGTAACTCTGAAGACAGACTGCAGTAGTCAGCACAGGTGGCCATAGCTTATAAAGCAATCATGGGTTGAGGAAATATTTTCATGTGCATTTCAAGGAGTTTCTCCTCTCAGACTGAAAATCCCATGAGTTTTGTTCCACTTTTTGGAAATTGTCTTGGGGTGACTCTATCATGTGTATCCCCTATCATGCTCTATGCTCAAAAAGTAATATTGTGCCTTTTCTGTGCCTTTAAACTGAGCTTGAGGGAAAAAAAAAAACCAAACGAACTTTCCAAAGCAGCTTCTCAAGGACACAGAGATTACACTCCTCAGTGCTGTCTGGCTGCGGAGGGCACGAAGGGAGCACCCTGCTTGCTTTTTCTTCAGCCAGCTGGGTTTTTTTCCCCTCTTGGCGTGAGACGGAGAGCTGAATTTGTTTCCTGGGACTTTGGTTTTTTTCCCTTCTTCTCTTCTGAACTGTTTCAACAACATCAGAATACATCAGGAGAATTTCCTCCCCGAGGCCCGGGGGGTGGGCCCACGCCCTCACCGACCAGCTCTGAGGAGGAGACCACACCTACAGAAGGATTCTGAAATCTTCCCAGGTTTCTCTCTATAGTGAGGGTTTTAATTCATGATTTAGCATCATTATCCTTTTCCTGTGTGTTTGTTAGAATAAATAGTTTTTATCTCTTTCACTTTCCTTCGAGGAAAAATTTCTTTTTTTCCCGAACCCTGTGGGGGGAAGGGTGGTTGTAACCTGGTTTTCTCTCAGGGGCTATATTACTAGATTTTGGCCAAACCGGCACAGAAATGTAGTTTACTTGGCAACTTCAAGCAAGCACCTTGTGGTCAGAAACTCTTCTGTGTACAGTTCTCCATTTGCCAAAGCAAAATGGATGATGGAATCACTCATAAGGAGGAAAAAGATGTTCATGATGGAAAGAAATTAAGATGCTCTTTTAACAAAACAGTTCTCGATCTCAAGCTTCAAACATTTATTCTCTTGTAAGTAATTTCCAAACACAAGTGGAATGCAAGGAACAATGTAAATAACATGAAGGCCAAGTCAATGATAAATCAGCATCAATAGCAACTATAATGTGAAAATTACTGTTAATCATTACCTGTTAGAAAAAATATTAGAGAGTGAGTTATAGACTCAATACAGACTTGTTCATCTAGACATTGTCATGAAACTAGCATTTACCTAACCTCTTGAGTGCAACGATTAAAGAATATTGGATATCAAATCAAATTATAAAATGGAATAAAAGGATTTTGTGCATGTACTGCAAAGGTCTGTTTTAAAAATGTCACAGGGACTGAAAGTTTTCCTTTATTTTCAACACATAAATATTCCCCTAACAAACCACATCAAGAAATATGAATGTCACACATCATAAATTCTGTGAACTGCTGTTTCACCAACTGACCCTCGTCATCCTAGTGCTTAACGAGCAAGCAAAACTGCATACTTGAGTATGCCGACATGCACACAGCCAAATGCACATATGAAGATGTGGGGCAGTGGGGCATCTGGACCTGTATTCTGATAATAAATCGATCATTTATTAAATATTAAAAATTAAATCGATAATAAATCGATTCATTATCAGAAAATAAATTTGAAAGGGGGTTGGGGAACCTCAACAATTGTTTGATAAAAAGAACTACAGGAAAAAAAGAAGCTTCCTTTGGCATTAGGGAGAAATTTCCTGTCCTATTCCATGATCTCACTAGCAAATGCTGTAGGCACACCCCACCCTGAAACCCAGCAAGCCTGGCTTCAAACATCTTGGATTTGCTCCTTATTTTGAGAAAATGGCTATTTCTGTATGATTAATTAAAGCTTCTCATCTCTTCCATCTCTTCCCTGGATGGAACCTATTTTACAGATAGCTTACTGATCCTAGCCAACACAGTAAATATTTGAGCAAAAAGGGAAAGACAAAAATTTTTTTTATTTACTGGGTATTCTCAACTCTCTCTCTCATAACCTTTTATCTTAACTGGTGAAAAGCTATTGCAGCAAATTTTTAAAGCACAGCACCTCAGAAGCTGAAGAGGCAGCAGAAATTGTTCATTCAGCACAAGTGAGTAAGCCCCAAAACAATTTTCAGAACCAGTCAACAAAACCAATAATTTTTTTGCTTCTCCCATCTTTCAAGGGATGTGCAAGGCAGGTGATAAAACTAAAAGGAGAAAGGGGGCTCTGGGGCCACCCTGAGAAGTTCCACCTCCTTTGCTGCCACACTCTCATTTTAACAGACCAATTAGACTTACGTTGACTTTCACCGTACTATGCTAGCTAAATATTTCTCTTTCCTGCTTGCAGAGAACTGCTGAACTTAATTTTTTCAAGGAAACAATACAGAAAACATCACCAAGATACACTGTCCCCATAGAGCTCTAAGGTCAGCTGACCCTCATTCATTGTGAGGATGGCCACATTTCAACTATGCTGTTTGGCCAGGCTTGACTCTATGATCCTTTCCCATATGAGTTAATGTACAGCTACACATTTCTCCATGATAGAAAGTACTTACAATCACAGAATCATTAAGGTTGGAAAAGCCCTCATCAAGTCCAACCTTTGGCCAAAAACCACCTGGTCGACTAGACCATGGCGCTAAGTGCCGCATCCAGTTCTATCTTGAACATCTCCAGGGATGGTCATTTTACTACCTTCCTAGGCAGAACATTCTAATGTTTAACAACTGTGAAGAAATTCTTCTTGATGTCCAACCTGAACCTTCCCTGGGACAGCTTGAAGCCATTTCCTCCTGTCCTGTTGCTGGTTTCCTAGGAGAAGAGGCCAACCCCCACCTTACTACAGCCTCCTTCCAGGTAGTTGTAGAGAGTGATAGGGTCACCCCTGAGACTCCTTTTCTCCACACTGAACAACCGCATCTTCCTCAGCCACCTCTCCTAAGACTTGGGCTCCAGACCCTTCAAACAGTTTTGCTGCCCTTCTCTGGATATGCTCCAGCACACAGCACACTCTAGACAGGCTCTTTCTTGGAATGAGGGGCCCAGAAATCGACACGATTTGAGATGTGGCCTCAGCAGTGCTGAGTAGAGGGGGACAATCACTTTCCTGGTCCTGATGGCCACACTATTTATAATATAGGTCAGAATGCTTTCTTGGCTTTCTTGGCCACCTGAGTACACACTGGCTCATGTTCAGCTGCTGTCAAACCAGTACCCACAGCTCATTTCCCACCAGGCAGTCTTCCAGCCACTCTTCCCCCAGCCTGTAGTGATGCATGGGGTTGTTGTGACCCAAGTGTAGGACTCGGATCTTGGCCTTGTTGAACCTCATACCACTGCTCTCAGCCCATTGATCCAGCCTGTCCAGAATCCTATGCAAAGCCTTCCTACTGTCCAGGAGATCAACGCTCCCTCCCAATTTGGTGTCATCCACAAACTTACTGAGAGTGCAATCGATCCCCTTGTCCAGATCATCACACTGAACAGGACTGGTCCCAATATTGAGATCTGGAGAACACCACTAGTGACTGGCCACCAAGCGGATGTGCCACCATTCACCGCCAGAAAAACAGATACTTAGGTACAGAATGGGAAAAATCCACTACTCACATAAACCAAAGCATGACAAAAAGTTGCCTACTTAGTAATGCACTATCACTTTGCCAATCAAGATAAAACCTTTGCTCATAAAAATTTGAAGACATGCCTTTTGAAAACATTGCACTGGCTAGCAAATATACCAATATACTACCAAGCATAAGGCAACTCCTATGTACTCAGCCATGTCCTCCAAGTTCTACATACAAAAACATAGTAAAATCATAAGGAAAATAAAAACTAAGGGAAAAATCAGTTTCTGACTCCACAAAGATATATTTAAAAAGTAATCATAAGAAATATTACACAAAGTATCTCTGACACACATTCAGCTAAATTCAGCAGTAATTTAGATTGTGTTATTCTCACAAAAAGGTTTTTCTCTATAAAACTGCAGAAACTTTGTTTGATTAAATGCCTGTCCAGACATAATGCAATTACCTAGAAAAAAAAATTCAGTCTTAAGACTCAAGAAAAAGCATGTGCAGAATTATACACTGTTTCTATATTCTTCATACCCTGAGAAGTATATACAAAACACATATACTGTTGCAATCTGTCAGTGTATTGCATTTGATTACACCTTTATTTAAAAGAAAATGTGAATGAACATGTATTTTTTAAATCTTTATTATTCCCTCATTATCAGTGCATAGGAATATTACCGTAAGCTTAATAACAACAGTGCATTCTTGTGTGCATCCATGCTCACCAAAAACCCAGGGAAAAATCAGAGATGAGAAAATCATTGGGACAAGAAAGGGCTCTGGGGTAAGCTTTCCTTCATCTCACTTCACATGTAGATGTATGTATACATGTGCTCTCACACATATGTATTTCACACTACTAAATTGTGGCTGCATGCACTATTAACACAGATATTGTTTTTTAATTATTACAGAGAAATACTCTGGTGGTTTGATCCTGGCTGGATGCCAGGTGCTCACCAAAAACATTATATTACTACCCTCCTCAACTGGGCAAGGCAGAGAAAATACAACATAATGTTCATGAGTTGAATAAGGACCGGGAGAGATCACTCATCAATTACCATCACCAGGAAAACAGTCTCAACTGTGGGGAAATGAATTTAATTTATTACCAATCAAAATCAGAGCAGGTTAATGAGAAGTAAAACAAATCTTAAAAACAACCATCCTTCTACCCCTCCCTCCTTCTTGGGCTCTACCTCCTGCTCTCTGAGTGCCACAGGGAGATGGGGAATGGGACTTATGGTCAGCTCATCATATGCTGTTTCTGCTGCTGTGTCCTGCTCAGGGAGAGGAGTCCTTCCCCTGCTGCAGCATGGGGTCCCTCCTACAGGAGACAGTTCTCCATGAACTTCTCCAACATGAGTCCTTCTCATGGGCTACAGTTCTTCACGAACTGCTCCAGTATGGGTCCCTTCCACTGTGTGAAGTCTCTCAAACCATCTGCTACAATTGTGGGTCCCCCACAGGGTCACAAGTCCTACCAGGAATCCTGCTCTAGTGTGGGCTCCTTACTCCATGGGTCTGCAGATCCCTGGCAGGAGACTGCCTCAGCATGGGCTTCCCATGGGGTTTTTGGGCCTTTTGGGCATCCACCTGCTCCAGCGTGGGTCTCCTCCATGGGCTGCAGGGGCACAGCTGTTTCACCATGGTCTGCACCATGGGCTGCAGGGAAATCTCAGCTCTGGCACCTGAAGCACTTCTTGCACCTCCTTCTCCACTCATCTTAGTGTCTGCAGAGTTGTTCCTCGCACATGTTCTCACTCTTCTATGGCCACAATTACTTCTGCATGATAACTTTTTTCCTGCTTAAATGTTATCACAGAGGTATTACCACCATCTATGATTGCCTTGGCCTTGGCCAGCAGCGGGTCTGTCTTGGAGCTGACTGACTTTGGACATGGGGGAAGCTTCCAGCAGCTTCTCTGAGAAGCCACTCCTATAGCCCTCCCTGCTGCCATGAAAACCCAATAGTTATACACATTTTTAGTCGACAACAAAAACATATCTTTAAAACATGCTGCTCCAAAACTTAGAAGCAGGAAACAGAAGGCAGAAATCAAACAAATTAGCCAATATTCATTTTCTAGTGGTAGTTCTGAAAGCATGGATAATATATGCCCAGATATACTCTAAGACAACTTTCTGTGTGTAAGGCTTCAATTATAATGAATATTGGTGTATTCAACTGCAACACAACTATTCACTATTAGTGTTACAATGAAATGCTTAAATTCATAACGACTTCAGAAAATGAATTCGAGTGTCATCAACTACACAAAGTTTGAAAAAGTAAACTAAAACCCTCACAAATAATTTAACACACACCCCAAACTCACAATTAAAACCAAGTACATAATGAGGAAACACAACCAATAAAATCAAGCCTTACCCTATCCTTCTGTCCTTTCCATCCTTCACTGGTAGTAATTTTCAAGTGTAAAGAATAACATTAAGGTAATAACAATGATAATAAGCTTGGCACTGGACATTTTCCTGGAATTAATAAATCTTAGTTCAGCATAAAATTCCCCAACCAAAGCCAAATCTGAAACCCCAGGAAATGCCTCCTTGAAACACACGCAGGTTTGGGGATTTTGGTCTTTCTCTTCCAGAAACTCAAACACTATTTGCATTAGGATATCTCCCCTGAAAAACCTTGTAACATCATAAATATCTCATAACCTAGGGACAATGCTGAAATGCAAAGGTATAACCCATTACCTACTGCACTGGGATATTGAAACAGGCTTATTTAATATATATTTTTTCCTTTCTTTAGAAGAAAAGCTTAGGAGATCACGTGTAAGGCTTTAAGAGGTACCATTCTAATTTATAGAGCAGTTTTTTAGTGCACTCCTCCTGTTCCCTTGCTAAGTGGAATTCACTGTGTCTGCAGATTGTTATTGCCAAAAGTCAAGTGCAGGTTTTCTGGCCTCCTCCCAAAGGTAGACTGCAAAAGCGCTGCTGTCTGGAAATGTGCCTGGCTTGGCATCCCCTGCAGCCTGCCTGAGTGGGGGGTCCTGCTCATCCCCAGAGGCTGCAACAAAGCCAGCTGAAATACTTCTCACTCTTCCTCCCTGCTGTGTTCAATACCTCTGGTTTTGATGAAATGCCACAGGAAGCTCCCTCTCAAAAAAAACCAAACAAAAACCACAAACCAAAACTATATTTGGGGCCTCCTTCAGATGGTGTTTAACGTGCTTGCTTCTGCTAACAGGAACACAGACTGATATAAAACCCATGTAAAGGCAAGTTTGTGGTTTCTTAAGCAGCACTGGCCCCTCCTTTGATTTTCAGCTAAAAACTTTTCGCAACCTTACTCATGTTTTTGCCTGTGCAGCTGGTTTTTTTTAGTCTTTCTACAGCAAAACTGTCATTGACTTCAGAGAGGCTATACCTGAAGTATGCCACACGATCATGTCTTGTGCTTAATAAGATTAAAGAGGGTTTGGGTTTTATCCTATCAGCTTCACAGGAGAAAACTAAATAACTAGGTGAAAGAGAACAATTGACACTACTTCCAGCCACAGAAGACCATGACTACAACATTCTAAAGGACTAAGGAATGCAAATATATATATATATATACACACATGCATAGTATCCTTTTAATATACATGTTTACATATACTGTAAAGGTAGATAGATATATTTGTTTACAATTCTATTGGATTTTACACCAGGGGTGTCATTCATCTTCTGACAGCATCTTGAGGTGCCCATTTGTAAAGTGACCAAGAGAAATTCCTTCCAAAACAGAACTAACCTTTCATACCAGAAACTCAATAAACTTAAGGCTTGAAGTAACAACAAAAATAACCCCCATTTCTCGCTGTAATGAAAGCCACTGAAAGCTGTGCAAGTCAATTCTTATTTAGGTTTTTTGCAGAGGATGTCAAGTTGAGACAATTTCAAGCCTCATCCTAAGAACATAGGAGATGAACCCTGTCCCACAGATTTTTCTCCTCAAACATTGGCAAGTCTTTGTCCACTGAGTTTAAGAGCAAAACATGACAATGAAGAGAGACACTGGGACACAGGAAAGTCACGGGTGATCTTTGGGATCCATTGGGACAGCATAACCTTTAAATAAGTATATCCAAGAGAAGTATATTGAGTTCACTATATACTGGGCTCTATCCCTTGTGAAGGGTTTTTACCTTTCTCCTAGTAATGCAGTTTATCAAAATAATAGTCTAGATTGGGGTGGCTGGATCTCAGCAACAGAGGCAGCTAATTCCCTTTGCCAAAGCCCTCTCCCATGACTTGGCACTGCTGGCTCCCAGCTATGTGCGGCTCCTGAAAATGTGCAGGGAGAAGCAGCTTGGCTGGTGAGCTATGGGCCACTCAGAGACTGAAATGGGGTGAAAAGCTACTGCCTGTGGCTCATGGAGCCCTTCTCCTTGAAGAAGTCTCATAAGTTAAGTGCTTTGGATCTCCTTTTCCCTCCCTCATCTGGATGGAAACCAGGACCTCTGCTGATGCCCAGACATGGAGAAATGCCACGCTGGGTGGTACACCAGCAGGTAGGTCAGGATTCACTGTAAATGGTTTTTGCTATAGTACAGACTGCCTCCTAAACTCCTACAAAAAGTACATCTCACATGACTGTATTCATCCACACAGATGTTCTTCCTTTAGAAAATCATTCCCCTGGCAGACCTGTGAGAAGGGCAAAACTAGGCAGTCACATAAAACCTCCCTTAATAATCCAAGCCATACAAAGCATCCCAGGATCGTCCTCAAAACCACTATATATATACATATATATATTTAATCATAGAATCATCAAAGTTGGAAAAGACATCCAAGACAAACAGTCAAATTAAAAATCATTATGAGCTACTTCCAGGACAAACACTTTCCACGCTATAACCCAAAGCACAGCCCCACATGATCAGCATAAAACTTCTCAGTGCGTGTAACAATGAAACTCACACAGGTTCTTCCAGCACTGAGTGGAACAAGATTTAATGTCCTGCAAAATCACAGCTTCTAAACCACTTCCAGTCAGGATTATCCCAAAAGACCTGAGGACTTTTCATTCTATTAATTCAGTTAATTTGTTTATATACATACATACATATATATATATATTATATATATATATATATATATATATAAAAGCCCCATATAAGCCCCAAATATCAATATCTCTCAGATCTACATGATAAATCATAGTATAGGAGAAAAATTTAAAAGGCTCAAATGGCTACTAACTACACAAATAAACCAAATCTACAATGCTCATTCCCTGATGATAGGAATGATACACGAATCCCAAGTGGAAAGTTTGGATCAACAGTCTAGCCTTCAATTCCTGCCTGCTGTGAGCAGGGGGATATTACATAACTCTTACAGCCCCTGACCTGAAAAAGCACTGCTCCTTACTTATTCCTAGGGAAGCAGAAAAATTGTGGGTTTCATTGAGCATTCACAGAAAAAGAAAACTAAAATAAACAATGAAGTCTGATAGCTCAAGCTGCACACTGTTTTCTTCCCAGTTAAGAAAGTGGACAATTTTATCCCAGGGATACAAAACACTTTGGTGCACTCTGGAGCAATAGCTGACCATTAGATTTGCAAAAATAGAGAGGCAGCATATGGCATGGCTACTGTCACACTACTCATATTCCCAAGCCCTGGCAATAAAAGCTTTTGCTTTCCCGGCAAAGGGTTCAAATCTCTTCATGCCCATGGCTTGGGCAATCTTCCAGATGTACTCGTGCAAGGGGTCAGAGCTTCCACACTGCTTGGCAACACTCTCCTCTGACCCTCTTGTCAGAGCGGTTTACAAGAGCTAGTCCAGCACACTACATCCAAAATCAGCTGGATTAAACCACAACAATAATTTAAAAGATTTCTGCTAGCAAGCTTTAAAAGGTTTCTGCTAACAAGCTGGATATGAATTGAGACTGATCATGTTAACTTGTCTGCCAGGGGACCCTGATGCCAAACTGATTTTTGCTTTTATATATCATTCACATATACTTGTAGCTCTGTAGCCTATTTTTGTATAACTACATAGATTTGGAGCTAGCATTTTACCTACTCTGTTAGACAGAAAGACAAAACACATTCCTAGGTCCCAGTCCTAATCTTGCTTCTTCTGAGAACCAAGGTCAAGTGCCACTTTCCCATAAACAACTAACAAGGAAGGGGGACTTTAAAAGAGGGTCGAACTAAAAGCGGGAATTACCTCATCACTTGTGTCTCCAACTGGGAATTCTTGTCAATTATGCTAATTTGCTAAACTTATAAAACTGTATTCGCTTTATGTCATGTGTGCATCTTCAGCGCATTTAGGCATCTCGTGCACCTGAGAGGACCCTTTATAAAGTTAGCCGCATTTTATCACCTAACCATGATTTTAGGGTTCAGAAAAAAGCATCAACCCAAAGGGGCAGCAACTGCTGGAAAAAGAGAGATAATGAATACCCAGGACCTAAATTTTCTTCCAGTAGCCCAAAACAGAGCATGTGTCTTTGGGTTTTGTGTCCTATCCTCTCCCCGCCAGACGATGCCAGACTTAGGACTCTGAGACAGTTTGATCAGTGTGGGAATCTGGTGCAAGAGAATTTCAATTTGGAAAAAGTTAAACTCTGCCTGCATCTGCAGCCCTTCTGGACAATCCTAGTCAAGAGATGTCAGAAAGAGCTCTGGGAGTGAGGAAGAAGAGTGAGTTCATATCCAAATCGCATGACCTCCCTGCTAACACAGAGAGTATCGCACTCATCAGAAGTAAAACCCCAGGGCCCATAAGCAGCATGACTCTGGTTATCAGCAATATTCATACTCCACACCAGTGTTTCAGATACACGCTCATGAAGGAATCATGGGCAACTACTGCATCCAAAGAAACCATAACCTCACTGTTAACCCTGGTCTGGCCCTGCTAACTTCACTAACCTGTTGCTTGGCAAAAGCTGTTGCGAGAAGCAGCAAGAATGTTACACACAGCTGGCTTTGGATACTGGAAGCCTGTCTGAAATGTAGGAACAATCTACAGCTGGAAATGATGTTCAGCAATGGAATCTCCCGACCTACTCTCTCCAAAACCAGTGCTGGGTTAGCTGAGAGATTCCTACCAGCCCTTGGAGAACAGGGAGAGATTAATGCTATACATTATCACTCTTTTACTATTATTATGGTAAATATGCTGGGTTTATACTATTGCTATAAAATCTCAAGCCATAGCTGAGCTCATTTAATAGAGATATGGCTCTGTCCTACACATTTACTGCCACTGCCAGCAAGCTTACAGTGCTATTTCTGCAACTGCACTGAAAATATCCCTCTGCACTGAGCAGAAGCTAACAACGGTTAGCAAAGTGCCTAGTGCTGATGTGCATGTTCAACAAAACAACACAAGCCAGGAGGTAATTCCAACAGAAGTAAAATGGTGTAGAAATTAGTAGCAATAGCTTTTTATTCTTTTTCCAGACTGCTGACACTGCAACACTCTGCATTCTTCGATAGGAAAGTGGTATCAGCTCTGTTAAGTGGATTTTTCAGACTCTGAAATAGAATACTTTCCTAAAGTTGAATTAAAATTAAGTAACAACAAGCTTTCAGATTTAAAAAAAAAAAATTAAAAATCTACCCTACACAGAAGATGGGACCAAGATTTCTTTGCCAACACAGTAAAGAAAAAATCTAAGCACACAGGTGAAGTGTCTTTCTCCCTCCCTCTATTTTTTTAAAGAACATGTATTTCGCAAGTATCACTTTTCTCAGTGGACACATTTTGAAATTCACTGCAGTGCAGTAGTACTCCATGCACCTGTAAAACAACCCTATCTCATACAGTGAGATCTTGAAATGTTGCATAGGAATTGTATCCATAGGACCACAGAGGAACCAGAAGTCAGCCCATGCCCCATACTGTGCCTCTTCAGAGAAGAACTGTCTATCAGAAGTGATGCAAAGAAAAGGCTGGGCTTCATCCATGAAATGGAGAGGACTGGCTGCAGCATAATAGGAAAATCAGACAGTGGAATAGGTGGAGTCTCCTAAATATCAATAAGCAAATGCTTTTTCAACTTGCAGAGATGCGGCAAAGCCTGGAATATCAGGTTGGAAGGGACATCTAGGACCATTTGGTCCAACCTTTCTTGGCAAAAGCACAGTCTAGACAAGATGGCCCAGCATCCTGTCCAGCTGAATGTTAAAAGTGTCCAGCACTGGGGAATCTACCATTTCCCTGGTGAAATTATTCCAGTGGATGACTGATCTCTAGGTGGTGTCTCTATTTACAAAGTCTCATGAAATCTCTGTCTTCAGGAAGGAAAGAGGGGCTAGCTTCACTCAAGACCCTTTAGGGAACAGTACCGTCATCATCCCTGAACTAGGCCATCCCATTGCTTTTCAAACACAAGATGTGGCACTTTGTCTCAGGAACTCTGTTGAAAAAAAGCAGCATTAAACTTTTGTGCTATTGGGTCTCACTGTAACCAGTGTAATCCACAGAAAGAAACAAAACTGCACTGAATTCACTAGGAATGTCCCCAGTGGGGTCACAGGAAAAACACACAGGGGACTCCAGAGATAGGTTAAAAAAGCCTACCATGTGACCATTATTCTCAGAGTCACCTTGCAGAGAAACAATCAAGCAACCACATGGAAGATCTCATTCAATTTCACTTTAGCACTATTCATTAAAAGGCAGTTGATACTTAAAGCTTCCCACCACACAAAGCTCTTTTGATTCCAAAATTGTTCCACTAAGGAAAAACTCTAGGTGCTGTCTTTTTTATTCTGGCTTTATGTTCTGGATTTTTGCTTGGACAATATTCAACAAGGAACAAAATCTGCATAGATGTCAAAGGATGGGAGTAGGTTATGAGACACGGAAATTATAGTATTTTACCAAGAGAAACCCTCACATTGTCAAAGAGCTTAGGGAAAATATAACACTGTAATTGAGGCTATGAGGACATTATCCAGTTTCCCACCTGAAAAAATGATGAGCCCAATGATATATTAGTTTGACCTAAAGCAAAAGCTGAATGAGAGAAAGTAAAATAGCCTAACATAATCCTATAACTTAGTTTTCCAAAACTGTTACTGAAATAATGAAATAATTATCAGAAAAAACCCCAAACCCTATGAAATTAATCATAGGAACATTGGAACAGCAGGAGTAATAGCAGACTATACTTCAATGCTTTTTGCAAGACCCGAGGAAGATGTGTGCAGTACTTTTTTTGAAGAAATACTAGCTTCTCTTAGAAGAAGATACACTGACTAGTGAGATAATACTAGAATGCCAGCTGCTTCCAGAAACTGGTCCTTCTATGCAGCACTCAGCACAGATGTTTTGCAGTCTGCTATAGACCCAAGCTCAAGGTAAAATATCAGGAGAAACAGCATATCAGCTTCTTTCCTTAAGGTGTTGGCCAAGTGTCTTGGGGTGACTCTATCATGTGTATCCCCTATCATGCTCTATGCTCAAAAAGTAATATTGTGCCTTTTCTATGCCTTTAAACTGAGCTTGAGGGAAAAAAAAAAAAACCAAACAAACTTTCCAAAGCAGCTTCTCAAGGACA
>VZTD01002184.1:1387739-1441581 GCA_013397725.1 Rhagologus leucostigma | reverse complement strand
AAGGGAAGGGAAGGGAAGGGGTGCTGCTTTAACCAAATTTTTTTTCTGAAGGTGTATGTACTGGTTACCTCAGGAAGGTAATAAAAATCAATATGCTACAAGGGAAAATAAACGGAAGTTATAATTTCTTATCTAACAACAGAACAATGGCTGTCAGAGGTGAAATAAACAGGCCATTTATAAGTTACTGTAAGATTTAGAAAGACAAATTAATTTTTTATTAACTAGTAACAGTAAAGTCTGCATCTATCAGGATACCTGCTGACAGATTTATTTTTGAGTTTAATGGGATAATATATTTTTAGAAAAGGGCAATATATTTTTCTTGTAATTTGAAAGTTCAGCAGGAAGAAATAACTCAGTCTTGCAAAAATTCCTACTACAGTGCCTAGTTTTATGAGCACAAGATTTTACCAAGATTAGTACTCAGCAAATGTTAAAAAAAGAGAGGTTTGCTTTTTAAAGAAAGGAATTGCTTAATAAAATTGTGATTCTATTAAAGTCCCTGCAATCAGACTAGCAAAACAAAAGGTCTAGAGGCATAATGGGAAAGGGGGTTCCCAAAATAGAAAAGGTTTTTAGTATCATTCAGACATTTACATTCTTCAGTGATGTTAAGATCCCTTATCAAAAACATGCTTCAGTTTTGTGTGATGCTTAGAAAGTACAGAAGGATGCAGACTTAAACTTTTAATCCAAAATGCTTTTTTATAGTGAGGAGATAAGAATTTGGCCCATGGGTGCATATAGGGGTTGACTGGCTGATATCTTCACAGAAGAGTAAAGGTTGACTGTTTTATGCCCATGGTCTACTCCATCACACTATTTGTGCTGAGTGAATGTGGCTGGAAAAACCCAGTGGGAATATGGCAGCCTTCATGCAAGCAGGGAATTAAATTCAAAATTTGAAGGCCAATCAATTCATCCCTAAATTTAACAAAGAGGATTAATGCAGTCCGTAGTAAACAAATACAGCTTGGTTTGGAATTGGTCTCTCATCTTCAAAAAATTACTGAGAATATTAGGGTTTTGAGTAAACAGATTTCATCACAAAGAAATAGGTGGCCACCGTGGAAAATGTTCATGCCATTAGACAAGCAACAAAAACACATTTTGACCATAAATATTTTCTATTTTGAAATATCGTAACAATATTCCATTAGTTGCAGGAGCTGAAATTCAGCTGTTTTCCATCCAAGCTCCTCTGTGGTCTGGACTTCCTCATCACAGAACATCACACTAAATGCATGTGGAGCTCAGTAAAGGAAGAGGTACCACATCATGCAAGACGGGATGTAGTGAGACACTCTGCCCAGAGGAATGAGATGGGGATGCAAGGATACTGCTCTGCCACTGGGCTTTAAGTAGAGGCAATCAAGAATTTATGATCTGGCTGAAGAGATTATGACTGACCAGTTAAGTTTTTGATACACCCCCAAGATCTCCTTCTCTTTAACAAAGCTGGTGGATACAGCCTCAAAACAGAACAGTTTTGTTGGACTAAGAGGCAAAGATGTGCTGAGACTGTGCATCCTTTGGCACTTTGGGGCAGGATAGGGCAGTGCATCTGGAAAAGCACCATGAATAACCTTCACCTTCTCTAATGGTCTGTGTCTTGAAACAGAGCTGAGAGTGAGGTTCAGCAGACAAGAAAGCTGGGACACCTGCAATATCAGGGCCTTGTGCTGCTGTTCTCAACAGCGGTTACATGTGCTGTAAGATGCTTTGAAAGCTAGCAAGGCTCAGGGAAAAGTGCTGTTTCCTTACATTGTTGTATTCTTACTTTGTATTTCAGGCAGAGAACAGATGGATGCAGCTGGAATTAGGAGTGGCATTACAATATTCTTTGTGTTTATGTTATGATTAATTTTTCAACTATTTAACAACAGGAATCATGCTTTAATCCTAAAAGCAAAGAACAAAAGTTTGTTTTGAATGTTTTTAAATTTTCACGTACAGTAACAAACTTTTTTTTTGAAACTAAGACATTAAACTGTGAGGGAGGAAAGGCCTAAGTTTAGATCTAGATATAGCTAAATATTGCATAATGCTTTTCTACTTCACTTAGGCACTGTAGTGCATCTCTTACCTATCTGGAACATAAACCCTATGAACTTAAAGCTATCCTGGAATAAACTTACTTCTCAAGATAATTTCATGTATATTTCTTATATGTTATAGTTTGACTGGTTTTAATTATTACCCAGTGGAAAATTCTACATTAGGAAGAAATTCTTCATGGAAAGAGTGATTAGAAATTGTAATGAGCTGCCCAGGGAGGTGGTGGAGTCATTTCCCCCAGAGGTGTTTAAGGAAAGACTGGATGTAGCACTCAGTATCATAGGCTAGGTGACAAGGTGGTGTTAGGTCATAGATTGCACTTGATGGTCTCAAAGACTTTTTCTAACCTAATTAATTCCATGTGAAATGATATCTCTGATATTTCTGCCTTTTAAAAAACTGCACTCACCTTCTAGTAAAAACCTCAATGTACCTGCCCAGTGACATGAGACATCCAACTGCACAAAGGTCACTGATGTTGCAGAACAGCTTACTTGTTCCTGTTCTCTTTCCCTCCATCTCCTCATTACTGATCTTCTCCTATGCCAGATTTTGATCTTCAAGCAGTGAAGGAGGTGTTCAAACCCAGGCTGGATGGAGCTCTGAGCTACCTATTCTAGTGAAAGGTGTCCCTGGCCACAGCAGGGGGATTGGAATGAGATGATCTTTAAGATCCTTTCCAATCCAAACCATTCTGTGATTCTGTGAATCTGTATTTCAGTTCTTTGAGAGCAAATTTTCATCTTGTGCAGAGCACGTAGTTACCTGAGATTTCTGCACAGTCTCTGAGGTTCAAAAGGCCATATATGCTTGAGAAAGGCCATTTCAAACATAATCTTTGGTTCAGTTTGATTCAGGAGCTGCAAATTTACTACAAATTATTGCTATTCCTAAAACTAATTTTTTGGTTTCTTTGTTTGGAAAAATACTCACCAAATGTCCTGCCTTATACTGGTTGCCTATGTGTGCACAATCTGCTTACACCTTACTTTTCCTGATTATGGAAATGTTCATGTTTATCGCAACCAAACCATCTCTCTCACCTTCAAACAGAACTGGGAGGAAGAGAGAGGGGTTGTTTGCAGAAGGGACTGCTGGTCGTATTTAATCCTTGGAAAGACAGAAAAATAAAAGGAGAAGAAAAGAGTGGAGAAGAAGCAGAATGAAGTGAAGAAAAATAAATAAAAGAGAAGGAAAAGATCCTTCCCCAGTGCTGCACCTCTATAACCTGGCCTAAGTGTCAGCCTTTGGAGCAGCATCTGAGGATTATTTGTCCCTACTGAGAGCAGGGAGGATGATAAAACAATAGGAAAATAACAAGCAGACACTCACCAGAGAAATGTTTTCCATTTGTAGTGAGGTTAGAAACAAATAATCAAAACAAGATCCCGTGTAACTTTTGCTTTTTCCACAAAGTTTTCCCTGCCAAAAGACGTAATGTCACATGGATCTGGTAAATCTGCCAGCCTGGAGCCTCCGCCAGGCTGCTGTGACAGCTCCCACCAGAGACCCGTGTTGTGAGCACGTGGGGGTTGCAGCAGGGTGTCCTCTCCTTGGCTTTCTGCTGCTCTCCACATCTCCTGCAAAGCCACTTTCCCTGTTTATTGTGAGACCTTGCTATCGCCACCTGCCACTGCTGTCATTGTCCCCAGACCTTGGACCTAGGCTGTGTTCATTCCTGCACCAACCCACTGAGAGTCAGCCCACCCACAGCAACTCCCTAACACCTTCGTTAACGAACTTTACAAACCCTTGAGCTAGCACGAGACAAGCACAGATCTAGAGCCTCCCAGGAGCAGAGCAGATACCCTATCTACTTGCCACAAGCTCCACGTCCTCCTGAACAGAGAAGGGCGTGCTCTCAACAGATAAGAGTCATCCTCAAAACTTTTGTGTAACCACCAGATTGAAGAACAAATATAAAAAGTAACCTTTAAAACCACAGTATTTACATTGCAAAATTGCTTGTATATGTCACAGGACAAACATCTCAGAGCAAAGGCACGATCCTGACTGCAGAGCAAAAACTAAACAGACCACAACTCAGCTCTGGCCATGTTACAGGCTGCAGACTCCATTGTGCTTCATTGTGGAGGCAGCAAAATTTTGCAAAAGGCATAGTCTGTGACAGTCTGAATGTGGAGGCGATAGAGTGGATTGGGGTATTTAACCACAAGAAGGACACAGGTATGGTTTAGGTTGTGCAAGGCAACCACTCCACGTCAGTGGTGCTTAGAGAACACAGTATACAAAAATGCAGCCCTAATCCTACAATGCAAATTAAGTGCAAATCCAGGTGTTCCCGAGTTTTGGGTTTCCACAATTCAATTGCACTCTCAGAGATAAGGAGGCGGAGGAAGGGAGAGAGAGAGAGAGAGAGAGAGAGAGAGAGGCACTGGGCAGAATTACAGGGTCTCTGTTAGAGATTGGAGACATCTTCATCAGAAACATTGTGGTGAAAAAACTAATTATCACAACAGGATTTTTTTTTTAACAAGTGAAGGCAACATTAACACTTCTTGGGTATTTAGGTAAGCTCAGATGCTCGAAAGCCATGGTAAATAAAATGAAACAATTGCAAATGTGGTTCAGTCCTATTTCAAAACAGATTAACATGCCTGCAGTGTTTTCTTGCTCAATTACTATTTTAGAAAAAAAGCAGAGATAAGCCTTCAAAAAGTGTGTGTGTACAATGTATTTACCTCGATATAGCTCCCCATGAAACCCTCTGCAATATGAAATTACTACAAGTAATCTTCATATTGGCAGCTCTCTTAGCCTTATTAATGCCTGTACTGAACACAAACACAAACAACTAGTTTTCAGAAGACTTTCCCACCAGGGATTATGAAAAAAAGTAGGTTGATTTGACTGATTGCTCTTGTCATTGCTCTTAAAGATGTGGAACTGAGCTTATGTATCAAATTTGATATGCAAGATTTAACACAGAAAGTTTTTCTCCTTCAAAACTAGTATGACCTCAGAGAGACAGCAAAGATATTAATAAAAATATGCAACATAATCCACACAACATTCTTTTTTGAGCTCCTGCAGGAGAGCATGGTGTGTCTGCAGCCTAGGGGTTTCTGTAAATCAAAGGATCCTTGTGACTCTGAGCAATTCTTTTGCTTAAATTGTTGTCAATGTGATCTGCAAGGTGTAGGATAGAAAGCAGAAATGTAGCTGTGCTGTATTTGCATTGCACTCCAAATTGAGAGAGAATGGAAAAATTAAGAGCAGACTGGAAAAATAAAATCCCTGTTTCTAAACAATAAGGGCTGTGAGATATCCACTGTTTTGGTTAATATTTTTTCCACGTTAAAAAAAAAAAAAAAGCCTCTTTGTTTTAAGGTGTATTTATAGAAGGAATTCTCCTAGTTTGCATTTTACTATGCCTTTAAATTTAATAAATGTACTCCTGCCGCAGGTAGGGGGAAGTGGCAGTTCAGAGAGGAATTTGGGCTGAAGGGCTTTGGGTAGGTGACCAGCCGACTTCCCACACAGACCTCCAAGCCATGGCAAGGCTGGAGACAGACTGTGCCTGGGTGTGTCCAGCTGTTCTGTCCTGGCACCACAGACCACTTTTCTGCCAGAAATCTGTACATTAAAGGCTGAGCTGTCATTGAGCAGGAATAGCCCCCAGCTATAGACTGAGAGAGTCTCTTGACTTTGTGAAATGTCACACATTCATTGCCTCAAAAATTTGCACCAGCAGATGGAAAATGTGGGAAATCTTCCTAACCTAGTGAGATTTGTCTTACTTCTTGTCCAGGAAAGCTGGCTATTTCCTTGCAGGGAGGACTGAGAGTATAACACTCCAGTTATAAAAGACCATCTTTTTCCATCTTCAGAATTATTGAACTCCCATGAGGCCTCAGGATGTTTTCATAATTATTTCCAGTTTCTAAAATTTCTTGTAAATACAGCCTCCTCAGTCCCACCGATGTGAATAGACTAAACAGGGCTAGCACACTGACACACCTCTGTGCCCCCTCCCCAGCTTGGCTGCCTGGCCATTTCAGCCCCAGCCATCAGATCCCCTCATGGATAGTGCCCAGGTACCTTTGGGGGATGATTCCCGGGATAACATGCATGGATAACACTGCTTTGCTCAGGGAGACACTCTGGCCGTGCCTGCCGTGATGTGCAGCCTGCCCAGAGGCTGGAAGGGCAATATCTGCAGATCTCTCTTATCAACACAGAGAGAGCCCATGGAGCCCCTGTGGTTCCCAGTTACTAAATTAGCTTTAATGGACTTTTTCATTTCAGTTTAAAATGTCCAAAACCCCTCTGCTGCCAGTGGTTCAGCCCAGCACTATGTGGAGTGTTTTTAGGGCTTCTGAGGAAGGGTAGATGCTGCATCTCCTGGGCTGCACGGGAGAGCGAGGTTGGTTGAGGGTGCAGAGGCTGCCAGGACACTGCCAGGACACTGCCAGAGGGCTCTGAAAGGGGAGGCAGTCAAATGCATGCTCTGGGAGGGTCTCATGAGGGAGGAGAGACCTCCAGAACCACATGCACACTGTGTTTCACAGGGAACCAGTTCGTCCAAAAGAGGGGCTAGGTGCAAACCGGTACCATGTGGGCAGCCAGGAACCAGGGAGATAGATAAGAACTGCAGAGCTAATCTCTTTGAAGTGTAGATGCCATCCTAAGGTGCAAGAGGCCATACTGCTGACTGATATTAGGAATGTTATTTAATCCATTGAATAAAATATTCGATAAAAATGCTGAATTCACTGATTAATTGAACACCCTCTATAAAGCTGCCTACTTACACAGCCTCCTACAACCTCTCTTCCACACCTTCATTTAAAGACAAGAAAATCTTGTCTTTATGGCAGGGAATGAATATGATAAAAATACCTGTGTGAGAAAAATATCTTTTGATTGCACTATAAAAATTAGTAAAAAAGATCCAGGGAGAGCTAGATGATTGGGCAAAGAGGTTTCAAATAAAGGGGAAGCAATCTGAAAAAAAAAAATAGCAAAAATCCGAGAAGCTAAGGCAAATCCGTTCTGCACAAAGCTGACCATCTGGAACGCGTTACTGAAGAAGAGATGTGGGATCACATAGATTGTTTCTGGAAAGGGAGGGGCTTGAGGGGCATGGAAAAAACCCCAACATGGTTGAATTAAGAGCCAGCCACAAACACTGAGCCAGATGGCTTTTTCTCTTCTTAAAATGATGTATGTTCCCATCATTCTATATCTCTGCTAATCGCTTTAACATAGGAGAACTACGTGGAACAAGATGTTAAGGAGGAAGCAGAGGCACCTGGGTAAGATGAAAAGAACTTTGCTTCTCTTGTATGCCTCTCTGTTCTATAAACTGAAATTCAAAACAGGGATGTCTCTCTTATGCAATAGTACATCTGTTGCTGTTCTAAACTCTTTGGGCACAGAAACTCTTCCCAGACAATGCAGAGCAATCATTTGGGTGTTTTGACAGGTTTCCAGCTGTAAGCCATATATTTGTTTTATAGCAAATTTTAGGTTAGTTCCTAGAACTTAAAACATATTCGATCTGCTTTTGTTTTACAATCTGTAAACACTTTTAGAGCTCTATTCTTTATTTAATGATAGGCGCAACACAGCTGTTCTCCAGTGGCCCGTGTTTTCAGCATAACCTTATTCTTTCCTACACCATTCAGAGTTTCAAATATGTTAGAAGAATATGGGACAAAATATCAGGAGACCAAAAGTGTCTGAAATAGAGAAGATGAATGATTTTTTGTTTATATCTGTAGGACTTTACAGTGACTGTCTTTCACAGTACCCAGGGCCATAGCGGGTGGCTTGGATAAAGATAGTACATGAATTTGTTTCTATGGCTCAGCAGAAGATATTCAGTGTAGTGCAAGGGTACAAACAAAACAGGGATGTCAACACAGAGCATCTTGAACAACTGCATGTGGTTTCTCAGAAAGGTCAAGTGTTGCATCAGCACGATTATAAATGCTCCTGGTAGACAAGGCAGCTCATGCAGGACTGATGTCTCAGCATGGCGCTGGCCCGTGCCACATAACCTCACTGTGAGAAGAGACAAGGGCAGTAAGAGCCCTGGGAGCACAGTGATTGTATAGAAAGCATCAGTGCCATTGCCCAGCTGAAGTTAAATGCTGCTGCCTGCTCAGCCCTGTCAGAGGGCTGGACCAGTACGTACCTCTGTTGAAGGATGCCCTCTGCTGTGTCTCAACACTCTTTCAGCAGGGTACAATATGACCTTCCCAACAGCAATAAAAAAGCTGGTTTTTACTTTGACTTCTGTTTATACTTCAAATGCTGTGATAAAATGATCTCCCAGCAGTAAGGAATGAAATGTGCCATTATAATGAACACAGCAGGCCCCCACAATTGGGTTGGCACCCAAGCTACATTACTAATGCTTGCATATAATCTTCCTTTTAGAGAAACTGCGCTGACAAACTGTAACTCTCTGGATGTGCCCGGCTCATGTTCCCTTCTGTAAACACTGCACATTCACAAATCAATCCCATGCTAAAGCAGGATAAGCAACAGCAATGAGCCCAAACTGGATGGAAACACAGTGAATTCTTTCTTTTATACCAAGTGATTCTTCAAGGAACAGAATTTGTTTCCAGAAAATCTTACCCCCTCACTTACAAAGCTTTAAGATAGGAAATCCTGTCAGCAGGAGGCTTGACAAGCTATTTGTTTTCATATACTCACACTAATAACTCAGTCCTTCTCAGACACCACACTTCTGTTGAAAACAATCTGCCCACATGCACAGGGAACCCTCTGCAGATGCTGGTTGTGGCCTTTTCCTCTGTTCTCTTGGGAATCCTGAATTCCTGTCCCCAGACCTAAATCAGGTGACTCAACCTTTTGTGAGCTTCAGTTGGGAAAGAAATGGCTAGATACACTATTTTAGGTCATTCTCTTTCCATTGTCCACTTTCCTTACCCCTTCAGCACCTTCCAGTTAACTACTCCTTTGGGATATATGGGGCTGGAAACAGCCATCCTATAAGCTCTTTTGCAGCTGGAAACCTACCTTAGACAGCATTACCAGAGCTGTAATGGGTGGAGGGAGTGCTGGGAAGAGTGGCGAGAAACGGAGAACACCATGTTTTCATTTTTATTATCATTGTTGTTATCCTCAGGGTGCACCAAGAGACCAGTGATGTATAAACATGGAACAAAAAATGGCCACTTCCCTCAGAAGCTTGCACCATAAATATAAATGTATAAAACATAAAATGTATAAAAATATAAATATAAATATCCAGTATAAATGGGGTCTGGACAGGGAAATAGTCTCTCATAGTGAGGATCTAATTTATAATGGAAAACAAAGCAAGCAGACTGAACAAGAGAGTGCTGCATGTTCATACAATAATTGCATTGTGGACAGGCATGAGACTGCATTTATTGAAAGATGGAGAGATGATTTTGCAAGAAGGTTTCAGTGCTAGAAGCAAGAGAGTTGTAACCTTCTTGATCCCAGCTGTGCTCTGGGGAAAAATAGAGCTATTTACGTTCTTCACAAATAAACAGGACTGCATCAAAGAAAATACTGGCCCTACCACCACTTTTTTATCCTCACCTCTAAGACCCCAGATTTTAGCTCAGCAGGGTGACTTAATTACTCCAAGCAATCCTAGAAGAAATGAAGTCAAGAATGGCTTTGTATCAAAACACATCCTAGTAAATTATAAGAACTGAACACTGCTCAAGGCAAGCTGGGATTTATAAAATAGCTTCCCACAGGCACTGATCCAAGGCCTGTTAGAGTTAACAGGAGCCCCTCCTTTGACTTCAGTGGGATTAAGAGGAGAACTCCCACCCATCCCACTAAGGCTGTGATAAAACTGACAGCAAATTTAAAGGATCCAGCCTGCATGGATTATCAACTTGCACCATGGAGTAGGTGCACTCATCACAAGCTCCCTTCAAAGGCCTGGAGATAAGGGCTGATTTATTAGATGTGTGCCATATGTGTATGTAAACACAGGAGGTCACCTACTGGAATATAAAGCTTCAGAAGAGAAAGTTTTTAGTGTATCTAACAGAATATTTCTAGCACTCCAAGACTTAAGCATTTCTATACATTTGCATGAAACTCACTTTGACTCCTTGACAAAGGGCTCATCCTGGCAGAAAAATCAGAAATTACAGAAGCTGCCACTTACTGCGCTTTTTCCTGTATGTTGCACTCTAGACATTCACACTAGTGAAAGGTGACTTCTCTCACGTTTCCTCCTCCTCCCTGCAGATATCCCTTAGCCACATGGAAATTTTTTGTGGACTTTGGCACTGTCTGCACTCTAGCAAGTCATGCTGGCAAAAAAAACCCAAAACAAAACCCAGGCAGAATTAATGACAGGAGTTAGTTTGCAAAACAGTACAGCGTGTCAGCAGCAACCAAGGAAGGAGAACCACCCAGATAGTCCTGCACACAAGATTAACTGAGTAAAATAAAACTGATGTGCTAGTGTAGCAATTTACAATGAAGATTTTAACTTTTGCCATGGTAATAGTCTAATTTGTAAATGAACTGGGAAAAGATACAACAATCGTGGTAGAACAGAATTATTCTGGACACTCTTGCACCAATCAATAAAGATCAAGAGCTCAAAGTAGGACACAGGACTGTGCTTTCTCTGGAATATCTTCTGGTACATACTTAGGAAAAAGTGTAAATTCCCTTAAAGAAGATCAAGAAAAGCCATACATTAATGCCCTAGGCTGGAATAAAACACTCACATAAGGACTGAAGCAAAAGATAATCCAGCAGCTCACTCCACTGCACAGGTCAACAAGCGCACCAGAGAACATGGTGAAGGCAGCCTGCCCCTTCTAAACAATTTCAACTCACACTGACATAGACACTTTGTTTTGTCTGTTTTAATGCACAGCATCGTTGTGTATTATGTATGTGTGTGACCACTTCAGGAGTGTGAATAGACCCATGCTGGGCAGTCACTGATGACATTCCTCTGGGCAGACAGGCATGGGGCAGCAATGGAGCAATGGAGATACCCCCAGAGCTAACTTGGGGTCATTACTTCCATTTTAGCAGCTGCGGGTGGGAAGTGCCAGTCTTCTAGCAGGCACTTTCACAGCAGGGGAAGAGTCATCCATACCTTTTTTTGTCTAAATCCCTGTGTTGCATCTGCGTAAGAACTCGTAAAGAGAGAGATATCAAACATTTCCACTTCAGTTGTTCACTTAACTTACCTATTAGCTGGAAAACTGTCATGCCTGAATTACAGTCGTGTTTGTTTGTTTGTTTGTTTGTTTTAATAAGTAGCAAAGACAAGTTTTATTTCTGAGGAGTATATTTTTATATTGCTAATTATCTTTTCCTTGAGCATGCCAGCTAAAGTTTGCATGAAAAAAAACAGAAAAAAGAATGGCATTAAAATGGGTCCCGAGAACCTTTCAAATGATTCACAGTGGTCTAGTTCTAATTCAAACTGAATGTGAAAACAAACATGCTTGCAACTTGCTAGGATGATTTGGTGTATTTATGAATTTTGTCAGCCTGGTCCATATGTGAAAAAATGAAGCACACGCAGTTGAAGTTTAAGATCCTAATCACGCAGAGTAAGCTGCTTGAACCGAATTAACTTTGTAGAGAATGATACAAGTATTTGATCTTACAAATCCTTACAGCACTTGTAAGTACTGTAGCTTGTTAACTCATTGGAAAAAAATTTAGTTTGAGAGTTTCACCATGCCCCCATTACTGGAATAGGAAAGCATCTAATGTACAAAACCTTCCAGCCCTGAATAAGTCATAACAACATTTAGGGCCCCACTCTACCTGCTCTTAGAGCTAGCACTCACATTTCCAAATTTATGCAAGCAAAAGGACTGGAAAGAGATATTTCTTTTTAATGCAATGCATTTTTCTGCCTATTTGAACACAAAGATGGACTAACTGGAGGGCACTAAAAAGCTGGACATAGGTGGTAGGCCATCAGGTTGGATAGAGAAAGTGAGTCATTGCCTGGTCCAAACCCTTTGGCTTCACTTGGCTTAACACTGTAAGGTGTTTAGAACAGTTGTAGACTGGATCTAAAACCAACAAACAGTTTAAAATAGACAGCCTGTGGAAAAAAATGAAACACAAACACCCAAATCCCTGGGAAACCAGTAAAGCATTAAGGCAACACTGAACTTGCTGAGTAGAGCACAGCAAGTTACAAAATGGACATCCGTACACCCCATGGGATGGAGCCAGGCATCTGAGCGGGGGTTTCTGACTACTTCTTTGAAGATATCTGATCCCATGCCATGAAGTGTATGGACATCTAACTTTTTTTAAAATAAAAAACAAGGTGGAGGAAGGAAGCTGGAATTCTGAGGATCTGGGGGGGTTTAATTCAGGACTGCAGGTGGGTGCTTGCACTCCTGCAGGACCCAAAGCCAGGAATCCTTCAGACAAAAGGTACCTACCTCGCTTCTTTCAAACAATGGAGCGAGATTCACTGTTTTCTTTTGAAGTGGCACCCACTTTTGCCTCTTTGACTAGTGATGAGTACTCCATAGGAAAGCAAGAGACCAGACCTCGAAATATCTGCAATAACTGCTAAATCAGGGGAGGGAAGAAGAGACAGGAACACAAGCCCTTCTGCCAAAACTGCATGCCCTTTCAGGGTCTTATGGGAGAGATGCAGGACTGCAGAGAGAAAGGGACTGAGAAGACTCAGAAAAAGTGCACTGGTTTTGGGTAAGGACATTTGACAAAAATGAGGGAACACTGTGGCTCCCTCTTGTGAGATTATGACTGTAGCTTATATTAAGCAGTCACGGATATGAGGCAGAAACAGTTCTGCAGCAGTGAGAAGAAGGTGGTAGCCCTGACAGCACTTTTTGCTGTCATCTACTTTGGCAAAAAGATGTATCCTCTGTGTCTTCTCAGGGAACTCTTCACCTCTCTGGCTAATTCCCCTAATCTGACCTGACTGTGAGGGAAGCCCTGTACCTGCCGATCTGGACTGAGAATATCTCAGCAGGCAGCATAAAAGCTCAAGGGAAATATCTAGGAAAAGTAAAATTACTTCTGGACTAGAAACGTCCAGTCTGTCTGAATTCATTTCTGAATATAGCCCTCAAGGACAAATCTTGTTCCAATTCTAAGGAATGACAAACCTCCCCTGCACTCCAGTGGGCTGTGGAAGGGATGGTATCCGTTGTTCAGCCCTGGCCGAGGAACCAGCTGGGCAGTAATTGTATACTACATTATGAATCTCAGTGTGCTAACGCAAGGAGGAGGACTAGTGGGCATATGGCCACCATCTTAAAAAACTGCCGGAGAGCACTGGCACTGTCTTGCTGCAAGCTCATCAACGCCAGCCTAGCAGCTTATCCTGGCTTCCCAGGAATCCCCCATATCTCCTTCTGAAAGTCACTATGTTGCAAACCAGAACCACACCACACCACACAAAGAAGGAGACTGCAGCTGACCTCTATTCGTTTTGGCACAGGGCAGACCAGTCTGCAGGAGGCAATTGCTTTAATGCTGCAGGCAGCAATCTGCCAAGTTTCTCGAAGTCTGGCAGTCAGATGGTAAAGGTGCATCCAAATCCCCAGGAGCTGGTGGAGAACTCACCTGGGTTCAAGACTGGGTCTCCAGCCAGTGCTTGGATGTGCCATGGTCCCTTTGCCAGGAAGATGAATATATCTTCGCTTTTGCAGAGCTAGCGTTTTACTTCACCCTGGTAAAAAGGCTGCAGAACACATAACCAGCACCTGTAACTCTCCAGTAAAGACAGCTGGGGCCTTAGAGCTGAACATGCCCAGTGATAGAGAGTGCCATGTCTGGTGAATGGAGGCCATCAAAGCCTGACGTTCTCAAGGACCAAACTTCTCACAAACATTTCACCGCTCACAGAGTTTTCCTAGGAATAAGATGAAAGAAAGAACAAACTACATATGACAGGCATTAATTGGTTTGCACAGGCTTAACTCCACAAGGGTTCCTAGGGCTGGTGATACTGACTGTTAGGTGCTCATTTTTACATATTCATGGTCTGAAAAGGAGCTGTCACTGTTCCCTTTTGTATTGTATCCTTCACAGGAGGCTCAGGAATTGATTCTATTAATTTTGCAATTCATACCCTAATCTGTGGCTTCCAGTGTCAGCTGTGGAAGAAAATAACTGCATAGGTGTTCTGCAATTCAAATTGTCTCCGCAACCTGCAGCTTTTTGTGTCCCTACATAAACAAACTTATCACCGAGAAAAAAAGGGCCTATATATATGTGTATGAGAAGAAGTAACTCTTGGATTAGCAGTAAACTGGACTAGTTGTCACTTTTCGATCTGTTTCAGCTGAAATCAGCACTCTAGATAAAACAAGATACTACAGAAGTCCACAGTCAGATGTCCCATTTACTGTCCCCACCACTTTTCTTAGCACCCAGTTCTCTAGCCATGAACGCTACACCAGTGATGTGGCAGTAGGTTTCCTGCCGCAGAACACTTTGATATCTGTATAAATAACTTCACCAGCGAGGCTGCCTCTACTTTGATCCACCGCTATCACGGAATCTGCAGCAACACATCAAAGAGACTCAAAACTTCTTTTCCTGTGCTGGCCGAACTTCTCGAGCGGCTGCACCCACTGCGACCACAGCTGGACGGGAGCGGGGCCGGAGCGCGGCCGGAGACGGGCCCTGGATGATCGGATGCTGCCCCCTGCCTGGCTTCTCGTTTCCCGGCCCCGGCTGAGCTCTCCTCAGGGCAAAGGACACGGCTCGCAGCTTTTGCCTCTCCCGGCACAGAATCATAGAACAATAGAATCGCTAAGGCTGGAAAAGACTTGTAAGGTCATAAAGTCCAGCAGTGAACTGCCAGGTCCACCACTACATCATGTCTCTAAGCACCGTGTCTACACATCTTTTTGAACACTTCTGGGGGTGGTAATCCCACCACTTCCCCAGGCAGCCTGTTTCAATGCCTAACTACTCTTTCAGTGAATAATTTTTTCTTAATATCTCATCTAAACCTGCCCTGGTACAACTTGCGGCTCTTTGCCACTTGTTACCTGGGAGAAGAGACCAACCTCACCTGTCTACAACCTCCCTTCAGGTGACTCCGGACTAAACAACCCCAGTTCCCTTGGCCATTCCATGATCACAGCTCCACCCCAAACTGGCAGGTATGCCACAGGAGGAACTCCAACAATAAGCTAGTGGTGAGAGACAGGAAAAAAATAGTTATTTCCATGGGAAAATAATTTTTGTAGGCACCAGAAAGTCACTTTGACTGAACAGTTGTTCAAATTGTTCAGCATCATTTAAAAGGGAGAGGAAAGACCTAAGTCCATGTCATAAGACAGTGGTAGATTATCTCAGATCTTTTTGGGCTGCACTATAGTGACTTTATGATACTTTATTAGTTTTTGGGTTTTTTGCATTTGCTGTTTTAAATGACAACCAAGTCTGTAGCATCCTGTTATGCTCATAAGTGAAGTCTGCAGCTTGTTGGAGAAATTGTACCTAAGTAGATAAGGTGCAATTAAGTTCCTTCACTATTTTGCTCCTTCCAGCTGTAAAATTCCACACTGCAAATCCCCCTGGTTTCTTTCCAGGGTCTGCTAAATTTCTAAAAGGAATGAAGCCTCTTTTTCCAAAAAACCCAAAGTCAACCTTAATTGCTGTAGACAGACCTTGTGTAGCAGCATGTTCCCCCACCCCTCTCTGCACCCATGCTTAAGCCATAATCACCAGTTGGAGTCGTGATGGCTGCATTCAGCTTATTCTGGACTTGGGGGGACAGAATCCAACATGGAAGCAAAGGGCTGTCCGGAAAGGTGACCCAGACACCTTGCTGCTATGCAAAGGTAAGTGAATCCTCTTCATAAATAGTGGCCAGCCCTCTAATCATATGTGTGCGACGCTCCTGTGGACCCGCTCCAACACATCCACATCTTTCTTGTGCAGCAACCTCAGAGCTGGATGCAGCACTGCAGGTGGGGTCTCACCAGCACAGAGCAGAGGGGCAGAATCCCCTCCCTCACCCTGCTGCACACACCTCTTCTGCTGCAGCCCAGGTTACAGCTGGCTTTCTGAGCCGTAAGTGCACATCGCCAGGTCATGTCCAGTTTTTCATCCACGAGCACCCTCTACTCCGTCTTGGCAGGGCTGCTTGCAATCTCTTCCTCTCCAGACTGTATTGATACTGAGAGTTGCTCCAACTCAGGTGCAGTACCTTGCACTTGGGCTTGCTGAACATTGTGAGGTTCCCACGGGCTCACTTCTTGAGCTTCTTCAGATCCCTCTGGATGGTATCCCATCCCTCACATGTGTCAATTGCACCACTCAGCTTGTAGTCATTGGCAAACTTGCCGAGGGTGCACTGATCCCACTGCCTATATCACTGATGAAGACATTAAGCACACTGTTCCCAACACGGACTCTTGAAGGACACCACTTGTCACTGATCTCTACTGGAACACTGAGCCATTGACCACTATCCTCTGGATGTGACAGTACAATCCCTCATCCACCTAGCAGTCCGCCCATCAAATCCGTCCCTCTCCAATTTAGAGAGAAGGACGCTGTGGGGGATCATGTCAAAGACCTTACACAAGTCCAGCTAGATGACATCCATAGCCATTCCCTTGTCCACTGATGTAGTCACTCCATCATAGAAGGCCCCTGTTGTAGTCAAGCAGGACTTAACATGTGGAGAAGCTGTGCTGGTTGTCCCAAATCACCTTCCTGCCCTCCATGTGCCTTAGCACAGCTTCTAGGAGGATCTGTTTCATGATATTTCCAGGCACAGAGGTGAGGCTGACAGGTCTGTAGTCCCCCGAGCCCTCCTTTCTCCCCTTTTTAAAAACGGGTGCAGTGTTTCCCTTTTTCCAGTCACCAAGGAGTTCACCTGACTGCCATGACTTTTCAACACCACTTATTGCCAAATAAGCATGCAGAATAATTTGACTGCTATCTGCAATGAACAGCAGGAAGCCAATAAGCAGCTTTACGTTGTTGGTACATGAACCCACAATGCTGCCAGGTTTGTTCATGCTTACATGTAGATTTGCATGCCTGGGTATCTCTGCCAGAATGCAATTTCAGGACAAAAGCCAAGGACTGGAGAGAGGAAATTGAGAGAAATGTGAGTTGTTCTAAGAATTGGGGAGATTTGCCATCCATTTCAAGACCAGAGCAGGGTAACTGAGGGTACAATAATGGAAGGGGAAATGAGGAACATCTCACCATGCAGCCAAAAGGTTAAAAATGTGCAAATACCAGAACGAACCCAGATTCCTGAGCAAATAGCTGCACCAAAGCATCATATTGTGGCTTGGAAGTGCTGTTGTCACCTTGCCACGGCAGGGCAAGAATTCTCTCAAACTTATTTTTTCCATTGCACTGGCAAAACAAGAAGTATCTCAGAGGAACTGAGAGAACATGACTTCTGTGCATAATTATATAGGCATATAAAGACATCTTAATGGTTTAAAAACTGTAGGAAAACATTTTATTTAGAGATGTGGTAAAATTATGACACCATCAAAATGCCAGGTGTTTTGTCACTGCCTTCACCAATGAGTCAAGATCTGATCAGCTATCTTCAATTGAAAATTGAAATATATAATATAATTATAAATACATATATAAATATATAAATATATAAAATATATAATTATCTCATTTTGTAAGATAGACATCCTGGATGATTTGTCCAAATTCGTGCAACAAAATGGTCACTTAGAAGCAAGTTGAAAATTATTTCCTTTTCCATAAAATTGCTGAAATTTCTAAACAATCACATCCATTAAAAATACAAACTGAAGTCAGAATCTCAAGTATGCTTAAACAATGAAATCCTGAAAACAGTGACTTTAGATTGGACCAAATAATTTTTTCTTTTGATGATCAGAATACTTCTTTCAATTTGGCTTTAATTTTACTGAAACTTGATTTAAATTTTAAAATGAGTTTTTTTAAAAACTCTAACTGAAAAATTGAAGCAGGATATATGAACAACTTCTAGGCATTTAAAAAGAGGTTTTAAATTTATTGAAATTGTTCTTTTACAATACAGAGTTTGATAAATTAGTACTTTCTAGTGGAAAATCATTATGCTGATCAACTTCTCAGCAACTCTACCACTGTCACATCCTGCCTCTCACTATGAGATGTTGCCAATAGGACTTGAGGTTAACAGTTCCGCTGATGGTTTTAGCCTGTTTAGATACTGAACCCAGGTAAAATCTCCACCAGAATGACTGGGTAGGCAGCTTTTTCCAAGACTTACTGGTGATTCCGCAGGACTCTTACCCTACTGTAACTGACAGGACAGGTGAGTCACCCCCTGCACCTCACTGCTCGTGCACTGCTGACCCAGGCAGGCACAGAGACTGCACGTGCACACTTGGACATGTCCATTAGGTTTCATCTGAAGATAAAGAATTTTTTTCCAGTGAGAATAATCATTCACTGATCAATGTTCCCAGGGTCGTGGTAGAGTCCCTGTAACTGGAGGTTTTGAAGATGTGATTGAACAGGGTGGTCGCTAATCTCATTTACACTCCCTTTCCCATGAAAGGTTGGACTAGATGATCTTTTGAGGTCCCTTCCATACTGGACTGTTCTATGATTCTACGATTTATATGTCCACATGCCCATTAGGATACAGATAAAAAATACAATTTATTCCAGAAAATGTTGGGTCCCCTAATATTTTGGCACTTTTCTATGAAATAGCTCTTCACACAGGAATGAAGAACATTGTTCTCCAAGATTTCAGGAGATGAGGTGAGTCCCAGGAGAAATCTGTAGGTGAGAGTTTTAGTGAGTGTGGCAGATGAGGGCTGTTCCTTTTGCCCTACCCAGCACAGCTTTCAGACGCTGTCAGGGGATGTGACAAGAGCACTGTGGAAACGATCTAAAGCCCAGAGTACCCCTAGGGTCACGGAGAGTCTGCTCAGTACTCCTGTGTGGTGCTGAGAGCCTGTGGGGCAGTAGCTCTGTGAGAAAGGAGATGTGAGAAATGTGAGAAAGGATTCATCCTGACTCTTTAAAACAAGTCATTACAGATTCTGTTGGAAGGATGGGCCCAATTCACTAAAAAGCGAATTAGCGCCAAATTAAAGAAGTTCAGTACAATACAAGGCTTCAGAAAATGCCAAAAACACACACTGTCAACACACTGGAATAGGCCAATCCTTGTATTTTAACATTTTAATACTATTATCCTTAAACTTCTGGAAACAAATGATGCTTGAAATAATAGTAAGAAAATATTCATGCTTATTAAATGATAAGGGAATCCTCACTAATAGCATCTGCAGACATCCACTTTGGAAACAATTAATAATGTTTAAGTGTCAAAATAGTACCAGGCTGCACTGGTGAACTGAGTTCTCTTACTCAGGGTTTGAGTCAAGTTGTGGCACACCAAGGAAGGCTAACAGTAGCTTCAGTGGACAGATGTGACTGCAATATAACATCCATTTCAAATGTATAGTTAAAAACAGAAGAAAAGAATTCTTGAGAGGACTCTTCCCTGTATGAATGGTAATTTAAAATGATTAAGGCTATATTGGTGCCACACCAAAGGACTCTCGCCAAAGGACTCTCTAAGGGCATATTAGTGTACCAAGCAAATAGGGTTTTTAGGGTATAAAAATGGCCTGTTTGAAACAAATTTCCTACTTCAAAGCTTGCAGTTTTCATTGTGGCATATCTTTCATCCTTCTCCCACCTTTACTTTTTGTCATAGCTTATGTTATTCTTTTGTTCTTTATTTTATTTTGTCTCACTACACTTTTTTGTCCCTTGGAACTGTTTTAGCTATAGAGCAAGAAAATATCCTAGCTGCTATATTTATTAGGATCTCCCTACTATAAATGAAAAATTCATTAAGAATTTGTTTTGAACTTGTCATGTGCCAAGAAGGATGGAAGAACTAACCAGAGCTATCAGACCTGCCAGCCGCTTGTGAGATCTGCTGCATGCCTAAGCTGCTAGGACGTAGAAACGAGAACAAAATTTAGGCCTCATTAATTAAAGACACAAGCCTTGGTCCTTGTGTCTTTGCAAAATGACCATATTTAAATTCAATATTGAGTAACAAGGTTTTGAATAATTCCCTCCAAAAAGATGTTTCTAAACATAACAAAGGGTTCATCTTTTAAAGATAGCTCATCCATTTAAGTAATGAGAGCAAAGGCCAAATAATGAAAGGAGGGACTTGAGAAGGACGTGGCTGCTTTATGTGTGCCATGTGAGGAAAAGCTCTGGGCACAAAATACGGTATTTGCTGCTCTGCAAAATGGAAATATTTGAGAATTCCAGTTTAAACCAAGGAAAATGCCTGGAGACAAAATCCCAACTATTTTTGCACTCTGATGTCAGCTGAAAAGCAAAGGCCGAGCAATCTCAATCTGTAAAGCTGAGCTGAATCTGGAGAGAGGCATTCTTGACTCATGAGTCATTCGACTTATGCCAGCCAGAGTACATCCACACTGAGGCTTGCAGCAAGCATTATGACAGATGTAGGAAATAACAAGCAGAAATGCTCTTCAGATGGTGCTTTCCAGCATGGAGTCACATGGAGTAAATTCAAACATTGCAGACACTTTTCAAAAATTCAAAGCAGAACGCGAATGCTACAACCGCTCCCTGACTTTAGTAGCTCAGCCCCTTCCTTCCAGGAGCCAAGGAGCTGGAGGGCAGCACACTGGGCATCATGCAAACATCATACAGTTTTTGTTTCAGAAAATGATGGGGGGTGTTTTGTTGTCATTGAGAGGCCAAGTTTAGGAATGTCCAGAAGGTTCACAGATGAAGTACCAAAACAAAGTGCTTCTTACACAGTTGTATCTCTCTGGCCTTACATTTACTCCCTATCAGTACATTAAACAAATGATTTGGTTTTCTTATAGGTGAACCTGATTCCCATAAGGTACCAAGAGGAAGACTGACTTTCGCTAACCATATTTAGCAACATAATAAATTTTAGATAGCTCAGGTCAGAAGTCCATTTAGTGTAGAACACTAATATAATGTGATTTACCAGAGGATCTACCCAGTTATAATCATCTCAATAAATTCCCATTCCAAAGTCAGCTTTTATCACAGGGGAGTAGTATTTCTTACTAGGCTGAGATCTGGGTTACAGAAGCTCAGACAAATTTTAGCACTAAGAGTTCTGTCATGGATAGGACAATGATAGAATTAGTATCTCATAAATGTCAAGATCAAGTTCTTATAAAATATAGGACTAATCATAGGGACAAAACTTAAAGAAAAAAACCATCTTGCCATGAAGTGGCTGTTCATCTTCTACATGATGAGATGGGCAGGCAGATCATAATCTCATGCTTATCCACTCAAATACCACTTTCTCTCCTAAATCAGTTCTGTCGGTTCAAGTATTTTTCAATTCTTTGTCTTGTTAGTTCTTCTCAAACTGTTCAAGCTAATTTATTCTTCCTTTGAGGAACAGTATGAATATTGAATTTTAAAAGGTGTCTTTCTGCCAGTCTTCCAGGAAGATAAATTTGCATTAATTACAATGCACTGACATTAGCTTCTGCAGGAAAGGCTTGTTTGGATTATTGACTGAGCCAGGAATACAACTGCCAATAAATCCATACATCGTATTTATATATTTACTAAACCATTCTTCTCACATTCCTATCCTGTATCTTCTATACCATCTCCAAACCCAATGTAATAGTTTTTTGAGAAAGTTACAGGAAATCCATAGTTTGCAGTCAAAAAATAACTTATCACTAAAACAATGTACTTCCTAGGGTGCTCAAAATAGCTTTCACCTTAAAGGTATGGAAGTCATTCTAATTTCCAAATGCATTTATAAAATCCTGCAAGTACTTCAGCTGTTTATGACATCTTTATCTCTGTGAAAATTACATAGACACAAAATAAAGATTCATTTCTTCTTGAGAAGACTACTGACAGGTTGATTGTAAGAAACCCTGTCTTTTATAGTTCTTACTTTTATTTCCTTTCATGGCTGTTGAATATACTCTTTCCATATTACAAAGAGCAAACAAATTGGCTTAATTTCTTAAATACCTGTACAGAAAAAGCTTCGCCTATCTGTACAGGATTTTTTTCTGATTTTTTTTTTGTCAGTAGCATGCATAATAGATAATGATTCAGTCAGATCACTTAGATAGGTTTTTTAATTATTATTTTTACAGTATATTTCTACTGTTATAACTCTAATCCAAATGGAAAATCACAACAGCACTATGGTCATATTCATGTCCCAAGGACCTATGCAGTTATATCCCATGAGAAATTCAACTTACTGGTTTCGTGACTCCTTTGGTTGCTCTGGTGGCACTTCAGGGCTCAGTAGGGTGAAGCTACAGGGTGAGGAAGGGGACATGAGAAGTCCCTGGACCGTGTTCCTGCTGCCAAGCAAGCTCATACCAGCTGACAAACATACACACAAAGCTGCAGTGCGTGAAGCTTGCAGGCCAGAGCCAGTGGTTGTGGCTGCTCACACTCCCAGGCACAGATGCATATCTGGTCAAAGCTATAGTTTGAAAGACACAGAAATGTCATTGCTTGTGTCTGTCTAGAGAGAAAATCTGACCAACAACAAAGCAATGGAGGACTGTGGAGGCTATTCCCTGTATGGGATCTTGTCTAATCACCTGCATATCCCTTTCATAGGCTATTGTAACAAATTCCTGATTAACATATTCGCTAAAGAATAAAGACAATGCATAGACATATATTTTTGCTTCCCCTTCTCCTTCTATCTTAAAATGAAAAGAAAACAGTACAAAAGTGAAATGAAGTTGAATGGTTGCTTTTTTCTCCTCTCTTTTCCAAGTGAGTGTGGATGTTATGCTTGCCATTTGCGAAAGCTGGGAGCTACCCCTGCCAGGACCACAACCATTCTCCACTGCTTTTCCTGCCCAGGTAAACTCACTGATAAGTACAAAGAGAAGCAAAGAGTACAAAGAGTGCTTCCTAAAGAAACCATAAAAAACCCAGTTAATACAAAAGAAAGAGAGATTTTTTTCATAATTTCTGTAAAGGATGTGTCAGTTTCCTTTTAAGAGTGTTTGCCTTTCACAAATAATCAGTTTTAAATTAAATGAGAATTCAAAAGGGTTATATCGAGAAAAATCTCAGTTTTTATTTCAGGGGGACCTAATTTTATTTTGACTTTTCATAATTAGATGGAGAACATGTTATGTGATTGGAAATATATATAAGATAGAACATCAAAGAAAAGTTGCATATAAGAACTATCTATAAATTCTATTAAGGTAAAATTTGAATTTTTCAGACTTGAATGGATGGTTCCAACTTAACAGAATCCTTCATTTCTGCATAACCTTCAGATATTATATTTTAAGGGTTGAAAATGCAGCATATTATTCTAGCTTTACTAAAAGAATATTTGAGTGAAAAATCACCACGAAATAAAACTGCAGGCAGATTGGATCAGGGCCATTTTGCATTAATTCAGGACAACGGGAAGTGTTTCCTCTCAGCGTCCTTCCCTTGCCAAGCCTGATGCTGTTGGCAGCAGCAGCTCCAGCTAATGTAAAATTAAACTTACATTAGTGGAAGGGTGATGGGTAAACTTGCTGGTATCAGCCATTGTGCCTTGCAGCCACTGAGAGACAAGCGGCTGCTCTGAATAAAAGGCTGTCTGGGCTCCTCTGGAAAGCATCTTCCTTCGCACGGCCTTGGCCTGGCTCTACAAAAACACCTCCAGAGCTCGTAACCATCAGCCACCCCTCGGGCTTGCACATGAACCTCCGGTGTGAACTGCTAGCACATGACTGAAAGGCTTTTTGCATATTAATCGTTAATGATTTGCTGTGCCTAAACCCAGGCAGCTGCAGGGACCGGCCCCTCTGCCCAGCCCTGTGCTACGAACATCACCCACGAGGAGGAGCCCCATTTACAAATAATTCATTAAGAGAAAAGACCAGACTTCTGCCTTAGCCATACCCAGGCTAAATAGATTTGTGAAGAACCACTTCTTGATAAAAGAAACAGTGGGGTTTTTTACAACTAAACTCCCATCAGAAAGAAGATGCACCAGATAGGGGATGTTTGCCTAATCACATTATCCCAACTTTTCCCCATTACAAGGAGAACAGATGTTTTGTGACTGGGAATGAACCCAAAGGGAAGGAACATCAAAGACCAACTGCCTACAACAAGAGCCTACAAAATCAATTTTTTTTCCTTAGACTTGATTAGTTACGATGCCAAGCACGTTTTTCCCAGGCAGGAGGGTGTGATTAAGTGAAACTGCTTCCCTGGGGACTACAGGATGATGCTGAAAGAAACATAGTAAAAGTTAGTAGCAAGTTTTACACAGTAAAGTTACTGCATGAATGGGCAACAGCACTTTTTGTGAATTTACCATGCTTATTTCAGTATAACCCACAAAGCTTAGTTTAACTGAGCATTATCTTTGTGAATAGCCTCGATACTATCTTACAGCTACAACAGTATGGAGAAGAGTAGGAAGAGCAAGCGCGCAAAGCACTTGTGCAGTTGTGACTTCTCTTGCTCGATTTTCAGGTGTACTGAGCCTTCTGAGAGCCATTTGAAGCCAAAAGGGTGCACGTGCACTCTGAGCCTGTATGGGCACGGGCTTTTGAAATTGTAATCCAAAGCCTGAGGTTTGCAAATTGAGTGATTGCGTTTCAAAACTTCATCTTGAGCAACTTGCCTTGAGCAACGGTTACCCAGTCATGCCTGGTAGAGTAAGGAACAAAATCCATACCTGTCAAAGATCAATAAAATGCTGCCAGATACCTCAAAAGAACAAGCAAGGATTTAGCTTGATTTCACTTGAGGAAGAATTTCATTCAAGATTTCTTTCATGTAGGTGGGTTTCAGCTCAATTTTCAGTTCGCTCACTTTAAAAGCAGAGTGTTTTTTCCTTCCTGTTTGTACATTTATTTTACATACCCAGAATCCACAGTAAGGTAAGCAGTTTCTCTCCTTCTTATCTGTCTGCTGCTATCCTGATTACTTTTCAGTTTGTTTAAGTTATTGCCTACTTTGTGAAATAAAATTACCTCAGCTGTTAAGACTTCAGGAAAAAATCTCACGGCAATATATTTATTTTCTGCATTATTCAGAAACAAGTACCTTCAACAGATTGTTTTCATAAAATGCTGAATTTTTACATTCTAACAAAACTCTGCCCTGCTATCCTACTGGCTGGGAGGTCAACCCAGAAGGATCCAAGCAATCTGGGGGTTACTGGAGTGAGCAGCTGCTAACAAATATGATCACAGAGCTAATGGGGGCAAAACATTCTGCTGGACCCTACACTTAAAACCAAGAAACACAACCAAGGAAGAACTCGTTGGGGATGTGAAGGTCACAGGCAGCCTTTGCTGCAGTGCCCATGAAATGGTGGTGGATCCCACAAAAAGAGAACAAGGAAAATAGCAGGATCGACCCCTGGAGTTCAGGAGAGCAGGTTGTGGTCTCTTACGGTATCTACTTGGAGAAATCCTGTGCAATGCATCCATAGAGGGAAGAGGGGACCAGAAGAGAAAATTGAGTTTCAAGTATCACCTCCTCCAGCTTCAGAATGATCCATCTCAATGTGCAGGAAATCAGTCAAAGGCAGGAGGCAGCTGCAAATATGAGCAAGGAGACTCTGACAAAGCTCAAATAAAAAAAGGAAGTATACAAGAGGTAGAAGCAAAGACAGGCGAACTGCCAGGAATATAGAGATGCTGTCCAAGTACGCAGGGACAGGGCTGGAAAAGGCAAAACCCACCTGGAGTTGAACATGGTAAGGAAATGTGGACAGCAGCAAGGACATCTACAAGTATGTCAGCTGCAAAAGGAAGACAATGGAAAATGTGGGCCTTCTGCTGAATGGGGTAGTGGACCTGGTAAGAAGCAAGCTGAGGTACTTGTGTTTTACTGGCAAGGCCAGCCTTCAGGAACTTCATGCTCTGAAACCTGAGAAAGTCTGAAGCAAGAGGAAGAAGATCAAGGTAAGGAACACTTAATAAAAATAAAGGCATATTAAAGTCCATGGGGCCTTATGGGATGTATCCACACCTCCTGACAGTGCTGGCTGGTGTCACTGAGGCCACTCTCAATTATCTGTGAAAGATTATGGTGATCAGGGAAAGTTCCTGAACCATAGAAAAGAGTCAATGTCACTCCTGTCTTTAAGTAGGAGGACACAGGGAACTACAGCCTGGTCACCCTCATCTCTGTCCCCTGGAAGGTGATGGAGCAAGTATTCCTGGAGAGCACCTCCAAACAATTGAAGGACAAGGTTACTGGGAGCAGCCAGCATGGACTTTGTAACAACACAACCCTGTAATACAGCGTAGGCATTACTAGCAATGGGCCATAAGCTTTGTACTGAGTTTGCCAGGCCTCAGGTTAGAGAGTCTCCAGGCTCGCTTTATCCAAACTTCTCTTGACCTGCCTAAAGCTTTATTTAATTTGGTTGAGCTGCAACAGCAATTTTGCTAATGGACCAGGGAGTTAAACAGGAGAATTGGACTAGATGATGCCCAGAGGTTTCTGGCAACCTCCACTATTCTGTGAAAATAAAGTCTGATGAAATTCACCTAGAATTTGCCTCCCATTTCAGAAATATACAGAGCATTTTTTAAATTGTTTGACTTCTTAAAAATATTTCAAACCACAATTTTTTCCTTATTACCCTCCTTTTTTTGACTCAAGTGAAGGAATGAAAAGTAGAGCTGATGCAACATGTTTGGGATGAGTTTACAGATACAGAATGTCTTATTTAAGTCTTAATTAAAAAAATAATGTTTCAGTTTAACTGAAATTTTAAGAAAAAAAGAAAACTAGCAAATAATGTATTTGTAGTATTGCTCTTCACTGCTGCTTTGAAGAGCAATTCAGCAAATTCATTTGTTTAAATCCTTGGAATTGTATTTAAGCATATGAAAATTAATACACATTTTTAATTCAAGATGTCTTTTGCAGCCATTGTAACTCATGCTGCTTCTTAGTTTTCTTTTACAAATACATCTGCAAAGACCTGTTTCTTGAGTAGGTCTACTGATCTTTTAAAATCAAAAGTAGATCAAAACTGGTATCAATTTGCTCAAACATTATCTCTGTCATTATTAACCACTAGCTTTTTGGTTTTTTACTCTTCTTTTACAAGAAAACTTCAAACTTACAATGGAAATGATTTGTTTGTTCTAGGTGTGTTAGGCTTTTTGTTGGTTTTTTTTGTATGTTTTTTTTTCATCTGGAACAGGATATTTTACTTCATATTTTACAAACTTTCATCCAGACCAATAATGCTTTTATTGTCATGGTACATTTAGGATTGCCCATTAAATTATTAAGCTTAAGATCTGAGTCAAGTTTTCTATTTACTTTGGGTCTTGTTTTCCTGTTATGTTTTGCTTTCAGGTGTGGATGTATTACTGTCCCTGCTAATCAAACGCTCTAGAATGCAATTTTTGCTTAGTTCAGTCAATAACTGATCAATTACTATCGCAAAGTTGAAAAGCATGTTGCACTTATGTTACTGGCAGGTTCTGCCCAAACAATCACACCATCAATACAGACATAGTCACTGTTCTACTAAATTTCCACCAGTGGAATATTCTGGCAACTAAATGTATCTCAGAGGAAGTTTCTGGAAATGAAACACCTCCAAAAGTCATCCTATGATAAAAATTTTAGTTCTCTGCCAATGAAGCTGCCAGGCATCATGTGATGCTCCCAGTTTTGCAAACAATTCAGTCATCTGATTATTTACTCCCCTCTTGGTAGTAGTTGACCCAGTTGTCTTTGATGGACTCGCAGGATCTCCAAATGCCTTGAGGACGTTCCATTTAAGGAATGCACATGGACACGAATTTGCATGCTTGCAGCATTGTTCTTCTCTTGGCTGAGGGTGATTTAAGATAGACTAAATGAACTCTCTGTCTTCAGGATAGCAGCATTCACCTGGGGTATGGAGAATGAGAAGAACTTGTTGAACAAGGGAATGCCACAATGATTAGCATTCATTTGGGCCGCAACTGGTGGAATGCAGGAGAGCAAAACTTCCAGTTTAGCATTTTAACAACTGTGAAAATGTCAGCATGTAGTTGCTTTTAACTACATTCTAAGCCAAACTTTACTTTCATGTCTACAAGCATAGCCCTAGGGCTCAAAACCTCTGAAAAAACCGCACAGGCATCATTCAAATTTGAACACTGACAGAAAAAGAAAATGAAGTCCTGTACCTAGTTTTTTCTGATCTTTTTTCTTTCATCCTCACTCACAGCTTTCTTTCTGTCTTCTGTACTGAGGTGCCATTGCAATGTAAAAATCAGGAAAGTACTGTTTTGTAATGTGCACTGCACCCATATATTTATTTTGATGACTTGTGTCTGTTTTCATACTTGCATAGAAACGGTAAACTTCATTTAAAAATCAAAACAACAGCAGCTGTATTTTGTTCAGCTTTTGTTGTTTTGGTTTATTTGGTCTTCAGCGTAGACATTCAGTCACATCTGATCTCTTGATCTGCTGTTTGTTTTTCTGAGCAGGACCATGTCACAAACCATAACTGATGCAAGACCTTTCTCTTCATAGCCATCTCTGACATCATTGTGGTTTATTGTGCTGCCCTCTGCATTTGTTTTAAGACACACACCCAAGTTTTCTTTTATGTGTGCAATTTCATCTTTAAAGACACGTTATGACAGGGTTTTTCTCCCTTACATTTTCCTACTTTATCCTGAATTGTTTTTAGGATTCACACTCGTACTTCTGTGTACTGTTGAAATAATCCACATTCTGTTGCTTTTCTGAATGTCTCCTAACTTACTACTGCCATTCCGGTCACTGCTTCACAGCTTATGATGAGCTTTTTATGTCTCTTCATTGGCTAGACAGATCTTGTGTTACCTTTTTTTTTTTTTTAAGAGTTAGTTGCTGCAGCAAGTGAGAGTTTCCAAGCACTCTTCCTGTGGGTACCCTGGGAACATATCAAAGGGACTTTTATGATTCTCTGACTTCAGAACTGAGCTTTTAATATCACTGCTGTGATATGCTTCAAATGATCCTTTAAGCTGCAGCATTGAGAAATAAGACCCGTAACACTCCAATATTTCCATTTTAATACAGGTTAGCAAATACAGCAGACATCAGAATTGTCTTCTATTAATTTAGTCATGATGTATTTCAACTCTTTGAACCCTTGTCATACCTCAGGCAATTTTAATCTCCAAAATTTTGTATGATACGGTGGCTTTAAAATGCAGTACACCAGCTTGAATGCTTGCCATCTACCAACCTGGAGAGCCTATGTTATTTTTGGGCCCTAATCTTGTACGACCTTCTCTCCTCACTGCATTTTTCTGTCAGTTGGATTTTCACAACAGTTCCTCACATATTCTTCTCAAAGTAGCAGCAGTAGTCAGTAGCCTTCCTCAGCTGTAAGAAGTGTCTCTTACACATTGATTCTATAGAATATAGATTCTTTTCACCTGTTTGAACATGATTTGGCATGAAGTTATACAAACATGGTCCAAATGTAAAAAAGCCCCAAATACTAGAAAGACAAAGTGTCTGTCAAAAATCTACACGTTTTTTACGCTTATCTGTCTTTCTGACATTGAGCTAGACAGCTTCTCAGACTCTTTTTGTCAGTGTTTACTAAGCAGTGAATGGTACTTTAGTGTTCATTTCTAGATCAGCCTCAGAAGACAGACACAGGACTGCCTTGCACTGCCACACTACAGTGCTGCCAAGCCACCCACTACAAGACTCTTCTGCCTTTTGTACTATCAACTATAAGTTCAGGCTCTGTTTTTTCCTTCTTAATATTTCAGCCTTTTACAAGCTGGACTATTTTGATAAAAAGACATTGTCTCTTCAGTTTAGGATATTTTAATTCTTTTTCATATAAAGGGGGACTATGTAAAGGCCTGGATCATCTTTTCTGTAGAGCTGTTCTTAGGACTGAGCTTTGCAAAAGAATGAATAGAAGAACATAGATTCCTCTGACCAGCTGCGTTGGGAACTTTACAGATTTCTACTCATGCAAGAAGAAATGCTGAACACTGTTCCAGGTGTGGGCTTCAGAGGTTATGCCAAGGGAACCGTATGTTGCTCGCTTAACTGTTGAACACTGGCAGGGCTCTGGAAGAGGGGAGATAAAGGGAGTCCTTGGTGTAACAGCAACACGTCACAGCACACAGCAGTGACATCCTACACACCGTCTGCCTGGGTCAACACAAAAGATGACACTGGAGTTTGAGATGCACTTCCACATACCTTAAGAACCAAAGAGCAAGAACAAGCCCTTAGAATAGGGTTACTTACAGGTACAAGACAATAAAAACCCCAAAGTAATTATGCAGAAGTGGCAGATGCAAAAACTTCAGGACTACTGTACCTCTGAAGACCCTGGAAAAAATGTTTAAGATTTGCCTCCAGAAAACACCTAAGTGGAGCTACCTATGTGTGGACAAGGTGACTAAGCTTCTGTTGCGCTCAGTGGAGTTGAATGTAGGCATGGAGTGGGTTGAACAGCTACTGAGACTCCACAGCATGCACTGAATAGAGCTCCACCGCCTCTAACAGGCGCTTCAACACTCATGCTGCAGCACACATACAGAAGTATCCAAGTGTCTTAAGAAAAAGCTGGTAAGGGATCTGCCCATAAGCAACAGTGCTTACACATACACAGGAAAACACCAAGTTTTGCAGGGATATTTGAGCTACTTCCAGAGTAGCAGGGTGTACTAATGGAGCATGCTGTACAAATGAATACACTTTGCTTCTTAGCAGGAGTAACAAATCCCTATTAAACACTACTGTGCTGTGGCTGGGTCTTCTGTACAGCAGTCAGGTTTGTTAAGAGAAAGATTTACGTTTTCTCCCTCTAGAAGCGGCTGCTACTAGGGAAGCAACATTCATTCCTCTCTCAGCTGCCTAAACCTGGCAACACTAATTACTATTAGCCATTTTAATCACCTTGCATAAAATCCACAAAATCCTGGAAAATGGTATTCTTGTCATTAGCCCAGCTGTTGCACCACCACAGTGGGCAAAGAAGTACTAGGGATGAGCAACAAGAAAGACTACAGAATTAATGACTACAGGCTTATAGCAATTTTGACAAGACTCATTTCATTAATATACAGAACTTTTGAATGAAACTATGCTTAATGCATGGCTGTGTGTCAGCTCATGGGTGCTTTCCTGTTAACATCAATGATCTCCCTATTTATTAGGCATTTTTCCTGTCTTTCAGCATCATGTGATGTGACACATGATGTCCAATTAGACAGCCCTAACTGGATTATTTTTGCAATTAAGACGTGAGGCAATACATTGAAGGCTACCCTAAGTACACATATTGGATATTAAAACTGACCAGTTTGTTCATGATGCTATAAAAATAGTTTGGTATTCTCAAGTTCTATTAAATAGGATTTTCTATCTAGGAAATCTAATAGAAAGTCTATTAAGCAAGCATAATTTTTCTGTTCAGAGAAAGATTCGCCATGAGGACAGTGAACAGTCTGCTGCATAAAACATCCCCTGAAATCCATAAGAGTGATTACTTACTTATCCAGATCAGGAACCATAAGAATAGATACATACTTTGCAGTTCATCTTTTTGTTCCTTCAACACAGAAAGAGATGATATAGGGAGAACAATTCTAAAATGATCTTGTACTGGGTGGCCTTGATTTTTTGAGGTAGAGAACTTTTAGTCTACTCCTTGTATTACTTAAGTTCTAAAAAAAAAAATCTAATTACCTCTTAACTGCCATAAACAAAATAAAGTACCTCATTATCACGGTATATACTGAATGGTGCCTGTATTTTCTTATGCTGTTTTATGTAATCCTGGAAAGTTTCGTGACTGATTAGGTGGGTCACTTGCAAGAAATGCCATTTCAGAAGACTTGCACACTGATCAACACATGAGATAAGTTGTTTGGGGGTTTTTTACCCTCAGACTTTGCAGAACAGATAAGAACACACCATTTATGCATCTCAGATTGCCTTTGTTTTTGCCACACAATGCCCCTGCCAACTTATACTTCATTTGTGATCCAGTTATGAAATTCGGGTTACCCTTCCCTCTACCCAGAAATTTATTAGTAATACTCACGAGCAGCAAATAAAACAGAAGGTGTAACCAGCATTGTAACAAAAGGCTTATCTATTGCACTGCAAATACAACCCTGGACTTGCCACCACCACCACGTCAGTGGTGGGAGCGACTAATACTGAAACCTCTCAAGGAAGCTTTTGAATACAGTCCTACCTAAGCTTCAGTAAGAAACAACACTCTTTGTACAACTGACATGGGTTGTGCACCACCCACTCAGATGGATGGGATACCAGACAGGACAAAAACTCAAATTAGTTTGACCATTTAAAGGATTAATTACAAGATTTGCTCTGTTACTATTTTCCCCTCTAAGAAGCTACTTCACCCAGTAAAGGCAACTCAGCAACTATTTTGAAGTTTTGTTTTTTACAAGACACCAGCTTAAAAACCAAAAATTAGTCATTAATAATGTTTATTATCTAACTGGTTGCAATAGGATAAAAGTAAAGTGAACCTATGTGTTCCCTCCAGGTATTCCAACTCCACAGATTTTGTTTCTACTTATACAATACTAAAAAACAATCAGGAGCTGGACAAGTTTCTCACACAGGATCAAGCATATCCACTAAAAGATGCCAACTCCACTGGTATCCCAAAATGCCTTGTGCTAGCACTGTTCTTGGACAGCTGTGCAGCACCACCCATGACAGTGTTCAGCGGTCTGTGCCACAATGGCCCCTGGTACAAATCAGACAGCATATATTTGTTTTTGTTATGAAACCAGATAGACTGCAACAGGGAGCTTAGGTCACCATAGATGCTTAGAGGGGTAATTCAGGTTTCTAGTTCTATGCCAGGTAATCTCACCACAAATATGACTCCCCAGTGAGGAAGAACAGAGCAACGCAGCCATTCTGCAGAGCACTTATCAGAAATAGTTACAATATGTCCTCTCACTCCAGAATTGTTCTAAGTACAGGGACCCATGTTCAAAAATCTAACTACACACAGTACCTCACATTGAGACTATGCTCCTTGCTGTAGGTCACGCTTTACAAGACTGCTATATGCAAAACTCTGCCCTGCAATGAGGAAATGAGTGGAAAGGGTGAATATTTAAGTTCTGTACTCAAAGTCACGCACATAGAGGGCAAATGAACATCAGAGCACAAGTCTTAGGAGGAGCAGCTGTGGGAGCTAGTGTTTAGTGGAGAGGAAGCTTAAGGGAGACCTTATTGCTCTATACAACCACCTGAAAGGAGGTTATAGACAACTGAGGGTCAGACTTTTCTCCCATGTAAAAAGGGATACTACAAGAGGAAACTGCCTTAAGTTGCACCAGGGGAGGTTTAGATTGGATACCAGAAAAAATTTATTGATGGGTGGCTAGGCACTGAGGCAGGCTGCCCAAGAAAGTGGTGGAATCACCACCGACAGACGTATAAAAAAACCCCATGTAGATGTGGTGCTTTGGGACATGGCTGAATGGTAGACCTGACCATGCTAGGTTAACAGTTGGACTCAATGCTCTTAGAGGTCTTTTCCAACCTTAGTAAACTGAGAATACAGAAGTTACCACAAGAGTAGTTGTAAAATACTGCCAAATGCAAATACAATGCACGTACCACAGAATACCAGGTAACACAGCTAACAGAGCCTTAAGTTGAAAGTACAGATAACAGATCTCCCACTCCTGTTACCTAGTATTACTGCTAAACTGACACACTCATCTACAACAGTTTTAAAGATTAAGGTGAATCTCATGTTGACTGTGAAGATTCAGCCATCCTCCCTCGTTGAACCACATTTGCAGCTGTAAAATCCTTATTTGAAAAAGTAATCCCAGCATCACCCCTACATACACAATAACTGTACTTTCTGCAATGCAACAATTATGGTAGACAAGGCAAAAGTGTCCTGAGCCTGTGGCACAAGAGCAGTTTCTGTTTAGCTCACCATCAGCTTGTTCTTACCCCAATTTAATCTGCACATATTTTAGACTGTTTATGAAATGCTGTATTGCTCTATACAGAGTACAGTACACAGCTTTAAGATCTGAAATGATGCTGCTTCCTCAGCAGCACTGGCCCTGGAGGTACTCATGAGGCGCTGGGAACTGAGACACACAGCAATACTGACGGAAGGATCTGAGTGTTGCTGCCTGGGGGAGGCAGCACCAGCATGCCTGATGCAGGGTGACACTGAGCCGCACAGTGGTATTGAAGAGCTCTGAAGTTAAATTCTCAGTTTGTTTCCATTTATACTTCACTTTCATTGGCCATCTGATGTATTCATAACAGGGACCACACAAAAGAACAAAGTCCTAGCAGAACAGATATCACATTTTACATCAACTCAATACACATGGATTTCTGCATAATTGATCATTTTATTGGAATCTGTTAAAAGATGTTTGTTCACATCACCTGTTCAGCAGGCAGTTACGCTGCTTCTGTTCACTGCATACATACTGAGCAAGTCTCCAAGCGATATATAAATATTGTCTGACCCCATGCTTAAGTATATTTACTACAAAAAGCAGCTTTTCCTCAAAGTTGTATCCATGGGACCAATGTGCATTTCTTCTAGCTATGACTTGTACCAAATCTGTATCAACAATCATAGGTTAAATACATCAACGCATGTTAATAGAGCTTTAACAGTAAAAAAAAGTAAGAAAGTTAAATACTGCAACAGCGAGATACATACTGCATTTGAATGATAGAACATAGTCTATTGACCTAGTCAATGACACAGTCACCAAAACACAACATACAGAAGCAATGTCAACAGCCAGTACTTGTCTAAGCATTTTAGAGTTCTCCTTTTCCCTTCAAATAAAGAAGGGTTGTACACATCTTGAATGTGAACTTAGGTATCATGAACCTTACAGCAATACTGATGCTGATAGTTAAGGTTACGTAGACACACTAAAGCTGCAGGCCACTGAGTACACATAGCATTTGTGAGTTTGAGGAGCCAATGTTTACTATAGGACAGGTTCACTGTTCAAACTAAGTGCACCCTATGTAACAGTAGCATTAATTGGCAAGACATACTTAGTAGAAAATGCCACTTTAGAAACCTAGCATATTTCAGTTAATTGAGTAAAGTGTTGATTTAACTAGCTATGATGAGGGCCAGGGAGGTATTTTAACTGAAACACCTTGGTCAAGTGAAGTAAGCTGACCTATCATTGTTCTCTAGAACCTAGGAATAAAGTTAAATGTGTTCTCTCAGTCATCAAGGACTAGTATTTCAGCAGGCATTTCAGTTTTTAACGTAAGGGCAGGTTAAAATAAATCTGTATACAATGCAACATACCTAAAATAGATGCAATGATGACCAATTAGCTGTCAGTCTCTACTTTTAGTATTAAACGCCCAACAATTTTGGCACACAAGTATAGCCAATCTTTTAAGTTCAAATTCAACCATTCCAAGGCAGAGAGACCCATTTCAGAGACTGCTCTGTGACAGCATTCCGGACTGTAAAAACATGCATACACCAGCTGCCCAGAAACACACAACTAAAAGAAGTTGCTAGAAATAGCCACTGAACATACACATGCACACCAGTGAGTTTCCCAATTAAAATGCTATTTACAAGCCATACTTCAGTTTTTTGTAATTTGTAGTTTTTAACTCAACTTACACATATGAGTTCAAGTGAAGGACACACAATGTGACCTTTTGAAATATCCAAAGTGAAAGTGAGTGCAAGTTACAAAGCTACAAAGAGGTTAGCAATGATTTCCTGGTCTTTTCAGGTGAAAAATTACTTACTAGATAAGCAACACCAGAAAGGGGTGAAGTCCATGAAGGACATAACCTTTAGGAAAGCAAACATAGCCTCAAACAACAATACTGACTTTTTGAAAAGTCTGAAAATTTCTTTATACTGAAAACTGAAGTCCTCCACAAAGTTATCTGGTATCTTGCTGCATGTTGTAATGTGTTACTGCCCTACAAGTTGTGCAGAAACCCACAGGCAAGTATCAATGCACAAGAAATTTAGAAGTTACTGTGCATAAGATATGATTAAGCTGTAACAGAATCTCAGGTATTGATTACGGCTTAGACCTGCATTGAAAGCCAACACTTAGACAAATATCCTCATGTGGATGACATTGTCCATATGAAAGTGAGACAACTTTGTTACACTGAAGACTTATGTGGTTAAAGTGACTTTCTGCTTAGAAGAAACAATAGACAATATATTCACAGATAACCATTGCAAGAATTAGCCTTGTAAAAAATTCAATACTTTTTACTTATCTTTTCTTTAAGTGTATATGTTTGCAGATATTTTATAAGCAAGCTGTTTCTTAAACAGCCAGATCTTTGATAGTTAATTCTTTATCCTACTTCCTCCCTCATCCAAATTTGCCAAAATCAAGACATTGTTTTAGCAGCATTCATGAAATCAATAGTGCAAAGTTGTTATAAAAACCTCTTTTCCCAAGCTATGACATACTCTTCAAGTTTTGTATTAGGTCAATGGCACTTCCCATGTATTTAGAGCTCTGGGGAAACACAGGAACAATGGATATGCTGAATCCAGAAAACAAACAATTGTTTGCCAAAGGCTTTTTTGTATTTTACTTTTGGGTGGATTCTTTTAATTTGCTGCTCATACTGGCCCTTGTTACAACTTTGGTAACTAGTTCACTGCATTAAATTCACAATTCCTCATTTTGATATGCGCCTATAACATGTGAATTGAACTGCACCACAATAATTGTAATGTCATCTCTATACATTCGAGCCAGCTCTTCGGGAAGACTCAGCATCTTGGACAGTCGCTCATGATCCACGGTTCCAAACTCATTGTTACCCACTGCATGACGTATCAGGTGAGTTGCTGCATTCTGATCTTCGAATACTGAAGAGATTCTTGCTCTCCTTTCTGTTAAGAGACCATGCATCTGTCCCAGAGTTACCTTATAGCCACCAACAGCTATTGGCTGTTGGTGGTGAACACCAGTGAGGTACTCCCCTACAATTCTAGCCACATCTTGCCTGTGCATTGTCTCCCACAGCCCATCTGTGGCCAAAACCAGGAACTTATCCTGCGGCCGTAATTTGTGATGTATGACTTCTGGTTCAGCTGTGAGGTATGGGGGAGTGTGATAGTTAGGAGGAATAAACTTTGTATATTCATTGTCATTCAGCTGATCTGGGCCTGATTCTATTACTCTCTTCTGCAGTTCAATACTCCATTTAAACTTCACGTCACCAAAAGCTCTGAAAGGCATCAGGAGACCCAAGAGACGATCTTGTTTCACAAGACTTTTCTCTTCAGACTTTGGATGCTCCATTTTCACACGTTCCACTTCATGTTCATTTTGTGCATTGTGGTCATAGGACAAATTAACTGCGGACCAAGATCCATCTTCTTCCTGAACGCCAAGCATTGCTCTACTGTCACCTGTGTTTGCAATGTGCAAGTCGACACCATCCACATGAGCCACACAGGCAGTTGCACCAGAAAATGCTACTCGCAGTACTAGGTAGTTGAGAAAAGAATTTGGATCTCCTACTTGAGCTTCCAAAGAAATATCATTATCAAGCCTCTTAAAGGCATTAATTAAAGCTTCTCTCACATCAGTAGTCTCTCCACTGTTGAGATCAATCAGCTCCTGCCAGTAAGTTCTTAGACTGTTGAAGTAAAGCTTGGAAGCCTCTTTGCTAAAATAATCATTGGGATGCTTGTGCCACTGTAAAATGGGCAAGAGAGCTCTGCCACTCTCCACAGCATTTTCTATTTCAAGTAAAGTCTCATGAGGTAACAAAGAGACAGCAATGTAGTAAAACAGTCTTTCACTGACAGCTTGAGCACAAGCACAGCCTGCATGGCCATCAAACACACCCAGAAGCATCCCTCTCGTCTGTAAACAAGTGGCAGCACTCCTCCGATCCTCTATTGGAGCATTAGCAGGCAACTGGTTGCTATCGAAGCCAAGAACAGAACTTACATTTTTACCATCAAATTCTGGGACTTTGAAACTGTATTCATTTGCCTTCAGAATGCTGTTGACCTGCGGAGGGGTGAGGTAAAACCTCTGTGGCGTAGAAGCATAATCCCTTGTGTGAATAAAGTGATTAAAGTGCTCCTTCGGCCTATAAAGTGCCGCAAATTTCTTCTGCGGTGCATATCTGAAGTGACTGTGAGCAAAATGAGATGACAAACAACACAGATGTCTGTGGTGGCAGTAACACGCAGTACTGCCTATTCTGCTAATCTCACAGTTACGAATCAATGGGAACAGATGAGCTGGTGCTGGCATGGCATCAGACAACAATGGCAGCCTGGAGCTTCGGACTGGAATTGCTGAAAGACAAGAGAACAACTATGCTTAGCGGGACAGCTAACATTTTTTTCCCCAGAATTCTGTTTTAAGATGTTTACAGCTCCTAACCAAGTTGCTTATTATATGGAGTTTGTAGCGTCAAAGGACTTGACAAAGAAAGGCATTACGAGGTGCTTGTTTATAGACACTACATTGGGCTGTAACCAAAAAGCTATACCATACTTCAAGCACAGGTATTTTGGCTCTTATACCCATCAGATAGCAGGCAGGAAGTGAAAGCATCACCCAGACAGTCAATGAAGCTTCGAACAACTTAGCACAATGGTTAGCATGGAGCACTCTACAGAACTGCCACAGGACTTTTACAGATATTTACTTTCCTGGTGATTTCCCAGCTGACAGACGTGGCACACAAGAAAGAAAACTCTTTCTATAAGGCTGAAGAAGAGAAAACATGTAACAGAAGGACTCAAGAAACAAATAAGATGCCATACAATGAAGATGGTTTAGACAACAGAAGCAAGCAGTAGGTGACACAGAACGGATATTCTTCACGCAACCAGAAGCCAGTAGCAGGTTTTGTTTCTTCTCCCCCCTTTCACATGTAAAACTTCAAACTTGTGTGACATATACAAAATAGCCACAGCAGTCTATGCAGCAACTTTCTAGCTTAAGATATAAGTACAAGAGGTAGAAAGGAAATATGTATTTTCAACAGGTATTCCACCCCAGTAAATTTTAAGATTATAAAACACTTTAAAAAGCTACTCAATTGAAGGACTATATGCAAATTATTTGCTTCAATGTCTAGAATAGAGGCTTGCACAACACTCTAAAGCTAGTTCAGTGTTAAGATAAACCACTGCTTTCTGAAAAAATAGTCTACTGCTACTTGCCACATCTAAAAGCTTTCCTTACTTTTCACTTCCCTGAAGAAAGAGTATGCTAGCTTACTCTTTCTTGTCCCCATTTACATACCAAACCACAACATTAGCGAGAGTGACTCTCAAAAGCCTTATTCACTATGACTCATTATCAGGAAGTCTTTTACAATGCAATACTTGAGAAACAATTCCAGAGTGGAAATGGAGTTGAATTGTGCCTTGTGTGAAGTACACACATTTAAGGCAAATTCAATTTTCTCTTTTATGATCAAGTTTCATCATAAAAGCTTTCTCTCAGAAAAGACCATTAGAAGACTTCCTGCAATCGTAAGTACTAATCTATCAGCACTGCTAGATGTCAAATTGTTTACTGAAGAAATGGATATTGCTATGCTATGCAAGGTGCTTCAGCCACTAAATGGATTTTTTCTTAGCCAAGCAGGCATATCAATATTTCAGATGAGACTCAACCCCAATAAAATAGGCAGCAAGCCCCAATACTCAATCTAAAGGATCATACAATACAGGAGAAATTGCATTTTGCAATCACCCCATTCCATAAGCTTTCCATAGCTTCAGCCATAGGATTCTGATAACCTGGACCAGCTGAGAAGCGCCTAGAAACATATGAAGCTTTACGCCATTCTCTGTTCCAAGAAAGGGAAGCAAGTCACATTCTTCCCTCCAAGCTTATTTGCTCTTTTTAAGTAAACCAGATTGGAGCCCATTTCTCTGTCACATGGCATGTAAGTGCTGAAACCGGAGAAGAATTCATGTTGCTATCACTCCGCTGACTTTCCAGTACTAATGAGTGACTGTCATACACTGACAAAAACTCTCCCCAGTTTCCCCCTGACAGCTGTGAAGACTGAAGTTTTCTGTTGGCAGGTACCAGGAAGAGCTTGGGCTGTAGTCCAGATGCCCAGTAGCCGTGAATTGGCTCAAGCTTCCAGATGCATACTGAATTTATGTTAGCCATTTGCTTCTCCAGTCCAGGCTTCACATGCACACAGCATGACAGCAGGAGACTGCAACTCCAAAAATAGATTTTAAATTCTATTCACTGCCTTCTAATTATATGGGAGCTATTTTGGTAACACTTATGCATATTTCTTCACGTGACATTTAAAACCAACAATTTTGCTTACAGAACAGTAACCTTAAGGTTCTATGGATGCGCCTGGCCTACAGCAGCACCTCAGCTTCAGCACTGGTCTCCCATTAGACTCCCATTGAATCAACTTCTTCTGACTGCTCAGCATTTCTGTTCAGTGCTGACCCACAGTGGTGCCTCAACTGTTCTGACAGTTTTGTTGGTCCATGATGTGGCAAAAATACAAATGTATTGCTGCTGTAATAGTTCTGCAGTGCCAGCAGAGGATATTTTGCTGATTTTTAATCATTAGTTTATCAAATGTTCATGAAATCAAAGAGGAAGTAGTAAAATGTTGGCCTCCCATTTTCCATGGCTCATATCATTTACAGTAGATCTGTGTTAGCTTAAGGGATCAGTGTGTTTCACACACTAGATTCAATAATTCCAAGTTGATTAAGTAAATGCATAATTCCAAGTGTCCAAACCTGAACTGAAGTTAGTCTCTCCCACTTACCCCCACAACACAGATGCCCCAAATATAACCAGACACTCCAGCTAGCCTTTAAATAGTTAAGATAATTACAGCTGATCAAAAGATGGCAGAGAAGAAAAAGAAGTGGAAATTTTACAGTTCAATCAAGATTTGTCAAGATATTAGAATCAATCCAGTGTAAATATGTCTCCAAGCCCAGAGCAGGGTACAAGTGCTATTTTTCAAACTGTAAAGATAATAGGACCAATAATGAGTCAGATGGTCAACTTAGGGGTTTTGTAGTACTACACTAAAAAAAAAAGAAAAATGTTCCACCTTTCTTCAATAAAGGCTCGTCATAGCCATACTATGAGGGCTAATTGACACTGCACAGACAGGTTCCTCCAAAACACTGTGCCAGACACCCATGGCTTCAGGTAAAAACACTTACTCGGGTGCCTTTCCTACACCTGACAGACCTGAGTGAGCCAGCTGGAGAGGACGGGGAGGATGAACAAGAAGCATTCAACACAAGCCGTACCGTTAATCCTTCCCTCCGGCCTCAGCCCTCAGACACAGCCCAGCCTAGCAGCCCCTTCCCCGGGTCCCATCCGACCCCCGAGCCCGTCGCTCCACGAAGGGAGATACATACCGATCCGCCTGGGCCCAGGACATACACACATTCTCCTGTCACAACATGAAGCCGCCAACATCCACAAAGCAGAAGCCCGGGGGGCGGGGGGAGAAGCAAGGCAGAGAGTTTGTTAGAGAAGACGTAGAGCTCCGGCACGGAGGTGGGACGGCAGACAGAAGGAGACACGCACACACAGCCCTTCTGCGGGCGCANCCCCGCCGGCCCCGCTCTCCCTTCCGGCAGGGCGAGGGGCAGGGCCCGCTCGCGCTGCGCGCCGCCGCGGCGGACACCGCTGCCCGCTCAGGCGCTGCACGGCCCCGACATGGCCGCCCCTCCCCAGCTGCCCGCCCGTCTCCGGCACGGCCACCTCCTCCTCCCGTCCCGGGCACAGACCTGGGCCTTTGCCGGGAGGCTCAGGGAGACGGGCAGAAGGACCGTGCGGCACAGGAAGGGAGGCGGGTGGAAGGACCGCAGCGCCCCGAACGCACGCGCCGCTCCCGTACCCCCCGACAGCCACCGCCTCACGCCTTCGGCCGCCGCGCCTTATAAAGGGCCCTGCGGCGCGCGGCGCGCCGCCCATTGGCTGCCGAGGAGGGCAAGGCGGGCACGTGACGCGGAGGCTGAGGGAGCGCGCGGGGGGCGGGGGGAGGAGAGGACGCTGCGTGCGCGCGCAGCGCTCAGGGGCGGGAAGGCGCGAACGCGGCGGCGCGCGGTGTGCCCGCCCCCCTCCCCCCGAGGTGTGCGTGAGGCGAGGGAGAGCCGCCGGGACGCGCTTTTTCGAGTGGGAAGCGGGGCCGTGCGGCTTTCCCCCTGAAATGTTCGTGAAGTGTCTTTAACAGGTACGAAGCACGTTAACTCCGCAAGAGACCGCTAAAGTCTGTCCCCCAAGCCGGGGACCTCTCTGCCCTGAGAAAGCCCCCCACATTCCTTCGGTCAGGAGTCAGTCACACAACTTCTGACTGTTACGGAGACCAAATATGGGAAAAAGTTTAAATTTTGTAGGGCGTTATTGGCATTTACTCTGAATTCCTTTTAAAAAGTGGTGCTCTTTGGTGTTTTTTTTCCCCTTGAAATAATCGAGTTGACTTGAACAGTCGTAAAGCATGTTAACTCCACAGGAGACCACTGAAATTTGTACCGAAACGTGAGGGTTTGGGGCTTTTTTTACTAATTTGCCCCGTGGTGTTTTGTCTTCTCCAGAATCCCTCCAGGCAAAGCAAACTGCTACGGAGTGCCAAAGACCAGGGACCTCTCTGCCCCGACATCGCCACACTGCTGCCGTCACTGCCAACGAGGAATGGTTTGAGGGCAGTAGCTACGAAGAAGGAGCAGCCCTTCCCTAGAAGGGCAACACCCGTCTGTCGTTCCTGCCGGTGCGGCAGCAGCAGCAGCCTCCTTTCTCTCCCCTCTCTTAGTTACTGTCCTGTCCATGTTCCGCATCTCTAGGGCAACACTCAGTTTTGCATGTGCTTCTGAGATACTCTAATCCAGACTTGCTCTTCATGTACATTTCTGAATATGGAAAGTATGTCAATTCTTCAGTATTTTGATTTCCTTGATCATCTCTCTGTTTATAGATGCTTGTGTTCTCGCGCCTTACTATTTTTCAGGGTGTCCGGGATGCCCACTTTGCTGTGTGTTGTTGGCAGCAGATGTTAGCAAGCCTCGGGGTGTTGCAATTAGCATTCCCTCAGCAGCTGTAACAAAACATAGATTTTGACTATACTTATGTCTTTACCCAGTTGGTAGGATGTGTACAGCTGTGTACCAAGACTAAGAGAGGAAACAAAGGAAAATTAGCACTTAGTGCCCAGAAGACTCAAGAGCTCTACTTGAAATGTAAGAGTGTGGAAAGTACTGCTCTGTGACCCTCTGTGTGAAACCAGCTAGAAAGATAAAATGCTGCCATCCTTAGAAATGCAAATCTTTCATGGTAGTAGTTGAAAACACAGAGTATTAAAATTTTCATTTATTGGTGCTCTGGGTGACTTTTGAGACATTTATTTGTTTATCCAGAATGGTAAACCATCATCTTCTCTTTGGGGCTTATTTTAGAAGCGAAAAAAAAGGCATCTGACAGACACCACTGTATGTTAAAAACTTCATTAAACAGCATGGAAAATAAATTACTTGCATTCCTTTTTAACAGTAGCACATGGTTAAAAATAGATTGCCAGAATGTGCTGAAACAACAACCATTTACATAATTTTCTACTTGCAGCAAGAGTGACTGTAAAGCCGCAAAGTTTAGAAAGTTTCTTATAGACTATGTAAAGTGGCACTATCAAGGCACCTTCTTACCCTGTGAGAAGGAAGAAGGCTGTGGGAAGACAGACCTCTGCCTGGGTGAATTTGAGTGATGGTTCTACGAGTAGATACAGATAAATGGATTGGGATGAAGTCACCACCGATCACCTCATATTCCTCTAAGTAAGGAGTTTGTGGAGTGGCTTCATGTATGACTTCCACAGAGAATGTTGCTGTCTAGAGTTGCCTACCTAGAAAAAATTCCACAAAATAGTTAGCATTTAGCACTTTTGGTCTTTAGAACATCTTGTTCCCATTAGTTCAGTTCTCTGTAATTTGCTGTGAAATTGAAAGGTTAGTGGTACAGCTCCCTGTTTATTTCTTTAATTATCCCTTTCTTCCTGATATAAGGCCAGGAGAGGAGCTACTTTTATAACTGGTCTTGGAAGTTGAAGCTCCCTATCTCACAGTATCCTGTTGATATCTCTGAACATTAGACAAAATTTGAATTTTAAAATACTGAGTGAGAAAATATTTTGGCCTTAGCAGCCACATATAAATCCCACATATTAAAGACAAAATGCTAAAATTCGGCTGACATTTTGCTCTTCAATCTTATGTGAGTTTGCTGGTGTGCTGCCAGAAGTTGGATGTTGCAATTTAACTGGAAAGTTAGATTTTCCTTCTCTTCATCTTGCTGCTGCCAAGACCTTTTTGTGCACTTTGAGCAACAGTCCATTTTTGCTGATTCTAAAGAATAAAAAATATTTTAATGCATAAAAACATGTTGTTCCACATTTAACATTTTACACCAGAGACTGATGGAGAAGCAATTACTTGTAACCACTTCAAGGTATGCAAAGTCTGCCTGTTTCCCTGGATGAAAGGATTATCAACAGAGTGTAACAAGAGACATCAGTTCTTTTCTTAGTGTGCCTGTTGCCAATAGTGGCTAGTTCTGCACTGCAGAACCAACAGGCAGCTATGCATTATCACTGCAGCTAAGGTGCTGCAGTACTTACCCCAAGAGACATTTCCGAAAAAATACATTTCCAGAGAAACACATTCCCAGAGAAACTCCTTTACAGATCATCAAATTCCATTTTCATTTGAAATCAAGTGTTTGTAATAACCTTCTAGTTTAAATAGGTTCTTGTGCCTAATGGATAAATATTTTATTGATTCATTTTTATTGACTCATTTTTTTACAGAAAGCTAGTTCAGGAGCACAGGATAATATTTCACTTGTTTTTATATCCCCTGACTCCTTAACATTCTTATGATATCCTTGGACACAATGTTACAGAAATGCAGTGTTGCTCATGTGCTTGTTGAAAAGAGCAGTTGCTCATAAAACCTGTCTTAAAACTGAGTGCATGGATCAAACACTTCGACTTGGCATGCTGCCATACCAACCTGGAGCAGGAAAAAAAGGCAGAAGAATCATATAAGTTTTGAGAGCAGAAAGAAAAGCCTAACAAGGGAGAAAATAAGGGAGACAAGCATGCCAGGTACTAAATAAACAGGAAGGATTGGACAGGACTAAACTGTGTTCTTTCCTTTCCTGAGAGCATTACAGAAGCAATGACAGCAATCTGAATATGCTGTTCCACAGAGAGCAATTTATTTTTAGCAGAAATCAGGAGCATTATGTGGCAAAACTAAATGTGTCAGTAGAGCTCAAAGCAGATGGAGAACCTGCAAACAGCAGTGGCCTGTGCTCTTCAGTCTGCTTCAAAGGGAAAGTTTGATTGTACATTCAAGTGTTCTGCTGCCCTGTCAGGGAGCGTTTGCTGTGGGTGGTGCATCTGTCCTCCCTCAACACAGCTGGGTTTCTGAGTACAGTGAACATTTCTGAAGTTTTACAATGAGCCCTGCAAAAGGTGATTTTTAAAGAACGTCTAAGAGTATCAGCTTTAGAGTAAACCAGCAGCACCGAGCCACATGATTCATCTCTCCCCTGCCCTTTCTAAATGCAAGTCCAATAGCAAATCACAGACAATTGCTTTCAGTGCGTATTTTGCTGTCACTGTGGGACGCACAGATAATTTAATTTATTTTGTCTCCCCTGGAAGCCCTTTGTATCTTCACTCTTAATTCCCTTCTGAAATGAAGCAATGGGTCTGACTCATTCAACAGCTCAGATTCAACTTCGTAGACTCAGAGAGTAATTGAGGTCAGACAGGACCTGCTGAAAGCAGGGCCACCTTCAAAGCTAGGTCAGGTTGTTCAGGGACTTGGTCAGTCCTGTTTTGGACATCTCTGAGGACTGAGGTGCTCCAGTCTGCCTGGGCCCCAGTTCCAGTACTTCACCACTTTCATTTTGAAGATTTTTAATATTTAGTTAATCAGAATTTTCCTTGTTAAGCTTGCATCTGTTGCTTCTTGCCCTTCAGGATTTCTTTGTACTATCCTATATGTTCATTCCCATCTCATTAGCAGAGAATTAAATGCATTTTTTTCATTTGGTAGTAGTTGTGCACTAGTTTGTACTTTTCAACTCAGCTGGTTTTTCAGGGTCTGGTATCCAGTTTGGGGAATACAGCACTCTGACTTGATGAAGTAAAGGAAATTCCGTAGAAAAATAATTTCTTGGCTAGCTTCAGGAATGATACTTAGGACATTATCAGTGTCCGGCTATGAGGAAGTAGTTTCAGGATATCAGGAAGCTGGATCCAGCAATTACCTCCGTTCTAAAGGGTCTGATTCCTTTTCCAGCTGTAGTTCATCATGTGCATTTTTCATATTTCTTTGTTACAGCCATTTAAAAAAGTAACTACATTTGCAGTTATAATGGCTGCCATGCAAAAGATTCAATAGACTTCAGGGGAAGTAGTGGAGATTAAAATTGGGAGGAGAATCTACCTGCATTTTTCCACGCAGAGAATAGCTTACACTTTTCAACAGATAAAATATTGTTTACCTAATGCTGCTGGAACAATGATATCCTGGGTTCATTTTATCAGATATGATACCCTGAAATAAAGGATTGCTCAGAGGCTGGTAATTGGATACAGCCTTTTGTCTTTACTTGAGGTCACTGGAGTCAAGAGATAGAAAGCCAATGGATGGTCTATAGAAACAGCTGGCTTACTTGAGTTGAGATCTTTCCATGCAAATGTGAATGTTAATGACTAATAATCTCTCCAGCAATGAGGAAGACCAACCAGTGCCAATTACTGGAAATACTGGTGTTACTGTCTTAGCATGAGGGGCTACTTTCAAGTGAAAAGTAGTTATGGAAGATAAAATTAGAAATTTCGATTTAGAACCAATAGTAGGCTCTGAACCAATCTCTTAGACGTCTTGAGGCCCAGGGTTAGATCAGATCATATTTCCTCTTGTAACAAGGAAGTTTAGAAAGAATACCAAAGTGACCTCCTCTCATTCCTGTTTGCCTTTCTCAGTTTAGCCTTACCTAAAAGCTGGGAAAATAAGACCTTGTATCCTTTGGAATTTGTATTTGACACCAAAAAAAAAAAAAGGCATTTGTTATTTTTTTCTGTAGAAAAAAGATGAGTTAGGTTACTGGTTTCCTTGGTTGATAAATAGACTTATTATCTCAAGTGACCCCATCTACACAAATATTTACCATTTGTTTTATACTATTTGTTTAATTTATATTTTTAAACAACAAACCAAACATGTATTTGTTCTAACCTCTTCCCTTCCCTGACTAGATCCAGTATTCTGTTCTTCCAGGCAGGTGTCCTAAGCAGAAGGTTACAGAGCGTCATTTGCTGCCTCTGAGCCAAGGGGTGGTGGATTCCTGTGTGAGTGACCAGTCTTCACTGCATGGTGAGGCATTGCCCTCGCCTCAGCTGACCTACAGCCAGACAGTAACAGGACTCACCTGGAAAAAGAGGCAGTGTTGAATGAAGGTGACAATTATACTAGCCTTTTACAGTTAAAAGCTTTAGCCACTAGGCTGTTACAGGCTAAGATAGGAACAAGCAGAAGGAGCAACATTGTGTCATACAAGTGGAGCTGGAGTTTTGTTTATGATATTCAGGAACTGGAGCCAGCCACCTCCCTCTGAGAGATCCTGGCCATCTCAGCAGAACAAAGCTGTGCTCCTGTGCCAGGCTTTTAATCAAAAGAGAAGGCCTGACTGTAAGCATTTCCAGCAGGCCTGCTTTAGGGGTGCCTTTCTTGTCTTGGGGAATTTTTTATAAGGTCATTTAGGGATCCCCACTCTTAATTTTGCCCTGCATTGGCACTGGGGTGCTTTCCTTGAATCTGGATTCCAGCCCAGGGTTGGATTTGGCTTGCAAGTCTGAATAACCTGCATATTCAGTTGCACAGCTCAATGATGTCCCTGTGGCAGAGGCCAGGGAGGTGGTGCAAGATCACATGTTCTCCCACAGATGGGCTGTGCCTCTGAGGAACCTCCAGAAAGACCAAGGAGCGCTGGGAGGACATTCAGTAAGCACAAGATGACTGCTACCCTGCTGCTTCTCAGGAGCTCAGGACGCATGTTTCCTGCGAACCTTTTGGGCTTGCAAGCGAGCAGTCCAGGCACCTTACTCCTTCCTCATGATCATTTTACTTAATGTGTTTCAAATGCCCTGGACCAAGTCCAGATTGCAAGCTAAGTGTTTTAAGAGTAGTATTTTAAGAGGAAGGATTTTTTATTCTATTAGTGTTGACTTTAAACACTGGGGCTAAACACCAGCCACATCAGGCTGTTTCTTTGAAACTTCTTTGAACTTTGGATGCATCTCTGCAGCCTGCAGCCTTGTGTAACTGCAGAGGTTTGTTCAATTTGTCTGGATGTTATGTAAGCTGTCTTTTATTTTCCTTTTGCTTGTGATCATGTTATGTAGGCTGCCTTCTTAAATTTCAGGAACCCTGAGGCAGCCTGAGTCATGTGTATGAGGCTCTTTTTTGCACTGTTGTGTAAGGTAGTCAATTGCAAAGGTCATGGGAATGAGTTATTTAAAAACTGAAACATGCCGGGCTCTATCCAGCTTAGAATAGATGAGCTCAGAAAGGGATTTGCGTTTTAAATTACATTTTGGGTTATCAAGGACTGATTTACCTAACTCATTATTTCAGTTTCCTTACCAAACTGCTGTAGCACACAATATTTTTGTTTCTTTTAAATGTGTTGCTGATATAATCATGCATTCACATGAGATAATGAATAAAATATTCACTTTCAACACTAGAAAACAAATGCATTCACAAATATTGTCATCATAGGCACAGTCTTCATGCTCATTTGTTTTCGGTCCTCACAGCAATTAATCTCCCTTACCATTTGATCCCAATGGAAGATGTAAGATTCACCGTTGAAGTGCGCAGAGTGCTTTGATCTACCCAGTGGACGGCTGGGTTGTGATGTGTCACTGTGCCCTTGTGTAATTTGGCTCAGTCATACCAATGCCATGCAGGTTAAAGGCAGAAGAACAGATAACTCTGGAGTCTCTAGGGCAGATTGCTATGTTTCTGTTCACTCTGTCTGCTGTCTGGTTTAAGACATCCAATTGTACCCTCACTTATAGAAAGACCTTTCTTGCTTCCTCTTTCATGTCCCCTCCCAGGCCCTCCAAGTCACCACCCATACAAGAGCACGTCCAGCCACACTTTACAGTGAAAGTGCTCCGAACTCTCCCAAAAGCACTTTTAAACTTGGGTCATTTCACAGAGCAGTTCAGGGCACAACTCCACCAACTGCTCAGCATGCACAGCAGGGCAGGCAGCAGTCTCTGGAAGCAGGGAAGGGCGTTGTAGCAGGCCAGGGGAGCAGGAGAGAATACAAAACCGCACCCTGGGAGTGATTTTTGTTCTCTCCATCAGCTTGTGGAGCTATCCCAGCATCATTTTGGCCATTTGCAAAATTCATGTGTGCAATTCTAATTTACTCCCCTTTTGATGACGCAAAATGTAATCAACTTGCGATCACATAAACTCTTGTTGAAAATAGTAAGAAAAAGCTATGTGATGAGAAAAAAAATACATTAAATTGGTTTGGCATGAGGAAGCAATTAAATGACTCTGATTACTGAAAACCAAACCAGTACAATCCACCTCCCCAAATATTGCACCAATATCACAAAATTAAGTAATAGCATGTCCCCATACAGGCTTGCAATGCAATGTACTGGTAAATGATACAGACAGAAAGTGATTAAGCCAGAAGCTGTGGAGTCACATGTGCATGTAGGAGAGGAAAAAAAAAACCCATTAAAAAAAAGGCTAGAAATGCAAAGGGCACAGTAAACTGAGTTCAGGGACATGACACTGAAAGGAAGGAGAACACTGGGGCAAAGGACTTCCTGGAAAGGGCTTGAATGTAAGCACAGGTGGGCTGTTGCTGTTTGCCTGCTTTTTGCTGTGTTCAGAAAAACAAGAACTTTTTAAGTAAAGGAATTGTACGTGTGAGTCTATTGCATTATACCCAGTATCATGACTCAAGGTGATTGCTAGGATTAAACAGGAACAGCTAAAAGAAGAGCTGGAATAAGGGAGACCAGGGTCTATGAAGCTGTACAGGTTTAAAGATGTGAGCAAAAAAAAAATCCCAGTTATCTTCTGTATTCAAGTCATTCCGGTTTGTATTTGCATGTATCAGTGGGTAAAATACATGAATCACAGGGTGGGGTTTTTTTCTTGCGTGTTAATAATGAAGGGACACCTTGCCCTGAGTCAAAAAGCAGTGCCTTAGGTTAATCTGGAAAACACTTCTTGAATCTGCCATCATGTGAAGACTGGCAACAAGCTCACTTTCCCCAGAGAAGAGCTATAAAACCAAGCAAGAGAAATCTGCAAACAGAAAGTCTGTTCACTTCTCTAACACTGCTCTTATCCTCTTGGACTATCTGGGGTCGAGCAGCTGGAAGACAGCATGTTCTGTAGGCAGACAGCTCCTGGCAGGCAGTCAGTACAGCTGTGAATATGACACTGTGCCAAACATGAGTCTGTAATTTCTACTACTCTCCAATGGACAGCTTTTTGAGGACAGCATTTAGTCATTTCCTGGGAAGACAAAGGGTGCCTATCAGAGCTAATGATAGTTTACTTGCTCATGTGTTGCCATGTGGGAGGTGGCCATAAAGCACACTTGGAAAATGAGCACAACTGATTCAAAATTACAGCAATGGTGTTGATGCAGGAATTTGCTGCCAGGCAGTTCTCAGAATCCCTGCACCCTTTGTCAGACAAGGAGGAATCTTCTTCTGACTTACTTTTCTCAGCTGTCTGAATAGGAGAGCAAATGCGCCTCAGGAGAAATAAGAAGTGTGTTAGTTTTCATTAACTTTTAATTTGAAGTCTGCATAGCTGAATGAAACCACTGTAGTAATCTGGAAAGGGTGTCTGAAAGCCCTGTTGAATCAGAGATAATTCCTCCCTTCTCTCTGAAAAGTACATATCAAAAAGGTGCTTTGTTCAGAGGCACAGTATCCCCACCAGTACTTGCAAAGAACTCAAGCAGTGGGAGCAACTCTGTAAAGTCATTTCAGGCTGCTGCAGCATTCCCAGGGCTGTCGTAAAGGTCAGTGTGTGTGTGTCCTTCAGCCACGTGGAGTTTTGATTAGCAAATCTGTGTCGTTGACAACTCTGAACTGTTTCCAGACAGTAAAATATCAGGGCTCCCATGCACACAAGAAGAGCACTCCCCATGCCCAGCTTGTGTTCAAAGGCTTGGCAGTTGCTGCACAGCATTCAGGCTCTAACACATACTGCAGCAAGACTCACACCCAAACATTCCAATCATGTCAGGAAAGAAGTTTAAAAATGTTGTTTTACTGCCAGGTCTTTCTTAAAAAAAAAAATAGTTTCGAAGAAAATTTAAGGGAAAAGGGACTATAGCATAACTGAGTCTCTTCCCACACTGTACCATTTTCCAGGACCATTCCTTAAGGCCATCTTTACAGCACTCACAGTGCCAGACCACCATGTTTTCATGATTTAACTTGCCTGTAGCAATCATAATTCTGCCATGTGCCTTGCCACCTTTACCTTTTGTTTTGTTATTGTGGCCAAGCCTGTTTGGTCTTGCTACCAAGGCCGAATCACCAAGACCAAATCATCTGGGAAGCCAGATGTCCCTGACCTGGTTGGTATTCAGTGATGAGTCCCGCCAGAAGCGTGCCCATCCCTGTGAATTAGAAATACCTTCTTTGTTGCATCCAAGCACCACTAACCAAACTTGTGTGGCTATGGATTAGCTTAAGTGTTTGTCAAACACATGTATGGTGCAGTTGCTCCACATGATGCACTGCTGTAGTGAATGTTGAAATAAATACAGCATCCAGAGCATTCTTCGGCTTCTCTTGGACATCAATAAATAGCAAGCAAAAACTTGTTCACTGGCTGTCTCAAACCAAGCACCTCTATTAAGAAAGGTTTGGTTTTGATGTTTGAAAATTATTATTTTTCATCATTTTGCTTTATCTTCTGTCAGTTACAGCCACTTTCTGTACCAGAAGAGTAGAGAAAAATGCTGTATGAAAAAGAAATGAACAACAGGCTTGTGCCACATACCAGGGAGCAGCTGGTGAGTGAAGCACTCCCTCACAGCCCAGAACATCAGGGGAGCTGGATGTGGGGAGGAAATGTACTATATTGATCCATTGCTTCTGTTTTGTTTTGTTTTCTGTTAATACCACACTACTCCTTTATTCCAGCTTACGCATGGGGAGCACTGGGAACTGTGACAATGCAGCAAGCTGAGGCTGCTGACGCCAATGAAGGTGGGAGGGGAAAACACACATTTAAGTGAGAGAAGAATTTGGCCCAGTGTCCCCTTTTGACTTTATACAACCCAGGGAAAGTAAAATACTGTTGCTGACAGTGCCAGCTTTTAACAGGAACTGCACAGTAACAGGACATTGTATTTGAATTTATGTTAATACTTAATTTTGTATTTAATTTTTTTTCGCTTGTCCTCTTGAAATGTATCTCCCTGAACACTTGGCTACTCTGAAAAGACAAGTCCCTGTAGTCAATATGAACAGGCAATGCAGAGGTAATGTCAAATGATTTCTGCAAATACAAACTTCTTATAAAGTTTTATTTTTGTAAAAGTTCATGTCTTGGAAACGTTTGTAAGCCAGTGATGTAATGATTTATTCAAGCTTGCTAAGAGCACTGTTTTCTATAATCTCAGTTAAATACTGTGAATGAAGATTGCCATAGTTACAGCTGAATTCAGAAATTGGCACTATTGTATTGTAATTCTGGTTTCCTACCTCTCTTATCTCGCTCTGGTACAGAGAGAAACACATTTCCATCTCTGTAATTAACTGTAGTGTGAAAGATCTTGCACATTCATTTAAAAACGCTTGAGCAAGTGTGAGGTGAGGGACATTTTCCATTGTCTTGTTTTCCCCCAAACCAGTCAGTGACGTGGTACTTCCCACACCCAGTCTGCATATGTTCTGTGCGTATTTTCAGCCTAGTCCTTGAAATTCAGTTTGGCATTTTTGGCATTTTAATTTATTGCAAAAATATACACCACCAAGTAAACAGGTACACTGATGGCTTCCTTTTATATAGGATATATTGCATGTAAAGACCTGCATTACGTTGGCATTTATTTTGACAAAAAACCAAAGGTCCCAATGTGACTGGAGCTGGCAGGCCTTAACACTGACTTCGTGTGGTCCGGATAGGTCTCAGGATGGTGGCTGGTAAGCAGAAATCGTCAAGGACTTCATGTAATATCCTCTGAAAAGCAAATGCCTTCTCCCCTAGCTGAGTAACAACAAGGTATGTCTTACTGTCAGAACAACTTGTCTCCATGAGCTGCTTTGTAACACATCAAAAATGACACATGAATAATTGGCAGTGATTCAGGCGTTTTGTCAGGCTCCTGAGCCATTACAAAGCAGACTGGGAGCAGTCCTACGGCCCTGCAGGTGAGGACTCGCCACATCTGGGTCTGCCCAGTGCTCACCGGTGAGAGCGACGCCTCCCTTGCTCACGGGCCCGAGCGGGGCAGCGGCTCAGCGATACAGCAGAGACAACGCACCCTCACCGCGCTCCCGCATTTCTCACCCGCAGCCCAGCCCCCTTCCTTGTGCCGGCTGTCATGCTTCACAGACCCTTTGCCAGGACAACACAGCTTCCAAAGCTGGAAATTGATGACTATTC
>VZTD01002184.1:1343130-1387703 GCA_013397725.1 Rhagologus leucostigma | reverse complement strand
TTTTTTTCCTCACGGCATTGGATACTGCTGGTTCAGTGAATTGAATCTGCCCATAGAGGAGGCAGGGGGTGGCTCGGCCGGGGCGAGGGGAACCAGGTCGCAAAGGGGAGCAAGGAAAGCAGGTCTGCTTGTCCTCTTGGCTCTTTTCCATCATCACGCTGTGCCTTTTGAGCCTAAAGGTGTGTGTTACAATTGGATTTGTTAAACAATCAGCATCTCTTCCTTAATACAGTAGTGAGAATATATATGCTTTATTCACCTGAGATGGTGGGTGGGAGGGAACACTCACAGCACAAGATGGGGTGGGGCCAACCTTTGTCCTGTGAATATTTTCCTGGATTTTTTTCCCAGACGGGATTATGCATGTATGTGCCTTATAGAAGGCATCCCCTGGTCATTTGGGACAAACCACCACAAACTGACATGAACAGACCTTTCTTTGAATATTTGATACAATACTAGTAGAACTTTAAGGAAAATCAGTATTCACCATGCTTTAGTACTGTAATCGAGTGCTCTGAAGTTATATGCCCAGCTCATCTGCATAGTGGACATAATGAAATAAGCATTTCATACTCATAGTGAAATAAATCTTCAGTTTGCTTGCCGCCTGTGATTGTGATGCTATATGCTTGGCTGAGCATTTCTCCTAATGGATCACTGTGCAAGGATGCCTTACACTGGCGGCTGAGTTCCTTGGTGAGTCACTGCAGAAGAACACACGGTGGAAAAAGCTCATTTCCCCAGTTACTCAGAGGTAAAATATTTTTGGATCCATGCCTGGTTTGTGCTAGGATTATTAAGGATGTTTTTGTTTTTCTGATAAAGTTCTGTTAAGAGAGAGAGCGATCATTGCTCCAGTTAGCACTGAATTCTCTCAAACTGTAGCTGAGTTTTCCTTTCCAAATCAGTTACGTGGCTGTGTCTGAAACATGCCTTGAAACAGTATGGTTGGCTTCTGTATTGAACACACAAGACTGCATTTACTCTTTCATCTTTGCTTTTTCTTTAGTCCCCAGTGGCAAACTGGCATTGAGCCCTCATCTGAAACATGGACCATAGCAAATCTATAATTTTTCAAGCTTTGATGCAGTAATTAGAAGATGAAAAATCCTATGGGTTTTTTTTTTTTTAAAAGCTCTGTTAAAATTACCCAAGTTCCTAAAAATTATGAGTAGAATTAAAGCTAAGTTTTTAATCAAAACCAAAGCAGTGGAAGGAGTGCTGTGGAGGAAATCTGATGAGGCCCAGAGTGAAGTAGTGCTGGAGATGGAGGTCAGTCAGTAAAGGCATGTTCCGTGCACAGGTGTCTGTGCGAAGTGCTGGTCAGCTCTCATGACAACTGGATGTGAGTGACTGAGTGCAGAACTCACTCTGCCAGCAGCAAACACAGCAAAAGCAGACAACCAATGAGAAAGTGGTGAAGGACTGAGCGGTCTTGTGTCTCTGAGTTCACTTAAACCTATGCCATCAGGATGGGAAAAGGACAGGCCATTTCCCAAATCAAAGTGTTTGTCTCTCCATTTATTGAATCCTAACCTCTTCTAAATATTTTATTTTTTGCATCTGTTCTGTTTCTGAGGGTGTGGCCACCTGGTTACAGAGGGCAGCATTGTCATCTGAGCTGCCTGCAGTTCTGATGGTTTTTTGACCAAAAAAGGCACCATGCTGAGCACCATGATTTCTGCTTGTTTCTGCTGAAGGCACAATACTACAACCTTGAGGCACGTGCTTTTAATGCACAAGGTGGTCTGGTAATCAAGTAATTGTAATGAAAATATTTATTTATTTGACATCAGAAGTCATCTCATAATGCCTGCTTTAGGCACAAAGCCTCAGTGGTGACAATGGGGAAACCTTTTCTCTCCCCATCATCTTTCCTCATGTTCTCTACTCTTGTTGTTCCCTATGTCACTCGCTGCTTTTACTTCTTGCAAGCAAAAGAAATGGGATGTGTTTAGTGCCTTTCCTCAAAACCTTGTGGAACTATGGGACACCTTCTCTGCTTTTGGCTTGGGTCTGACACCCTTTGTAGCTGCTGCTCCTTTATGCCCTCCAGCACCATGTGAGGCTGAACCAGAGCTCTGGAGGAATGTGTGGATATCTGATACAGTTGTTAATGAGAAATTCAAGCTGGTCTTTATAACTTAAGCAGATGGTTACCCACAGGTAATAATCCAGAAACAGCAATGGAAGCACTCCAGGTTATAAGAGAGGTTATAATTGTGTGCCTTGTTCCTTTGGGGTCTGGGAAGTGTGTCTGTCAGAGCTGGGCAGCTGCATATCTACAAAATGCCCCTGAATGTCACCTTTCGTGTGAGCCCTGGGAACCAGTTTTCTCTGAGCTGTGGATTGGAAAGGCATCCAAACAGCTCTGCATGGGTAAGACAGTGAGGGCTGTGGGCTTGTCACCTTGCATGAAAAGCCCTTGGACTGCACAGAGTAGCCTTTTCTCCCTCCAGCAGCATTAAATGACCCACCCAATTGGACATCCAGTCACGCCCTGGGTGGTGGAAGGAAACATCTATCCAGAAGAAGAGACTATCGTAGCCAGAGCAGTACGTCCCTTATTTGCCCTGTCTCTGGATCTCATACAGGCAATTTCACTCTGGCATACATAAAGGAAGCAACACCTGCTATTAAAACACCTTGGAAATCATTGGCAAATAGCTTTTATAAACATCAAACACAGGAGAGATAAGCACTTGGATAAAATGACAAATTGTGTGCCCTCAATACCATGAAGGCAGCACTGAGGGAAATGTATTTTCCCATAAGAAATGTGCAGGAACACCTGCAGATACTGCAAGAAGTGAGAGGAAAGAATGGAGAGTTAGAAAGCACAAGCATTCTCCTTTCTCAGGGCTGGGAGGACAGGTGGTGGGTCTGTTCCTCACAGACAACAAAGGAGATGTTCAATTTCAAAATGAAGTTTTGATAGTATGAAACCTGAATGGAGATCCTGGGGTTTAAATTGGTTGTTTAGGGTTTGGTGTTCCTATAAACTTCCTTTAGTCCAGGAATTTAATTTTGTGTTATCCAAGTCCTCTTCAATGCGTCCAGGCTCCTTGTTCCCTTGGCATGGGAACCTTTACGTCCTTGGTGTGATATGATATCCTTCAGGATGCCAGGCATTTTTTTTTCTCATGGCATTGGATACTGCTGGTTCAGTGAATTGAATCTGCTCATAGAATCTGTGCTGCAGGGACCCATAAGCCCTATTCCTGCTAGGCATTTCCAGGCTTCTCAGCCCTGGCAAATAAAAAGTCTGAGATATTAGCAGCCCTGCGGAGCTGTGGATGTGTGCGTCCTTGGCAACTGTGCAGCTCAAGAAACCAGGAAGGAATGAGGCAGGTCCTGAAAAGAATGTTTCTTTTTTTTTTCAGAAGTTCATTAGAAACTGCTCTGCTGGTTCAAAGCCTGCTGAATTTGATGAACTGGCATTTTCTGATAAAAACCTGTTGTTTTGAAGAAAATTCCTGCCAGCTGTAGGACATCCATTATTGCCTGGTGGAGCTGCAGTGACCACTGGGAGCCAGGCCAGCAAACTCTGAGCCACCATACCCAGGCAGCGTAGCCCTGCTCAGTCTGCATCTCACCAGGGTCCACGAGCTGCCTTCACACCAGGCCAGCAGCAGAGAGGAGCAGCGTTACAGGCAGCCAGGACCTTCGCATCCCCTGCAGCTGGTGGCTGGAAGGGCCTGGCCCTCCCCTCCTTTCGCTGTTGATGCAATGGGGCTACCAGAGCTCTGTCTCTCCAGAGCAGTTTCTAATTTGTTTATTGATGTTGACAAAAGCCCATTTTTACTTCTGTCAGCAGAGGTGATGTGGCTGTAAACGAACCAGCTGCTCTGCCTCCCTCATTATCAGCAAAATTGCCAGCTAAGCACTACCTTATGGACCCTCTGGGGCTGATACACAGAGCAGAGCAGCAAAACAAGTGGCCTATTTACATTCCTCTATGCTGGGGGTGAGAAAAAATGTGGTTTTAACCCCTGGATTGACTGAGTTCATGACCGGGGGAATATACGTGTATACAAGTGGCTATATGGCCCCATGGTTTCATGGAAGTATATTTCTGATCATAATTGATCTAAAATAACTGAGGCTTTGGTAAGGTCTAGCTATTTTGCCTCAATTCATACTTTCTGAATAAAATTCATAAGCTATAGATGGGGATGACAAGAAGCTGATAACCCTAAAGTGATTTGCAGGTTGTTCTATATAACAATATATATAACATATGCATAAAAGAACGTTACCTCAGGTTATTGTAGGCATGACATTACAAAATGACCATTAACTTGAGATAATTACAGGGAGATTGGCTTTAATTAAGGTTATATTTTCATGTTTATGTCTCTCTCTCACTGAGATCCTATTCCAAGCATGTTGTTTTGAAGTCCCTTTAATATATGTTTTATGTTTTTGCTGGGCACTTGATAACTCGACTGGAGTTCAGCGGAGAGATTGTCACAAGCAGAGGTGGAAGGCTGTTCCTTCGGCTTTGGCCCTTTGGCAGCCAGCAGAAGCAGAGTCTGATACACAGCCAGTGGATGGGATGGTCAGAGGAGGTCATGGTTTTGTTCACTTTGAAGAAGCCTCAGCATTGAAACCCTGGTGGCAGTGTTGGGATCACTGCTGGAAAGGCAGTGTTTGGGCTAGAACTCGTCCTTGTGCAAGAGCAGGCTGCACAGAAGGTTTGGGCCAGGGATCTCCAAGTGCTTGGCAGATACTTGATGGCAAAGAGGTGATACCACATTTTGCAAAGTATTTGGGAGTATTCTGGAGTGTTTCAACCACCATTCTCCATGGGCATCCCCAACTCTCTGTGCTGCAGTTACATCACATAAATTAAATTGCCACACCAAAGCTTTCAGCATTCTGTCCAGGTATTTTTTGAAAACAACAGCTCATTTCATCAAAAGACATTTCTCCGACATTCCCAGTTGTTTTTACCCTCTTCGCCTCAGTCCTCTCTACTCCAGGAAACAAAATGGAGAATTTCCCTGGGCCAAGGGTGGTCCTGTAGTTCCTTTCTGTCCGAGAAAAAGCTTGGCTTTGTCTGGCCTGACTTCTGTCAGCAATTGAGTGTAACTGGACAGGACGGTGGTAGCCAGAGCTGCCCAGCAGCACCCATTCTCAGTGGTCGGCCCTGTCCTTGTGGAGACACTGCAAGGCAGTGGGACTGCCTGCTGTGGGACACACGGATAGGGAGACACTCGGAGCCTTGTAGTATGGGGTTCAGGGTAGGCAGGTGCATAAGGTGAGGAAGTGTCCTTAGAGAGGCTAAACGAGTGGACTTGGGAGCTTAGGAGGGAAGGGGAGTTTGGGGCAGCAGCCAAGCAATCCGCAGCAACATGTCCAAGACCACTGTGACAGCTGCTCCTTGTCCCTCGGGCGCCGGGCCGGCCGCCCAGAGCCTCTGTGGCTCCTGGTTCTGCAGCTGTGAGGAGTTTCCTGCTGAGCAGAGCTCGGCCTGACAGCAGAGCTGCTGCTGCGCACTGGGGTGGATCCGAACGCGACGCTTCCCTGTCGAAAGGCCCCTTTCGGCGGCGGGTGGGTGGCGCACGGGTGTGCGAGCGCTGCTGCGGCTGCGCTGGGAGCAGCAGCTGGAGAGAGGAAGGGATTCCAGAAAACACCCTTCCTCCTTCAGCCTCCGCGGCTTACACAAGTGTGCCTTTTGTCATACAGTTTTACACGCTCTCAAAGATGCCCCTGCATACATCACCCCTTTCAGCGCTCTTCCGTGTTTTGGGAGCGCAGCCCCCTGACCCAGGAGACAGCCCAACCCTAGCAGGGCTCCAGCACTGGCACAGCCTTCCAAAATCACTGCTCTGAAGCTGTATCTCATTTAAACGTGCATGCTCAGGTATAGGCAAAAGGGGAATTACCAGCTAGTTTAATTTGTGCTTTTCCAGAGCCCTCCTTTTTTTTCCCTACGATGGGCCAGTGCAGCCTTCCAGCAGAATTAATGGGCACAGCTGGCTGCCTGGGGAGTGCCAACCTCTGCCACTGCTGGGACTGAGAGGCAGAGAGAAGCTTTCACTGAGAGGCCCCCTTTTCTCTCCAGGTTGTGAAAGAAATTTAAACTTTTCAAACAGTCACCATCAAGACAATATTCTTAAATCAATACTGCTCTGGAACTGAGCAAACAAAAGGAAGGTTGTTTGAAACATTTCTGTTCCAGGTTTGGCTTGAGTACAGCCTTTTTTATGCGTGCGTAAACCCGGAAGGAAATTGTGTTTAACAGTGTAGTTTGTTGGGAGCGTGAATACCTTCCTCTGCCCAGAAATTAACCCTAAAATTAAATACCTGGGGAGCAAACTGTGCAAGAGCCTGTGCTATGACACAGAAAGGAGGATCAGTCCACCAGTAGGGTTTCAGCATGTGCTTGGTGGGTTTCTTCGAGAAAAACATTTCCAGCCAAAGCAAATGGGGCGATTTCCCCTTTCCTTTAACTAAATCACTCCTTGGCAACAAAGGAGACACAAACCTGCAGCATCCTCAGATTTTGGACAGAGATATGAGCTTTGGAGCATTTTATATTGCTTACAGCCTCCTTTAAACTCTTAAGCAATGTTTTGGGGCCAGGAAGGTCACTGGTCCCTGCCGGCTCTTGGGCTAATGGTTACAAACACCTGGGGGCCAGGTACCTTTTACCTGCCAGCGTGGCCACCCTGCTGGGAACCATCAGGTTTGTTTGCAGAGGTGGTTTGCAGGAGGAAAGTGCACTTTGGGGTTACCCAGACCCACTGCTGGGAGCCCTATAAGACATTGCTCTCTACTCCCCACCTTGCTGATGGCTTCAGTCCTCCCACACAGTTTAATTTTGTGCATATACCCTTCTGTACCATGGATCTCTTGTGCCTTTTTCATGTGGAAAAGCTTGAAGATGGCAGCTTTCTGAACTGTAGGCACCTTTCTCAAGAAATGCCTTTCTCATGTACTTTCTGGGGCAAGGGAATCTGGTAATTCTTGGCTAAGGTCTGAATACAAAACTATGTGAGAAGGTGTCATCACTGGGTGATTGTCGCTGCTGCACTGGCTTGGGACCCTCACTATAGTCCCAGCTTGCCCACGTTGGGTGTACGGATTGCCAGCAGCCAGGGATGGGGCAGTACCCGTGTGTTCAGTGTTCACATTTACTGCACGCTCTCCTCATGGCAAAGGGGCAGAAGAGAAGGAGCACACAAGAATGGGCTGCCTTATATTTCCTGTGCAATGCCAAAAAACAGCTGAAAGAGTTCATGATTCTGGGCTGATGCTGCGCTTTGCTCCAGTGTCTCTGGGAAAAACTGAGGGCTGCTGTCCTGGGCACTTCTTCCCAGGCCTGGCTCCTCAACTTTTCCTCCCCTCACCTGGTGCCACCAGCATCATACTAGCCCTGCAGGACAGCAAACCCTGCCAGGGTTCCTTGCTCACCATCAACCCTCTGAGCCACTTGCCCAGTTAGATCCATTTCAGTGCCACTGCACAGGTAATATTGGGGGCTGAGGCTTGTTCCCAGCTGTGAGCTGGGTTCTAGCTTGTGCTCCTTGCAGATGTCTATTATGCCATCCTTGAGCTGAGAGACTGACAAGGAGTGTGAAGAACAGCCAGGATTTTACACTCCTGCAGACACACAGACAATGTGGAAACATCCACCTCTTCTAATTATACACTGTGATTTCCAGTACAGCTTTTGTAACTACGGATGGCATGGCAATGACTGGCTGGAGGTGAAGCTTCCCGAATTCTCTAACTTCTGCCCTTACCTACTGCACCCATTTCAAGCTCTCCCAGGTGAAGCAGCTGCAACCAAACAGTGCTGGAGAGAAAGCAGAAGCTGAGAACGCTAAAAGCCTCAGGTAACAGAAGTCATTCCCCAGAGCAGATCAACTCATTTCTGTTCCCCCATCTAGATACATTTGCATGTCTGCTACTTAATTGCATCGTAAAGAATCCCAGCCCTTCCCTGGCAATGGTTGCTGAGAAGGCAGCGTTTCCCTTGATGACATGGGATGAGGAATCAGTGTGACTGTGCCAGAGGAGCCAAGAGCCCTGAGTGGCCACCAAGGAAGGCTTCATTACCTCATGGTCTCTTCTGGCTTCACGTCTGGTGAGCATGGGCAATGAATATTATAATTTCCAAGAAGTGTGTCATCAAAGCATCATTCTGCCTTTATTCAGACTGTCAGAAATAAACCACTGGAGAGCAATGCTAGCTCTAAACAGATTCTAGCTAAATCTAGCTAAAGAGATTGAGGAAATTGTGGTTTGCTCACAGTATTTGGGGTGAGGAAGCAAAACTCTCTCACTGACAGCAGCCAACCCTTCCTTACAACCTGTATAATAGGGGTGTCACAGCTGCACATCTGCAGCTGCAAACCAGACAGCATCGCTGTAGGATCCTGCTCTTCCTGTTGACAGACCAGATGGTCCTGGTCCACAGGTCTCAGATCCAGCATTTTCCCATCACCATGCTCACAAATCCCTGAGACTCATCACAGCATCTGCAGCCTTCAAAGGAATTCAGTTGCATTGCCTTCCAAACAGCACGGTGTTGGGTTTTCTGCAAATGCAAAGGCAGAGTGTCATCTAAGAGAAATGATACGCAGTAATATTGGTGTTAGCCAGCAGTGAGAGCTGCAGCTGCCTGTGCAAGCTGGGCGGCCATATTCTCTCTCTCTCCTTTTTATTAATTTTTTTTTAAAGAACTGTAATCATGTCTACACAGGGGAATTTGTCAGGCTTTGCCTCCATCCTTATAAAAATGTATATCTCCCTGTCCCTGAGGGTTTAAGATGATGTGGGGAGAACCCAGAGTGTCATCAAGTTCTGCACTGAGCTTTGGGTACCCCAGGTCACAACACCCTCTAAACTGCAATCTCCATAGAAAGCAATCTGCATGTCCTGTCATGTGCCTGACCATGCAGTAATATTTTCCACTGTTTGTAGAGAGAATAACTTCCACCACAAGGTACAGAAGAGCAATTTTGTTCTTTTCAACAGTGAAGCTCAGCTCTTAATAACCACACACACACAAAACAGAAAATGTTGCAAATGGGAAATGCAGCCTTTTCCTTCCCTGTCTCAAACTGTCAAAAAACCAGAAACTAGTTTCTGACTGTATGCTTTCAGGAGAAATGAACGCCTGAGGGGTCCCTCTCCCGGCACCATTGCTGCTCTGACCTTCCAGGACAGTGCAATAAATACTGAGCTTTCAGCACAGCTGTTATTAAACATAAATATTTCAGCTTAACTCCTGCAATCCCCTTGACAAGGTTTCTGGGGCTTGGCTCTCTGCTGGCCCAGGTGAACCTGAGAAGGAAGAGGTGAGGAGAAGGGCTGGTGCAGGTCGGGCAGCAGCTTGGGGATGTGCCCTAAAGCCAATGCCCATGATGCCTTTCCCTGGGCTTAGAATTAAAAGCCAAACACAGTTAGAGGGAAAAAGGGTTTTACCTCGGTATTTATTTAAGGATCCTCTGGTGCATCCTGGGGCACGCATCTTGGGGTGGGCATCCCGGTGTGCATCTTTCGGGTGTGCACTTTCGGTGTGCAATTGGGGGTGCTTTCTACCTGGATGTGGTGCACCCAGATCCATCCTGTATGTGGGAAGGTGCCCCAACAGCTCCATGGACTGTGTAGAGGATTCAGGGGGAACTGTAGCACGTGAAAGTGCAAAATTTATTCATCCCAGGTTGGCTGCCAGTGGCAGGGCATGGATAGGAAGGGGCTCTGGGAGGTACTGAGCTGTTTGCTTGGAAGGTCAGTTGGTACAACTCTTCTTGTCCCAGAGATCAGGCAAAGCCAAAAGCAAATATCTCCATTCAGCATTTGCAGGAAGAACTGGAGACTTATTTCTTGTATGATTTGAAGGGGATTATTTTTCTGCAGCTGTAAACCAGGGTGAGAAGATTATGGAGACCATGGGGTTACAGGTCATTTTATCCATTCCCATTTCTTCCATACTGCATGAGCCTTTCTGCCACCCTGACACACAGAGCTGTAAAATGGAAATTCAGTAATTCCGTAATAAAAGGCACATATGTAAAAACCCCAAAATCTGAACCCAACCACTGAAAGAAACCATCTAGCTCTGTCTCTTACTTGCTGCAGGTTTTCTAGGAATAACAGCTTTAGTACTATGGCAAGTACATTTCCTTCTCTCTGCTCAGATTCAGCCTCTGGTTTGATTCCATGAACACCACAGGTTGTGAGGAGATTGACAAGTGTGGGCTCAGCTTTCGCAGATTAACGAAAGAACAATTCTGAACGTTCAGAGGGCAATTCTCCGTGTCAGCTAATGCAGTGCTGCCTCCTGATCTCTGCAGAGCTATTCCACAGACAAGCTTTGAACATAAAATATTTCCTCATTAACCCCAAGGGCTGCCTTACCTCTCCCCAGCTCCCAGGCTTAGAGCTACTCCTGCTGTGACTGAAGTCACAGGGGAAAACTAAAGGGGTGACAAGTCTCGAGTAGCACCAGCGTGTTGGTAAAGCAGTCTGGAACAGAGACGGATAAAGCTGGTTAGGGCTCTGGACCATCACAGCTTACTGAAGTTCTACCAGGGTAAAATGTTACTCAGCTTGCGGAGAGGAAAATCCATCTCCCATGGAGTTTCCTGGGGGTTGTTCCACAGGCTCCAGGATCCTCAGCCCAACCTGTGGATCCAGGTCCTCCCCATGGGCACTGGAGCCCAGATCTGCCCGCACACTTCTGCCCATGGAGGCTGGCCCAGCTCAGCCATCTGCCTGCGGGATGTCATCCACAGCCCCGCTCCCTTTGGCAGCCAGTGGTGGGCCAGTAAGGACTGTGACTTTCTCAAGCCCCCTATGGCAGAGGTCATCTGTCTGCTGTATCATGGTAAGAGGCTGGGAAGGAAGGAAGGCAGTGTTCTAGGATGGAGATGGTATGTAGGCAATAGAAGAGGCAAAGCTGGAGGAAGCCAGTGCTCAAAGAGCAGGTTTTTTGGAGGCATCTTGGTTTCATTCCTTCTTCTTTTTAGACATACATGGAAGTTGGGACTTCATGCTTTTATATTAACTTTTAAGGCTATGTTTGGATTTTCATTCTTCTCACCAAAGAACCTGTGCTGCAACCCTGAGGCACACTTTGCCACACAGTGCTGCCCAGCTCGGCAGCGTTTTCCTGCCAAGGTCACAGCTCTCCTCATTCGCCCAGGGAAGTGGAGAAAGGCAGCAACTGCCCCGGCAGAGCCCGGCTGCCAGACCAGCAGGGAGGGGCAGGATCTGCATCTGACAGTGATGTGGTGAAGAAGGAGGCTGTGTCAGGCACTGTCTGAAGGCCTGGCTTGGGGCACAGGAGAATTGAACAGGGGATTAGGGCTTTTAATTAGTGAAAATGTACAGGAGAAATAGGCATGGTACTGGGTAGAGAAAAAAAGTTAGGGGAAAGCAGGTCGTGTTGAGGGAGACCAGTTTTGAGAGGTTTGTTAGTTACCTCCTTCCACCATCCATTTACTTGTGATTTTCTTAGGAGCGTGTCACAATGCCACTGTCCCCTTCACCCACTGCTCAAACGCTCCTGCTGAGCCTGAAAACAAACCAAAACCCCTGGAGCTCAGCTTGGCTGGCATCACTGTGCTGCCCATGCTGCATCAGCTGACGGGAGGGTGGAAGCTGAGCACCCTGCCAGCTCCACTTCTCACTTCTGGTAGGGTTTACCTCAGTCACACATCTGCCCCTACCATTCAAATGAATGTCGCAGCAAAATGGCAAGTCCTCACTAGTAAATGAAATTTGTCAATTTTAACATATTTTTGAAGTTACTGTACCTTGTCTGTACATACAAATTTTAATTATTTGTAGAAATAATTTGTTTGGTATCTAACTTGGCAAAAACCAACCATCTCATTCCATTAGCTTTGGCTATCCAAAATCATACCCTCCGTTGTTGCAATGACTGCAAAACCCATTTCTGACACTTGTTCTAACAGAGCTTCTCTGGACTGTAGAGCCAGCAGCAGCCTCTGGCACTACTCTCATGTGCATGGAGGGAGAAACATGCTGTAGGTTTGGGTCAACTCAATTAACAAGTGGAAAAAAACCCTTCTCCAGTCTTTGACATTTTTTTTATTGCTCAGAGAAACAGACAGGAGAGACTGAAATGCCATATGGGAAAACACAACATTCAGAAACCTGAAAGACACTCATCACATGAACAACACATTGTAGATGCATATTAATTAAAAAAACCCAAAAACATTAAGCTGGAAATACAATCACAAGAGATATTTCCTGAACAAATATCAAGGAATAGGGGAACAAGCTCAGTCAACCTGTTCCAAGTTTTCACTGGACAGCAAGAGTGAAGAAAAGCTTCTCTGAATTCCTGGAGCTTTTGACTCCTGTAATTACTTCCTAAATCATGTAGAGTGCCTATGTTAGCTATATTAACATTTTACACAAATGATCTGGAAAAATAAAACAAAACAGAGTAGTGTGTACACTGAGGAGAAAGAGAGGGCCAAGTGACTGAACTGTTTTGACAGGATGTTTTTAGATTAATTTATCATTTATCTGTAAGAAGAGTTGCTTTTAGCACTAGTTCTTGCACAATGCAAGGTCATTAAAGCTTTCATGTGCCCTTCTGTGCAGCAGATAATTAAAGGCATATCTAAAGCAAACTCAAAGCAGGAGTTTTGTATGACAGGTGTACCTGGTTAGCACAAGCATTGAGAACAGAGTGAGAGCCCACATGCTGAAATGTCTCCATTTCTGCTGGTACTGAACTGATAAAAACTGAATGAATTAAAACCACACATCTACAGATGGCACAACCACATCTTCATTCTGCTTTCAGGTATTCTCTGATTCACCCAAGTCTAGTTAGTTTAGTTATTCTGACTGCAGTTGGTCATAAATCTGACCACTCTGGAGAAGGTATGGTTGAGGTGTGGTTCTGTTTCCTGGAAAAACTTCATGATCATGAATATATCATCAGAAGTCACAGAAAACAAGCCTGTGCCTGTGACCACTGACAGTGATACACAGTTCTATTCACAGTTCTACTGGTCTAAAGACCAGTATTAGGGCACTTCATCAGGGTCACCCTCTGTCATTAATGGACCACAGCAACTCCCTACAGTCACATCTGTTAGCTTGAGTAAATACGGTCACATGACAAACATTTTATTTCCTCTCATTCACTGACTTTGCAGTAGAACTTAAAAGGACTTAAGTTTAGTGAAGCTATGCAAATATATCCACCGAACACATGGACACCAGGTGAGGCTAACTTTGCCTTGTGAATGACCTACTGCAGACTCTTTTTCAGATGGCTCCTTAGCCTAGTTTACAGTTTTGGCTCTCAGTAGATCACTGACAAGAAACCTCACAACTAATGAGGTCATACGGTCATGGTTCCCAGTGGAAATACGATTTTTGGCTGTTTAAACAGATCCAGAACCTAATGGACACTTTAATTACTACATTCACCATAAATGCAACAACCTTATTTTTATTTATCTTGGGCAATTCACTCCATTAGAAGTTTTGTATTCACACCTTTTCTGAGGCACAGTGTGCACCAACAAACTAAGAATTGTGTCCATAAGCAGACAAAAGCACGACATGGAAATGCCCATGCTAAACTGCACAGTAATAAATGGATGTCCCACTGCAAATCAACTTTTCGGTTATCTCTTTGGTCACAGCCTTACTGGCAGACACATTTCATCAGTCAGTAGCAACTGTATTGGACTAGGAAGCGACACAGGCTTTGCAACACCAAAAGCAAACACAGTGGAGCAATAGCGACTCTGAGATTTATGTCCATGTTACTCTAAGTTTAATACGATATGACATGGTACTAACATGAGAACATGTTCCCCTTTATGAAGCCAAAAACCATCTGAAGTGCAATGCTGCTTCAACTCAGATAAGCATGTCTGCACTGGAAATCTGCTGAGTTCAACTAATCATGTCCTCAGTCTCTGTTTCAGAATAAACAAGAGATGATGTTGACTTATATTTTTCTGGTATTTTTGCTCGTGTAAGTTCCTTGTTGAATCATCTAAAGACACGTAACAGCTATAAACTCAGCAAACACTATTCACATTTAACCATTTACTGAAAAAACATTAAGTATAAAAAGGTAGGGAGACTTTTCAGGGATAAAAATGGGAGGTAGGCATCTCAGTTTAAGGTGATTTGAAGGCCATTCATAATCTCCCTTAACACTTAGTAAGTGGCACTTGAGTAACTATTAACTTGTCTGAATTCCAAAAATATGATGATGGTAAAATGATTATGGTCTCTGTTATATCTAAAGATAATAAAGTCAGAAAATTAAGAGACCAAAGGTACATGAGCACCTGTGAAAACAATTCTAAAAAGATTTAAAAAAATTGCTTCCATTTCACTTGTGTGGAAAAAGTGAACAGAATAATTACAGTTGTTTCTCTGAACGTCTTGCATCACACGACAGAAGACCAGGAACAAATCCCAAACACTGATGACCATCTCCTCTGCTCTATCATAGCCTCTTTTTCTACATCACTGTAAAACCACTGTACCTCAAACACATGGGACGTCATGTGTAGGCCACACCCAAGAAAAACAATGACAAACTCCAAGAGAAGAGACAGAATTATACAATACTATATGACGCAAGAAAGAAAAGTTAAAAATTTCAAGTTGGAGTCACTGCAAATAAGTAATCTTTAAAAAGTCCTCCTAAAATACTAACTTAATTCAGAACAAATCCTGTGCTGTGTAAAGCCCTGATATTTGTTAAACATTACACCTCAAAATTACTTAAAAAAAAAGAAAAAAGATGTAAGGTATTTTCAGAGAACTTCAGAGTTGGCAACCTCTCCTGTCAATCAGATGCTCAAACTGTTGCCTCAAACTCAGTGGTCCATATCAAAAGCCATAAAATAATTTTTATCCTATTCTAATAATAACAACAGTAAGTTTACTTCTGTCTTATTTGCATGTACCTTTCTTTTTAAAGGCCTATGGCTTAGTGTTCAAAAATTTAAAAACCCCCCTATAAATACAGAAAAATAAAGCTTAATAGCACACAATATAAAAAATGACATTGTTAGTGTTGAAAAGTGCACTACAATTAATCCGCAGGTCAGAGACGCTTCGATCATGTTCATATTTTCCATGATTAAATCCTTAACAGTTTTTCATCTTTTTAATTAAATGAGAAATCTTTGATCCACCAAGGTTTTGGATGCCAAATTCTTCTGCCCAAGTGTATTACGAATAAACCTAAATATCTAAGAACATTTTAGAAAACATGTATTAATGAAGAAATATTTACACCACTATGTTTCAGTATCTAACATAAAATAGTAACTTCAGATTATCTTTAAATTGTGAATAATATGAATGTATTAGGTGCTTAACTTCCTTTAGCATTTTTAAAGCATTTTCCACTACCTTTCCACTCTAAATTATGATAGAATTGTGTGCGATTAATTTTAACAGATACTTGTGTATTCTACTAAAAATTATTTGTAACCTCTTCATTCAGGATAACCATGTGAACAAAATTAATTTCTCACAAGTCTATTTGACAAAATAAATAAAAAAGCTCTTTTATAAGTTCTCAGTATAATCTTCTGTCACTGCATTTTACTAACTCCTGCCTTTATTATCTAGTTAACTATTTAAACTGACATACTGACTCCCATTTAAAAAATATTACTTTGTTCTTAAATTGAAATTTACCTCTTGTTGCAAGTATGTTAGAATAGCTGCTAAAACAAAACTTTGGGAAGCTAAATCCACAACGGAGAAAAACAGGATATCAAAGATGAGCAGTGTTGTTTCATTGCCATAATAGAGAACATCACTGAAAGAGTGTCCTTCATCTATGGATAGAGAATATTTTTTTTTAATTATTATTTTTAAGTTGCAAGTTTGTGGAGTTCATCAGTTCATGCTGAGAAAGCTGATAAGAGAAAGGAAAATCAGATATAGCAATTTATGGCATTCTATGGCAACATAGAGATAGTCCTGTCATTCTATTGAAAAATAATACAACCCTGTCACTTATAAAATGGCATCATACTGATGAACACAATAGGTAAAACCCATGTGTCACACACAACTCTATTTACTCCTGAAGTCTCAATCAGATTATTTTAAAAAGTTGTTTTAAACCGAGAAGCAGATGTAACTTCCTTGTCACTGAAATTTTTAGTAACTATTAGCTCTGGCCCCAGCTCAACAAGATCATAAAAATATATGTTTAATGTCTTAGTATGGAGGAGGTTCAAAGCTTAGCATTATTTTTGTTTAATGGTTAATAGTGCCCCAGAAAATGGGTCTTTTAAGGTGAAAGTACCTTTTTCATAGCCAAAGTGCTCTAGACCATTTATCTACTTCTTTATTTTATCAAAAAGCAGCACTTTTAAAAGAGAAAAGAACATGTAAACAATTACAGGAAACCTATTCTTTTCCCTCTTCCTACTTTTTCAAAAAAAGTCCAATACAAGTTTGATTGGAAACAGTGTATTTTCATTATAAATTGTGCATTTCAGTGCCATGAAATCCTGATTTATATCTAAACTTCTGGGAATCATGGCAGTCTAGGCTATCAAACAACGTATTTCTATCAATGCTTATGATTATGAACTTCATAAACACAGGCACATCTGTCACTTTCAGCTGCTTTAAATAAAAAACATCACAGTCAAAGGACAAATTATAAACAGGATTTCTGTAACCCAAAGAACTTCTCTTAAGTACCTCCCTCACAAGCAGTCATTGAATGATCCCTCCTGCTGTAAAGTCCATTTTAGATTGTAAATCCTGGGAAAGAAACCTACACAGAAACCAGGATACTTAAAATAGTACAAATACCACACATCTTTTTACCATTATAAAAAATACTTTTCTCTATTGGTTCCATGAACTCCATGCCAAGAATTCGTTCAAGCAGCAACTTATCTTTAACAATATAATCCATTTCTTTATGAACCTGTAAGAAAAAGAAAAACAACACTTCTTGTTTCATGATTTCAAAACTGCTAGTTTTGTGAAGTGAAGTAGAGCTACTTAGACCTTTATGAATAAATAAAACCCACTGGTCTATTCCAAGACAAATATAACAAAAATGGATTTGCCATTTTTAAGTGCAGTCTGCACTGCTGGACAGCACTCCAATTGGGTTTTTTTTGAATGAAGCACTGTTCTGGTTGCCATAAAATCTTTAACAACAAATCTTAAAGCACATATGCTTAAAGAGGTGTTACAGTCCTTTAGATTTACAATTTTTAGTCTCTACTTAGAATAAGTATATTTTCCTTAATATAGTAATGTCAATATACATACGTGATCAATAAAAGAACTGAGAAATTTGTTCATGGCGTTGTAGGCCCTTGTGCTTTGTTCGAAACTATTTGCAGAGGAGTCCAAAAGCCTGGCAGGACCACGTTTCTGAAATACAACAAGACCAAGACTTCAGCAGAAAAATGTCATATTTTAAATAACATTTAAAGAATACCAATGTCTCACTTACTCTTGTTAAGGTTTCATGAATCCAGTCGTAGTGCAGTCGCATTTTTCTTGAAATGGAAATCTGAAATGTCTGGCCATCTGTGTTTGGTAACAAACCTCTCTGACTACACAGATTTTCCTATACAATTAAAGCAATTGTAAATTAACATTATTAATGTCATTCATAGACCCAAAAATAGTCAAAAGCTTTTCATTTCCTCTCTTTCATGTATACATAATACTTAATATCTCTAAATATTTGAATCCACCGCACTCTGGTTCTAGTGCAGCAAGATTTCCTTAGGACGTGAAATCCTGACCCCTACTGTCACAAAGTCATATCTCTCTTTTCACCTGTGTTCAGTTCATTACCTTCTAATAATACTAATATTCTGATATTCATTCGGAAGACCTTTCTTTTAGGTCTGCCATTTCTTCTATACTTGTTTTGTTTTTGTCATTTCTTTGTTTTGGATTCCTGACATTTTCCATATGTTTTTCAGGTCACATTTAATAAATCTCAGAAACCCCAAGAAAATAAAAAAATTGACATCTTCATAGGGAAAACTCCCTGCTTTTCCCAAAATTATATTAAAATAAGCAATTAGGAAAAAAACTGTAGGAACACACAAGTCAAAAACATTATTAAAATTCCTCTGTATTTCAGTGTTTGAGATTTAATTTTCACATGGTTATGTTTCTTTTCTGTCCACTTAACATTGAAATAGCAATATCCCTATTTAAGGTACTTTCTTAGTTGTCCCTAAAAAGATATAAGATGTCATGAAATTTAGTGCAGCCTTGGATCTTGTATTAGACCTTTTCTATTTGCCTGATCTTGCAGCAAAGATGCAACATATGACAAACTAGAAAAAATACTTATGCAAATTAATTTCTATAAAGAATGGATTGTATCACCACAGTAGAAGAGATGGAATAAAAGAATTGATTGGAAGATTACATGTTTCTGTATTAGTTTTTCAGATCTGTCTCTTTACAAAAGCTTTTTGGTATGCACCTTTCTGAATGTGGAGGTGACCTTATGAAAAGCTTAAATATTGAAAAGAAGGTTCTTAAATACATCAAAAAAACGTTTTAGAGAAAGAGGAATTTTATATCCTTGAAATCTGAAGAAGTAACAAGAGGAAACAGCGAAGAAAAAGAAATATGAGGAGCTGGTTAAAAGAACTACTGAGTGATATATTTACATACCAACAGCTGCTATCTTTAAGTAACATGGTTCAATGCAGTGCACAATTGCAGATCCACAATGAAAGGTGTGGGGTCTTTATATAAAATAAATAATTGAGCAGGTATAAACTTGAATACTTTTACTTACTGCTTCTCTCTTCAGGTTCATATTCATTTCTTCCATATTGGTATCTGCATGTCCATGCACTGAGCGACCATGGACATAATGACCAAAGCAGTTGTGTGACAAGATAAACACTGAAATCTAAGAGATGGGCGAAGAGAAGAACACTTTAATCAACAATTATCATTTTACTTTTGATCTTCTGAATTCACAGTGAAGATCAGTCAAACCAGCCAGCCCTGCTACAAATACAAAGTAGGCAGGTACCAAAATAAATATGGGAGAAAAAATATTTAGCAACTCTTTTACTAATTAGTTTTATCTATACGTAACTAGGAACACATACCAGCTTCAAGTTTAGTTCATCAACAGCAAGGATCACTGCTTAATTCCATCGAGCCAAGAAGTTAAAGCTATTAGATTTTAATTTTATTCAAGGGTTATTTCTGTGCTACATAACACATAGGCAGCTGAACTCCTAAAAGACTGTATTTAACACAACTTCATTCAGTATGATACAATCTTGTATCACAAAAACTCCAAAACTAACTCTCTCTACAACCCAGGTACTACATGGGTGTTTCGCAGAAGAGGAATAACCAAGGCTGGAAAGATTGATAAAAGGGGTGAATCAGTATTTTTAAGAAATTCTAGACAAATGAGGTAATCCAATCTGTTCTGACTGCACTCTTCTCTGGTTAAAAGGGAATTTCTGCAGTACAAAGCTCCAAGACCCGTATGTAAAGAAGAGAAAGGGAAGTAGTTCAGATGTGAGTAAATGGAAATGCATGCAAAAGGTGATAACTGTTAAGAGGGACAAAATGAAATTCAGCAGCTGAGGGATAAACACAAGACAGGAGCATAAACTGAACACAAGTGTATTAAATAAAACCAAGATAACCTACAAGTCAGAAGGATTAAAACACAAACCAATATACAGAATGGCAGCAAATGCTTCCACGCCTAATTTCTGTTATAACTTGTTAGTTTTTAATTCAGTATCAGCACATGCAACCAATTTAAATAAAAAAAAGAATAACAACCCCTAAAAATCAGAGGTCTAAAAGAACATATTGATATCTATGCTTCCGGAATCTTTTTCCAATTAAAGTTTAACTGAAATCTTGCAGAGTTCACCAACAAAATAAGCTGAAAGAAACATCAGCTTTGGCTGTTAGCTAGTAATCTAAATTAAATGAATAAATATTATTTAATATTCTTAAAACTATCTTATGTACGATTCTATTTAAAATGCCACTCTACAAATGAGACTAAGAAATACTTACATTGCTCACGCAACACAAATCAACAAATTGGCTTATCTTATCTTCAACAAATCTTTCATAAAACACAGCAAAAAATATAACCTGAAATAAATCAACCAAACTTTCTTTTATTAGCTCATCAGATTTGACATTATTAAGCAATTAATTTCACCGCTTAACACCCACAAATAATAGACTTCTGTAGTGGCCACTGTTGCATTGGACTTAATGAAACAGGATTGATGTACTACTTCCTTTAAGAAGTAAAGTTTTAGCAAGAACCTGCTTTTCATTTTGAACTTGTCAGATGCTTCAAGGTTGTTTAAAATAAAACAAAGTATTTGCATAAATTCACATCTCCAAGAGGATTAAAATTCTGATTCCAAACTGAGATGTCTCATATCTCAGAAGATTCATTTTGAGTCTCAGTGGTGTACTATGCTAAAACAACTAAACATAACAGTTAAGAACATACCCAATGCTATGATAAGCAGTTTGGACAGCCTAGTGATTTATTCTAGCTTCCAAGAACCAGCCTGAAAATGGTAATTCAGGATGTCATGTGTTTGACATACTTGTAAGATGGCAATGGCTACCCAGAGTGCAGCAGACACACCAAATCTTAAAATGCGGCTCCAAGGAGCTACATAGCTCTCACTGCTTCTTGTAAGACTGGAAGAAGCATCCATTAAAGCCAGGTTTGAAAATCCCACCACCTGAAGAGATAAGAAGGTCAATATAACAATAGGAGACAATGAATAGTATTAATTAGGATCCTGTTGTTTCCATCATAACAGGAAGTAAGAAAAAATAATGAAAAATGGACCTGGGAGTAGTAGCATGCTCACTATGACAGAGCTCAATTGTGTGATCCAGAGTTGTTACTGAGTAACATAATTAAAACATAGCCTGTACATATATGGGTTGATACTTAAATTAAAAAACATGCAGCTAAATCTCACAGAAAGACAATATTGGGTTTTACTGAAAAACTCCAAAATATTCTACTGCTGTACTGCATAGGGATATAATTTCTGCCAGAATTCAGCTCTTTGGTCCTATATATTCCAGTGTTAAAGCAAACTATTAATGTATTTTGCAACTCTCAAAAGACTGATTTTTTTGTTTTTATTTAATAAAAATATATTTTCCTCCACCATCTGTATGGTAGAATCTATTTTAAACAAAAAATCTAGAAAAAGTTCCAAAATAAAAAAGATGAGAGGAACACTATGTGTTGAGACACTTAAGAGGTGAAAAATTAGGGAAAATCTTTCAGAACAGAAGTTGCACCAAAATATACTTGTGGTGAGTTGACCATTTCCTCATGTCCTAGTGCTTATTACTTGGGAGAAGAGACACCCACCTCACTACACCCTCCTTTCAGGTAGCTGCAGAGTGCAGTAAGAATAGGTGCTCTCTTTTCTCCCATTCCTCTCATGTAACATGGCACTAAGTTGGTCCTGGCCAGTATTAACCAGCAGCAAAAATGCTCATGTAGTGAATGAGGAAAGTTTCAGGACTTTCACTATTTATTCTAGAGGAAAAATTTAAAAACGGACTATAAAATTGAATAAAAACATTAAAATACCTACAGGAACCTCACAAAAACAACTATAAGCTACACGCTTTAAGAATACTTCCCAAGATAGAAAAAATTACTAAACTACAAAAGAAACAAACCAAAACATTTTTTAAAAGCTAAAGCACAGTTTCTCACATATCCTGAAGCTGTAACTGAAGGCACACTGCCATCAGGAACAGAACTGGCACATTTTATTTCCTGCATTATAAAAGGGCACTGCAGCAAATCAGCAGGAAGGAAGCTCAGACAAATATGAAATCAGAAATAAAGCAGTAGACTGTGGCAGGAGTGGGCTAGCAGGCAAATAAAGAATTGAGTGTATATACAGATTTATCAGTCTCTTAAGCCCTTTAAGGTAACTCATTACCTTAAAAGAATCCCCAAACAAAACTAACAAAGGTCTCTAAGGTATTTAAAGGTTGGATTTTTTTTTAAAGTCTTCCTTAATGAAGTATTGCAATGATCTGTAAAATAATTATTTTACTAATTATTTTACATTATTTCACATGAATTTAAGGGTGATTCACTATTAGCACACAGAATTCAAGAATTAAAAATTAGGCCCTTATGTTACACACTGGTTATGAATTATAAATAATAATAATAATAATAGTAATATTACCTCCAGAAAAAAAAGAACTGCAAGCACTTGAAAGAGAGGATTTATTTTCCTCATTGTCTGAATTTCATTCCATTCATTTGCTATAAAGTATGTCCTCCATATGCTCACAGGCGCAGCTGCACTTTTAATAACACCTTCACCTAAAAGGAGTACGTACAGTAAAGCTCTAAAATCAAATATCTGAGAGTAATACCTGAATTTCACGGAAGCTGCTTATAGAAACAAGCATAGTTTGAGTTACCTTCAACTGCTTTAAGAACTTTGCCCTTTGGTCTTTCCCAGTCAATAAAGAAAATATCAATAGTAAGTTGTGAAACCAGCAAGTGTAAAAATTGCAGAGCCTAAGAGAGAAAATGGAGAAACACAACAAGTAAGGACAGAAACAGCATATACACAATGATGAAGGAATAGTTTGATGAATAGATTATTCATTAAACATAACAAGCAATATCTTGACTATACATGAGACTGCATCTTTATTACCAACTTTTGATAATTTTTATGTTTGTTTAAAAGCTTGGAATAATGATAAGTCATGTGATGATGTCCAAAATTATGAAGAAAATATAGCAAAGTAACAAATTAAAAAAATTAAGTATTTCCCCATAACATACTAAGCTGCACTATGAATTCCAATTCAATATAATACCCATAATTTATACAATACTTGTATGTGCCATGAAAACAGAACAGTGATCTCAGAATTCGACATATTTGAACATAATTATTCAAATCTGCCTTCTTTCTAATCAGGAACTCACAGCGCTTCCATTCTGCTTTAAATGAAAGTACTTGCTTTCTTGATATGATGCTATTTTACTTGGGTTTCTTTATACCTTTATCCTTGAAAGAATGATTTTTCAGTCTTTCTTTTGTAACCTTCTGGAGACATTTATTTTCCTATAAGGACTCTTATAGGAAATAAGAGAATAGAAATAAATAATAAACTTCTATGGAAAAATGACTTAATTCTTAGAAGAACATAACTATTAGGACATAACATCTACACACTAATAACTAATAACTGTACAAGATACTTTAAAACGAGCCTACTGAAAATATACAGAAGCATGTTGACAAGTATTTTATGATAAGGAAAAAATTATTTACCTTTAAACTAAACGCACATGCTATGTATGTAACAAAATCTTCTTCTTGAGATGGAAGAGGTAAAAGGACAGATACAAACTGCTGAGCCTACAATTGAGAAGTTACATTGACACAGTACACCTGGCATACATGACAACATAATAAATGCTTAAGTGCGAATAAGCTTTTCCAAAAAAAGATCAATATTTAATGGGCAATCATTTTGAATGTGTAAAATATTTTAAGTGACTATTAAGCAGACTGTAAGTACAATGAATCCTAAGGAAAAGCAACAGGTGAACGCAAAATTTAAGCACACAAAACAGAGTATTATATAGAACTTGCCTCAAAAGTCTGACAAGAAAAAAAAAAGAAGAAAAAAGAAAATTAATGTTCATGTAAAAATACATTTAATATTACTAGGTTTTCATACATCCAAATCTGGAAAAACACTTACTTTGAAGAATACAAGCCAATAAATCCCTGTGCCCACTGTGATGATAAAGAAAACGTTGGCAAGGTCTCCAGCATAGAACAGTAAGAACTTGAAAACTGTCTGCAATTATAAAAACATGCTGTAGACATCTGTAAAGCTAATTAACTAATGCATACATTCATAATGTATTCATATAAAATGTTATGCAGCTCACATAGGAAACTCTAGTACTGAAAAGTAGCCCTGAACAAAAGTTTTCCACTGTGGTTATGTATTTATGGTATATGCCCTAGCTGAAACTCCTACATGCTGGTCTTTGTTCAAAGAAGAATTAATCTGAAAACTAAGTCCACTCAACTGATCAGAACAGCTCTGTAAATACCTTTATTTTTAGAGCAGCATTTCCTGAATGACAATATCAGAATCAAAAAGAATGCAAAAACCTACTTTCTCAAGTGAGCCTAACTCCAGGGCACAGTCCTATGCAGCTAGGCTAGAAATTATTTCAGTTACCTTAAGAAAACGAATAGTTATAATCACAGGGAACAACAGCAAAGGTGTCCTTAAAGAGAGGAAGAGATGTCCCATCTCAGTTTGCCAGCTGTTCATACCTGCAAGTCAATGATGGAGCTTCCTGTCCGCCTCTTCCAGCCTGCAGTCTTGAGAAGGGACCATAACACTGCCAGTCCACCCAACACACCCAGTGCGATCTGAAAATAACAAAAAATCATTTGCAGACATTTTTAAAACACACAAAATAGAAGTAAATCATTGTATCAACAAATTAAAGGGAGTTACAACTTACATCAGTCTGAATCTGAGCCTCTGACTGATTCATCTCATAGCTCACTGCGAAAGAAACCTGAAAAGTAAAACACAAAAAGTAAATATGCATAGAAATTCTGAAGTGCTACAACCATTACAGACAATGGTAGCTTTCACAGTTTTAGTTGGCAGGAATTCCCATCTAGGGCTACTATACAAGTACCACGTACATCTTTTTTTACTGCATATGACCTGGTGTGCTCTGGTGCCAGGCTGAGTACTGGCATGTGCTATGCCACTCTTACTGCAGATTTTACCAGCAGTAATGCTGGGAATGGGTGCCTGCCATCTGCAAGTTACCAGCTATACCTATTTGGAATTCTTTCAAATGTGCATGATTTTTTTCCTTCTGAAAGGAGACACAATGTTTGATACTTTCCCTTTTATCAGTGATTAAAGGTAACCTTGATGTAATTATACCAATATGCAAAATCATATGGTAAGATTGCATAGCTCAGATACTGTGGGTTTTTTCAGCTTGAATGAAATAAAAATTGTCATGCAGCATCAAAATTGTTCCCTCTAGCTTAAATTTAACCTAAGAACCTCTTTTGACTTTGGTCTGAAATATTTGTACATGGAAGAGAAAATGTTTGGCTTGGTTTTATAATATCGTGGCCTGAGTCTTTGTCACTGCACAGCTAAATTTAACACAAGTATGATAATAGATAGTATTTTTAATTAAGTTTAAAAGAAGTATCACCCCCTGCCCGCCAAAACAATCCCTCCTTCCCTAAACCTTGTCTTCCCCAAACAGGAATCTTCCCCAAACAGATGTTCCTGTCAGATCTCCTTCTATCACTGCACTTGCACTTAAGTCTAAATATCCTCAGTTGCTAGAAGCTCAGTGTTTACAGAAACTGGTAATGAAAATCAATGTATCTCTTTAGTTGCACAAAATTTGTTAAATGCAACAAGACATCCAAAACTGACAATACCCAAATAGATCTCACAGAGATGTAAGGATGAAATCATATGACAGAAAATCGAGGAACTGAAAACAATTGTTCCTACCATCACTATTTGAATGAATTACTTTCTAGATACAGTGCTGTCTCAGTGGTAAAATAAAGACATCACTTAGGCATGCAAAAACTGTCTTGATTTTTCTAGCTTTCTAATTCTCTTGCTTTCATGCAACTAATATGGAACTCAATGAATGCTTCTAGCAACACAAATTTCTTCTAGCCAGATGTCTATTTGTTCTGGAAGTCTGAACTGTTGAAGGTTGACAGGGAGAAAATGCTAATATTAATTTTTTTTAATTGCTGAATGATTATTCTACCATCCTAAGATCAACATTTTTACTTTTTAAAGCAGTGTGATCTAACACACAAACAAGGAAGAAGAATGGGACACCTGAGCTGCTGCCCATGAAGGCAGGCAAAAGGGCAAGTAGGAAATGCCCATTCTGCATCTGCTACAGCAGAATTTGGCGGTTTTCAGTACAGAAAGACAAAACACTAAAGGATGTTTTAAATATATTACCAATATTTTAACCTAAACTACAAGTGACCTGAAATGTTTGTGTCGTAACAACCTCCTCTTACTGCATTGTTTTAAATAAAAGTACTAATTCCTTGCATAAATTGCTTGCAGTGCTTTATAGAGTCCTTTATCTGTTATTTTCCTGTTATTTTGTGTGTATAATTTTATTTGAACTGTAGTCTAATTTAGCATTATAAAACCAACTTCAAATTCTAAGTATTTTAAGTTAAAAAAGACTGAAGATAAATTGAAAAGAGAATACTTCTAACTGATTTGTTTTAAAAGGTTTTAGTGAAAACCTGTAACTTCAAAAGTGATCAGAACTAGAAATTGCTTATTAGATTTTTATAACCCACTGCCAAAAATCGGAATTCCGACAGAACTAGAAGTATAATTAAGGTAGCACAAAGATCTCACCATCACACTCTGGGTTTCAGGGTTTTGGATAAGCACATCTGTGTAAGCAACAGTAATTAGAGGAGGGTAGATAGTTCCTCTCTGTGTATGGGATACCAGACGAATACTGCAGAAATACAGAGTATGATTTTTAATACCAAAAAATGGATGAGTGCTTGGAAAGCAATCATTGAAACTTGTACTTATAAGAAAATACTAAAGGAACAGAACAACTTGATCAATAAAATGTGGAATTTCTAACCCAATGACATGGCACTTCACATTTTAAAAGCAACTGGAGTGTACAAAGGCATGTACACAAATACATAAAAAGAAAAACACAGGACGGATTGTTTGCTTGTAAGAAAATACCTGAATCAATCTTTACCTGTCTGCATCTCACAGGAGGACATCACATAAAGAAGGAGAAAAAAAAGTTTCTTCCAAAATATATTCCAGCTGAGATGAGCAATCTGTATTGACCCTAACAGGTAGTCTCACAATTTCAGTTAAATGACTACAAGCCTATTCTGGATTGTGTAACAATCCAGAACAGGCAACAGATTGTAAAAATACTGCAAAAAAGAACATGGAGTATGAAATAACACTCTTGTATAGTCAGCAACACATACATTGAAAAAGAATTAACAGAGGAGTTTTTAAGTCTTTCCAGACAACACCTGCTTCTAAGAGGTGACTGAACATCTGCTAAATTGCATTATGCAGACATGGTCTGATCCTTGTACCTGGAAGGGAATCATGGTGATTTTAACTCCCACAAGTCAATGTTGTTTTCTTTCACTCATCAGAACAACCTATGGAAATTCATGCCATTTCCAAATATGCAATGGAAAAAGCAGCGCATATTACATATTAGACATACTAGAAAATACGTAATAAAACAACTTTAAGACAATAAAATGCAGACTGTACAGCACTGGCTTTATTTTCTATGTACTATATATTATATGAGTTAATCACCTTATTGTTATTTTGCTAGCAATCCGAATTACCCTTGGTGGTTTTCCCAGGTCATTCTCTTTTCCACTAAGTGCATCCACCAAAAAAAATCGACGAGTCAAAAGCCAGTTGTTCATATTACTGCCTACGAGAAAACATAACTGTTTCACACACATTATTCAACATGCAAAAAGAATGAAATGTATTAGAAACAACACATATGATTGTATAACATATAGTAACTACTGAGGATATAAAATTTTTTATTTTCAACTTATACAAATATATAATGAAATAAGATTATTCTATTTGTGCATATTACTGATTGGAACAGTGTAGGCAACCAAAGCTGGCACTTGAACTATCAGAACTTGTCCACAAAACATTAAATTTTTAAAATGGAAACAAGTTATGGTGTGTTATGGTATCTTTAAAAACATCACAGTAACAGTACTTAATATAGATTATTTCTATTTGAAGTTTTCAGATTGTTTAAATTCACAGAGATGTTACTATCACCATCTTACCTTGATTAACAAACTTTTCGTTGTATTGAAGATTCAAATTTAAAACTGGCACGGCCCAAAGATGTTGTTGTCCATTGCCACCATTATATTCCAGAAACAGGTCATAAAAGACTGGATTAGCAAAATCTAATAAAATCTTAGAAACTGAAATTTTGCACTACAAGAAAAAAAAGTGAAAATAAAAAGATCACTTTAACTGTTTAATTATTTTGTCAAGCTGCAGATTCCTTCCCTACAAAATTATTGTGGAATCTGTCCCACTTCGTCACAAAAGAGACAATCACAGAATCATCAAGGTCTCACATAAGCCTCCTTTTCTCCAGGCTAAACACTCTCAGCTCCCTCAGCTGCTCCTCACAGGACTTGTGCTCCAGACCCTTCACCAGCTCCATTGCCCTTCTCTCCATGCTCCAGCACCTCAATGTCCTTTCTAAGTGAGGAGCCCAAAACTGGACACAGCACTCGAGGTGTGGCCTCACCAGTACCCAGTACAGGGGGACTGCCACTGCCCTGGTCCTGCTGGCCACACAGTTCCTGGTACAGGCCAGGATGCCACTGGCCTTCCTGGCCACCTGGGCACATGCTGGCTCATGTTTGACCAGCTGGCTGTCAACCAGCAACCCCAGATCTTCTTCTGCTAGGCAGCTTTCCAGCCACTCTTCCTCAAGTCTGAGCGCTGCATGAGGTTGTTTTGACCCAAGTGCAGGACCTGCCACTTGGCCTTGTTGAACCTCACACAATTGGCCTCGGCCCATCGATCCGGCCTGTCCGGATCCCTCTGCAGAGCCTTCCTGCCCCGCAGCAGATCAGCACTCCCATCCAACCTGGTGTCATCTGCAAACTTGCTGAGGGGTGCCCTTGATCCCGTTGTCAAGATCATTGATAGAGATGTTAAACAGGACCAGCCCCAGTACCGAGCCCTGGGGAACACCACCAGTGACCAGCTGCCAGCTGGATTTAATTCCATTCACCACTCTCTGGGCCTGACATCCAGCCATTTTTTCACCCAGTGAAGAGTGCACCTGTCGAAGCCATGAGCAGACAGTTTCTTGAGAATGCTGTGGGAAGTGGTGTCAAATGCTTTACTAAAGTACTGATAGACAAGGCATTCCAGCTATCTGCAACCAATTACAAAGTACTAATGATTTTATGCAAACTTCTTGGAAATGGTTGCAATTAACTAGAACGACTAATGTGAAGAATGAAGCTCTTAACATTTTTCAACCGATTTGGAAAAAATATCCTAGCAAACCTCATAGACATAAAATTTGAAATAGCGTTAAAGTCAAGAAACATAAATGCTGAAGTTATGGAGTACTGAATCTGGTTCTGGGCCCACCAGTACAAGAGAGAAATTAAGCTACTTGATACAGTCCAGCACAGGCCACTATGGTGAGGAAGAGACTGAAGCATCTCTGCTATGAAGAAAAGCTGAGACTCTTTTGCCTGGAGATAAGAAGTCTCAGGGGGATCTTATCAATGTGTACAAATATTGTGCAAGGGAGGGTGTACAAGACAGCGATAGGCTCTTTTCAACAGTGCCCAGTAACAAGACCAGAGGCAATGGGCATAAACTGAAACAAGAGGTTCCCTCTGAGCATCAGAAGACAGCTTTTCACTGTCAGAGTGACCAAGCACTGACACAGGTTGCCCAAGGAGGCTATGGAGTCTTACTTCCTGGAGGTAAAAACCCATGTGGATATGGTCCTAGGCAACCTGCTCTATATGGCCCTGCTTGAGCAGGGGTGTGGACAACACAGTCTCCTGAGGTCCCTGACTACCTCAACCACACTGTGATTGTGTGAAGAAATTAGATGTGAAAGTAGGTAACTTTTTGCATATGTGAACAACGCATCTTTAATACTCATATAATTTGTCAACCATGTTTTCTCCAAAGCCACATGGAAAAAGAAAGTAATGCATACAATGGACGAAAATAATTATATTAGAAATATTCAGTAAGTTACTGATTTATCTATTCAAACCCAACAATACTAACTGTTCTCAATACTTAACAGGTAATACAGACTCAATATCAAACACTCAAGGTTTTAAAAAGAAAAAAAAAACCATACTTGACTAGTTCAGTGATCCTAAATAGAACACGTTTTCATTCTGTCTGAAATACTGAAATATGGATTAAACAACATTAAACAATATGGAAGAGTAAAAATATTTAACAAAGATTTGTCACTGTTAGTTGGTAAATACTTTAAATTTCGCAGACTAAGCTTTGACAGCTATTACCTTCCAAGACTTCCACATCCCCTAAATAGCATCCAGAGTTTACACACTTTTACACTTCAACACGTAATGCAGGGAATGGTTTTCAATGTAAGATGAGTTAATAAACAATATTAATCTATAGTTATGAGATGCTGTGCACACATACGGAGTTTTAAAGATGCTTCTTTCTCCACTCCCTTGCCAAAGAGACTACCACCTTCCCATTTAACACATTAACTGACAAAAATTAATGAAACTTTATCACTGGCAGAACCATTTCTGTGGCTGACATAATTAAGTATTCTACTCCCTCTTCCTTTCCTGGTGTTTAGTAAAGTGTGAAAACCCCAATAGTTTTTTTCATAGTTAAAATAGCTAAAGAATCTCTTTCCTCTGATGAGTCACCTGTTCAATTAAAATACATTTTCAATCTCTTTACTGAATTCACTAAAATCAGGGCATATAATAAAGAGTAAATGGGAACAATATACAGGCATCACATGACTGGATTTGCCTTCTTTCCATATGAAAACTGGCCAGACATGGTAGTAGGAAAATTAGGAGATATGATACAAAGCATATGGCTGTCATTATTTAGGCACTGTATTCTTTCACTGCTAAGTCAGCAACCTCACAAATACAAATGCCAGTTTAATTTATTGTGATTATGCTATGTAGTAAACAAGTTTTGTGATGTAGTTAAATAATTAAAAAAACCTCACACTTACTTTACTCAATTTCACAAGAAAGAACTCCATGTTGCAGCTTATGCCTAAACTCCAAACATTCTTCAATATGCACTGAATAACTAATAACATATAAGGAAGCTTAATTTAGAATTCAAAATAGCATTTCATATCTTACTTACACTTTGTTGGTAAGTTGTTCCAAAAGCAAAAGCTGCATTCAATTTAGTTTGGGTATCAGGACAAAGCTGAATGAAACATGATTATAATTAGGTTAATTCAAAGGTATTGTTTTCTCATGTGAAAAATATTTACAGGCACCTCAAGCACTTATGCATTCAGAGTTCTCACAAAAGAGATTTTGTCCTATTTTTTAATAAGAGAATGATTGATTTTGGAGTAAATACAATTATTTATTTCACTAATATTGATGTTCTTAAAATGCTGGTTTAGTTTATTCTACTTGCATAGCATTTTTTAGTTCCATCACTGAAATCTGTGGACAGCAGCATCCAAACAGGCAAGAATAATCTTTCTGTGGACTGAATGTTAAGTACACTGTGCTGCCTCAAGCTCAATCAGTGGTTTCTGCTAAATTCAAGAATCCCATAAGAAAAGAAGTCCACATTCATACAGCCCTGTTTCTCTTAAGCTGGCATTCTCAGAGGATCAAAGTTATAGCAAGTAACAGATTTTTTTCTTTTTTTTAATACAACACTTATATTTTCAGCAAAGAACAGCAGATTCAAATGAATCCAGAAAAAAATGGGCCAAAGACTAACTAAATGAGCATGGCATTTAGTGGAGGGCACAGATGTTTTCCTGAAATGAAAATCAAGTCTAAATTTGCATAAAACACGATCGTATTAGTGTGAAACTGAAATTCTGCGAATTGCTACAATTATGCATTGAGACCACTTTAGCACTGTGATGTCTTATCATCATGCACAATCTATTACATTAAAAGAGGCTTTGAACAGAAAAGCTGTTCCTTTCCCATTTGCTCTTGATAGCTGTTAAAAGCTTTGCCCTAGAAAATAAATGTGCCCCAATAAACCTACACTTCTACGTCAGAATATATAATTTTCTATGCATAGTAACTATCTTAGAAACCTGTTCTGTCAGACACTAATTTTCCTTAAAACTGGAAATGCAGATGCAAGATGGCTCATCCTGAGGATGTAACAAATCCTGAATGTCAGCTGCTCTGACGTGCTCCAATAGAAAAGGGACAGACAATTCCCAGTTGTTCTTGCTAGTGTTCCTATTGTTGTCTGCCTAGGGAAGTACTGAGAGTGCCTAAATCACCACTGGACTGCTAAACAAATTCTATTCTGTAACATGTTGCAGCTGCCAATTGTTCTCTCTGATAGCCTAATTACTATTGCACTTTCTAATTGCTGCTTACTTGCATTTTTCACAGCCTAACTACACGGCGTGGTACTGCTGAAGTAGAACGTCTGTGTCCCTGAAATCTGATGGTGTAGTGCCCAAGGGCACTTCTAGCCAGTATTCCTCCTTTCTATGTAAAGTCTACCACCAAGTATTTATAACTTTCTGTTATGAAAAAGACAAGCACATGCTGGTCAAAGTGTAAATTTTATATTTAAAACCAAAAGAAATAAGCAAGCAAAAAAATTCCAAGATAACACAAAGAAAATAGTGTAGATCAGCTTTCCTACCTCCCTTGACAGTGACATAACCACTGATTTGATTGTCACCCCCATGACGCCTGCAAATACGTGACAGCATCTAATAGGGACATACTCATAGAATCATCTATAAACACATGTGGACAAAGAGCTAAAAATACACTTTTCTCAACAAGAAAAATATGTTTAATAAGAAACTATACACATGAGCAACTATGCTGAACGGAAGACAGAGATACTTGGTTCTAAAGGACTACCACTACTTTTCAGAGCTTTCCAATATGCCAAATTTATACTGGTCCAAAGGATGAAGGCAGTGTTGATGAATTTATACTTTTGATTTTGTAGAGATCATTGTGAGCGAGAATAAAGGGCTATTTTCCCTAACCTAGGTCTACAGTTATGAATTGTCTTTAGTGTAGTAACCAAACTCTTGGCCTTTGTCTTAATTTGGCTAAAGGCACTCAGAATGTTGTGTTATCAAGAAAACATAACTAAAATCAAACATACCTGTAAGATGCCTCCTTCCAAATTTTGCCACTTAAGAAAGTTTCCTGCTGCATCAAATGAGGCTGCAATAAATTGCAGCTTTACATCCTGATGATGAAAAAAAGATAAAGAACAACGAAACTGCCCTGAAGTGGACATACACATTTTAGAGGCTACTGTCTAATTGTTTGACATTTCTTAAAACTTTCAGCACAATCCTTCATTTTTTTCCCTTTTTGATTTTGTTTTTAATCTTGGGTTTGGTAGTTTACTTTTTAAAAAAACCTACCATTCTTCTACAGCTTCACTAGTGACATGGAAGAAGTTCCAAAGGAACTTCTCCACAGGTAGACATGTCCTAAACTAACCAGAAATCTATGCAGATTTCTGATGTATACTATGCTGGCATCTTGAGGGCTTCCAGGACTTTCAGTGCTAGGAGGAGTAACAAGTATTTCAGTAATTAAAACAACTACTGCATTGCGACACTGTTCAATTTAAAACACAGCCTTGTAGAATATGGCTGAAAAAGGCTATCATTTTATTTCTGAGTCAGTAAGAAAACTCTAGATAAATTTGGCAGTACAACTGACAAACAGGTTATCACTAGTACTATTTTCTGTGATTAGCCGAACTTGAATAACCTATTCCAGTTACTCTATTTTTACAATGAATTTGGAAAAATAAATCACTTTACTGTTTGATTTACTATCTGATTTCTTCATAAAACTGTGCCAGTTAACAAGCTACTTAAGCAGTCTGTCCATCCCAGGGATGGATATCTGGCTTTGATAACACTAAAATTATTTTCCTCTCCTCTTTTTTTTTTCTCTAATTCACTGCAGTAAGAGGAAAAGGCTGGAGTAATACTCCAAGGCTGGAGAAATAATTCAATCTCTGATACAATCAGCTTCTAGAGATTTGTAACAGAAATATTTCAATTGGTATAAATCAACTAGGGAGAGAAATGTATGTGTGAGCAACAGAAAGGGTTAAACATCACATAATAGTGATGAAGAACACCGTTCCCAGCTACAGAGATGATAAATGGGTTGTGAGAAAACCTGGCACAGACAACTTGTCAGCAAAAGACCTTGCACTTTGGCACACCAGAAGGCTGGCAGCAAAGATACAGCACATCACATTTACCCCTCTTTTTCACATTAGTTCACCACAAAATCTGACAGAAGGATGTACATATTTCAAACATGGTAAAAAGACAAAGACCAATTTTGCCTCAGATTTATGAAGATGGAAGTAAACAAGACTCTGAAGCAAAAGACAGTGTGAAAACAACTATGATTTCCTAAGGTGTCTAAAAGGTTTGTCTAATTACTAGTTTACCACTGCCAATCCAGATCCTTGGGGACACAACTGAACACTTAAAAGCTGGCATCCTTTGTTCCTTGTGCCCTGGTCAGACGACTTAGGCAAGCACACCTTCACCTACAAGAATGTGGCTATGAGAGCATAAGCAAAGAAAAGTGACTAGACATTATTTTACGTAAATATCACCTTCCTCTTCCATAAGATCTCACACTGAGTTTTGTTACACTCACTGCCTAAAATTTACCTTCAGTAGATTCACATCTATAATAAACCTAAACCTTTTTATGTGATTATGTCCTCTTCCTAACGTATGCTTCCCTATGTCTACTACCCAACACCTACCTTATCTGTTCCCTTAAAACTGAAGGTTGTAGGAAAATTATTTTTCTCAAGCACTTGGGATGCTAATCCTGGTTGGTCACCATAATACAGCCATGGAAGATTATGCCTCCTGAAAAGAATAACAATGTTTTCTCTAAAGAAACATTTTTCATCAAAGAACATTTAGAATAATAATTTCTGTACAAAGCTATTAAAAACCAAAAGTTATGGAAAAGGCAACTTACCAGTAGGGTATTGAATGAACGATGCCTACCCTTGCTGTACTGACAAAAATATACTGAAACAAACCACAGGCATCAGTACTTGAAGAACTCAATGAGTTCATATTCATCACACACATATTTCCAAGAGCTTGGCATGCTGTTAGATTAGAGTACAACTGTAGTGGAGAAACACAAGAACACAGAAAAAAGTATTTAATTATCCCTCCTTTTTGTGAGGCAGTCATAAAACTAATGTTACTTTTAAGAAGCCACTCCTAAACCTTTGTTTTCACTTGAAAGTAATTTCATTTTGTCAACACCTAATATTTTCTCCCAGGTATTCAGGTACCATATTTTTATAGATCTGCAGATGGCAGAATGAAATCAATACTCTCACTTTTTCAGCTTATTTTACTTGCATCAGCTAGATGGTAAAAAGTGACAGAAATGTCAAAATCTGCACTTATAACACAAAGTAAGAATCAAAATGTTTAATACCACTTAGGCTGTATGGTAAAGACGACTCCATCAAAGACCTCAGACTGACAACTACAGGTGCATGTAGTGTAAGTATTTTCTCTTCAGTTTTATGTACCTTGTTCAATTTTAGTAAACACACCGGTGCCAAGTGATATGCAGAGGTGACACCTGGCATCTGTGTGCAGTAGTCACTGCACTGGTATTAAGGTGCCACCTCCTTACCCCTATTTGTGTGGGTCAGACCAGCAGCTGCTCATCACAATCACGCAGCACCTCTGAATCGGTGAGCAGGGTGAGGCAGACAAACAGGATAAACTGATGTCAGTGACAAAGAATGGGACCAGTGGGGGAATATATCTCAGAGCTGTGTTTATGAGATGGTGATGGGAGCAGCCACAAAGGTGATCTGGGAAAATTCTGAACAGAAGTCTGCTGAAATACTGACTGAGAGGACACCTGCCAGCCTGGGAACACAGCCTGGGAGTCTGAAACATCCTTGAGAAGGGCAGCTGGGTACCTGAACTTCAGAGACCTTCTGAGATATCATCAATAAGCACAAAACCAAGGAATAGCCACGGCAACCTATCATATGGAAAGATGAAAAAAGAGTCTAGAAGAAGGTTAGGGTTTAGAAGAGGGAAAACATTCCAAAAGAGTAGGAATAGGCAACTGCTATTGACTGTTGTACATGAAAGAGTAGAAAAACAGTCTGGAAAAAACAAAAGCTAGCCTGAGAGAATTTAAAACATTGTCATCTATTGGCTGCTCCAGGTGGTGCTGTCCTCCACCATCTTATGTCTCTCTGATAAAAACATTACTTTTTACCCAAAATGGAGAGTGAATCTGTCCCTGTCTGTTGTCTCTCTCTCTCAATCTCTACACACAAAGAAGGTCCCCTACACAAACTTTTCTATGAGCTCTCCTAGGCCAGTTATCAGACTGTTGCTAGGGATGCCTGACTGACTCCAGATTCTGCAATGTTCATCATCTTTGAAGTGAAACTTCATCTGTCATCAGTTTTGAGGCCCCACTCCTGGGAGCGGTTTCTTGTGTACTGCACTGGTGCTGCTGGAATAATATACACGCATATGGGTGATTCATCATAAGCGCATCTGCTGCTTTCCTAGTGATCATTCTGTCCCAACTTGTAATATTGAAGTGCATGCCTGCTGCTACTATTGACTGCTGCCCTTGAGTACTGTACTGGTACAGTACAACAGTAGCCCACTGCTACTACTGACTGCTGCTACCAATGCAGTACAGACATGCTTGCTTTACTAATCATAACTATACTCACTTAATCATAACTATACTCACTTCACCAGTAATAATTCGTAGTAATCTCTAATAAAGAAATGTAGGAAATAAAGACTCCATGTGCTCGTGCATTATGGAATCCTGCAAGTCCATATTGTGATCTTTAGAGACTTCTAGATCAGGTAACCCTTTGGGTTGTGATAGACAGGGACAAAATGTAGAACCTGAGAAGTTTAAAATCTGGTCTCTTCAGGAGAGCAGTACAGAAGGAAAATGAGCATGTGTGATAACAGAGTTGGTAAAAGGGTGGCAGAGGCACGTGCCCTTCACAAGTGCCTGTGATTCTGTTGCTGCAGCCGCTCTTTCACCCGTGGTTACTGTCACCCAGAGCAACAGAATGCTAAAAAACACTTGCATACATAAAGCAAAGCAAAGCCAAAAAGGGTGGTTCTGCAGTTATGAATAAATGAAAATCAATGAAGACGCAAAGAGCAGGTGCTACTAAATACTGAATATGTAAGAAGTTAATTTCCTGAGTGACCCCTTACTGGATATGTTCATTTATATCCATATATATGGACAGTAGGTCACATACCGAAGGATTTTTCCTTTAACACCATTCATCTTGCGAAAATTCCAACCCTGTAGACTTGCATTAACATTGACTAGCCCTCAGTACTTCTAAGCATTCTGTATATATAACTAATTCTTTTCTATTCTCATCTTAAAATAAAATTCTCTAAAAATAAGCAAAGTAACTTCCAGAAATAAAAGTTACATGCTTTTATAGAATACCATTCTGTATAAAAAAGTAAACTGCAAACATCAATGAAACTCACCCAACAGGCAAAGGCTGAGGACTGCAGGTTTTTCAGAAACCATGCTGATGTCAGTGTTATACCCTGTAAATAAGGAACTTTTTCACTGTCTTTGTTCACAACAACTCAACCATAAGGTAACAGTCTGGAAAACTGTGTCAGCTAGAAGATGCTACTTATTTTTTTCTAAGGGCCTTTGTAAATATCTCAGTCTAACAACATCAGTTCAAAACACAATCATAATGCAATAATTTCTTTCACTTCACTAAATTGAACAAAGTATACAGAACAAGAGCTGAAATATTTAAGCTTTGAATATGGATTCTGTGACACAGAAGTCTTCTTTACTGCACAAGGGAAGTACTAACAATTTCAAGGGTAAGATGTTGACTTGATGGTAAATCTAACTCAGGACCAAATTTGCCAAATTAATTATTTCACAACCTCCTTTCTATAACTACTCACACAGCATTCATACATACTGTAAGCAACTGAAAAGACATATTTTCAGTAAAATATTACTTAGAAGATGGCATTTTCAGGGAACAAAACAATGTTTGATATCAGAAAAACTGAAGACTGCTTCTTACTTTCTTTCAAGTGGTAGCTTTTAACATTAATTCATCTAGGAACAAAATACATTTCTCAGCCACACAGCATTTCCTGAATTCAAAATTACTTGGCAAATTGTACTAACTTTGAGCAGATTTCACAACTAATAAACGTTCATTAGATGAAACAATGAAAACCCCTTCATTCTTCTCCATAGAACATTTTTTCATTCATTAGCCAATTCAAGGAGTTCAGCAATTTCATACAGTCTCAAACTTTATAGGTGCCCATTTTCTTCTATAAGCTCTAGGATCAAGCAGTAAACCCAACCCTTATATCTTTTTTCAAATGTTTTACACAAATACAAATTTTATACAGTAAAAAAGTCCAGAAGCACTCATGCACTCTTCAGCACATTTTTGTGATACAAAGGTATGCTTTAAATGCACACAATTAATACAAAAGGCCACATGCTACTTGTTTTGATACTAAAGTCATGTAAATTTCTTCCCTTTTTCAGTTTCCAAGAGGGCACGAATCTTTAAAAGCTTATTCCATAAGAACAATGCTTGCTTGGTGTCCATACCTACACTCCATCTTGATGCAAATGACCTTACAATCACTGTGATCAGACAAAAAAGTTCCACATTTATTTTCCAAGAACGGGAATTTGAAATACTTACTGAAAGTAAGTAATGAGAAAGCTTAAAACTGTTTTACAATAAATAGACTTACTAGCTGTGCAAAACGAACAGTTGCAACTCCCTTCGGGGGTAAGCCTTCACGAGCCAAGAAACACAATCCCCCAGCCTGAAAGAAATAAAAGAATAAAAAAAAAATTATAAGATATTAATACACTTGTCAAAATAACTTTTCTTTTTCTGAACTTCAATACAATAACCATTCTCCTACTTACTAAAATGTTTGGGCTGTTGCAGTCACAAGACTTGCTTACTTGGATGAATGTCTTTTCACATCTTACACACCTATGGATCACAAACACGAAGAATGCACTTAAAATGTAGTTAAGTACGAGATTTAGTACTCAGTGAAAGTTGATTACATAGTATGCCTGGGAACAGTGTCAGCAACTTCACTAGTTTGAACTGAAATTCAAAAGTTATTACTGATTTGTTCCTACTATCAGTGAAGTAGAAAATAAATCAAATAATTAATTATCAAAATAAGAATTCTGTTCTTATTAATTCTGTTCTTCCAATCCAGAGCACGCTTTTTAGTCACACAAAAGCAAAACAAAGAAACCAAGCTGCTGGTCTTAAAAGAACTTCAGTGAGCACAAAACACGGTGGGTTTGACACCGGGTTGAGAATTTCCAATTCCCTGCCTTCAAAACTGTCATCCCAAAGATACAGTCTGTTCCTTAGGAATACTCCATTTAAACGTAGCATGACATGTTCAAATTTATCATCACAAAAGGCAAAGAGCACCCACCTACTTCCTGATGCATCTGAGGCAGAGAACGACTGCTCACTTCCATTACAATGTATGCACAATGCTTCATTAAGCAAAATGCCATCGATGCTTCTTTCCACTAAGTAGAAAAAAAAAGCAACTGTGATAAAATTGCCTGATGCAAAGTGTCACACAGGTTAAGATAAGTGTGAAAAAATTCAGCGTCTGTGCAGATCTAAAATAAATCCAAAGAGTTTATTGTGAAAAATTCAAGAGCAAATAACTTGCAAATAACATCCACTATTAAATACACATTCATGTATGTATATGTGCACTGCTTATAGCTGTGCACATGCAGTTTAGTTTTAATGAGAAATGCAACATTTCATGTCTAGTTTGGCTGTTCCTCTTATTTATTCTGAATCACATTTCAAACAAAGGCCTCACTGCAAAGCGAAAATTCAAAACAACAAGTTTGCAAATTACTGGGAAAAAAAATTAAATTTCATCTGAAATGATTCACGGAAATGTCACGATTTCCAAGTTTCAAAATGGCATCTTCCACCAACTATATCATTTGGAAAGAGATTTCAAATCTAATTATTAAAAAAAAAATCCAAACCAAAGAGAATCAAAAAAATACAATATTAATGTTCTTCCTGCATGTCAAATTATGGATTCAGCTTTGCTCTCAATATTTTATCATAAAGGCCCAGAATGTATTTTGTAACTCTCATAAAGTTTAAGGTAGAAGACTGGTATTCACCGTTTTCCAGATTCCGAGGAAAATTAAAGATTATTGATCTGGAAAACAGTGATTCTCCAATATACTCTGCTGGAAATGTAACCAAAGTGGACACTTATAATACTTATTCAGAGAATTATAGGCATTCCACGTCTTTGAAAATAAGGAAAAGTAGATGTCCCAAGAGCTTTTATATTTTACACCACTGATGAAAACTGTACTTTGCTCTCAGGATTTTACTATATAAAATAAGCAAAAATCCATTTAACACAAACACTAAATTTAACATTATCTTTCTGTCTACTGAAAATCATCTGCAACTACTAGAGAGGATCAAGTAAGAAGCACAGATATAGGGAAGCACATCTCAGAAAGTCACAGGTACAGGTGTCCCAGGAAAATATGAAATCCATTGAGCCTAATGCACAGCCATTTGCTTGGCTTGCTCGGGCTGTTCTCTTCCACCTACTCATGTAGGTATAATTCCTTTACTGCTTTTCATACTTCAAAACATAGTAATGTTTTTATAGCCTATATTGACATTGTTTTTCTTCCAACTCCATCCACTGCCAAGGACCTTGAAATATTCACTGAGCAGTATTCATTTATGGAATGTTTGCATAATAGTTTTTATTGCAATGAGCAATGGTATAAATTTATCCATTGTCTTTCAGAAATGGCGATTAAGATCAAGAGGAATGTTGAATTTTCAGACTAGATATGTAAACACATGTAAAATTTTCTTTCTTATTTAACAGAAGAGCATATCTTAGTAAACCCAAATATCTAAAACAAGCGCTATCATCTCATAATTGGCATGTATTTTTTACCTAGTATTTCATTATTGGGGCATTTACAATTTCCTTTCGAAGTCAGGCCTTTGGGGCAAGTAATACAATTCCACCCATCTTGAGTAACTCCGCTCTAAAATAAAACACAACTATTAGGATTTTCAAAAATATAGACATCACCCAGTATCTGTGAAGAACATCACCCAGTATCTGTGAAGAATGCCTTATCCAGCCATTAGTTATTAGAAAATGTGTTCAGATAAAACACTGATAACATTCATGAAGCTTTTAAAGATTATAAAAGGCTAAACAATCTGGCAAAAGCAATTCCTATGCAGACAGAGAAAAAAATGTTAAGATCTTCTGAACCTGTTAGCTTACACCCTTCAGTGAAAATTAAAAGTAGAATGTTTAAAAAGAGATATAGAAGTCCTACACTGAGTAAACATAATAATGCATACATAGACAACTACATATAAACATACAGAAGTAAGGGAAATGGAGGAGTCCTAAGTGGAAGCAGCTCATATAATTGCTTGGAATTTTGTACCTACCCAGACAGTTCACATCCACACTTGTTTTATACTATGAAGTAACTGCACTACAGATAAAAACCACCAAGGAAAATGAAGATAACTGCTTATCCTCAAGTGCTACTGCTGTTGCTCCCTTCCCCACTATCAATCATTTTATCTTTGCAAAAGCCTTGGCAGTAGACCAAAGGCACATGCCACCACCGCAGGAAAGAGGAAGAAACAGCAAAATATCACAACACAAATGGATGTGTGCCAAAGTCTTTGTCTAACACAGCAAGAAGACGGAAGGAAAAGGGAAATGACCTACACTACCCATTAGCCGTTAAACACCTAACTCAGGCAACTAAGCTGCTCTCCTCAGAGTTCTTCTACAGTTACTGAAGGGAAAGAAGCATTCAGAAGGCTTCACCCTCAAAAGTTGATTTGCTGGAAAAATACATTTATTTGTTTACTATAGTGGGAAAAATCTGGTTAAGCCTGGTATCTCTGGGTCAATGCTGTGATTATGACACAAAATTGTAACTTAATTTGTCAAGGAAGGTTAAAAGAACTGACCAAACTATAATTATAATTAAAGTAACATAGTAGGAGCAGCTCATTTTGAAGTAAGAAGATGAAATATCAGGGATTATGAAGATACAGCCTAAATATTACAATAGTAGTATTTATAGAAATAATCAGCTAAGATACCTATGAGATGAAAAGCATCTTTAACATTGTACAGAGTTGTGCTCTCTGGGCAAGGACAACGCAGAGAAGAAAAGCAGTGGAAGGAACTTAAACACTTAAAAAAATTCTTATTTTGTCTGTGGGGTCAAATTTGTAATGAAAAAATGCCTGCAAATAGTAATAGACAATTCTAAACTGAAAAAAATAATACCTATAAGCATGGTCTTAAAAATTCCCAAGGAAAGACTATTATGCAAAAATATTTTAAATTAATGAAAAATAACTTACCATAACGATAAAATTTAAAATTAAAAAACCATAATGATTATGGTTTGTATGATTATGATTTGCATGATTATGATTAGTATTATATCATTATGGCAAACATGAAAAGTTCAATACTTACCATATTTTCTGGGCATTTTTCACAAGTAACAGAGAACCCACCATTACTAGAAACCATCCTGTATCCTGGCTCACATACACAGGAACTACCTGAAGAAAACAAAACAAATACAGTTTTAATCTATATGAAACTGACTAGTTGTAACAGAATACTAAGAACAACTGCTGTTGTTCTGAAGTGATCAAGATGGATTATTAGATAGACACATGAAAATCATCTTGCTTTTTAAAAAATGCCCATATTACATTTTGCACACAGATGTTTTAGGAGAATGTTACAAGGCTGACTGATCTACCAGGGTGGAACAGGGATCCAGACCTTGTATTTTGTGTTTTTTTTTAATTAAACCAAACTTTACCAGTTGGTCTGTAATAGATATAATATCTCCATCTAAATCTTGCCACAGCCTTTCCTCTCTACAACACCAGCATTATATGTTTGTATACAGGTTTTATTTTTTCAATATGAAGTCAGTCCTAAAACCAAAATGTGTTCCTACGAAAAGGTTTTTCAAAATATAACTGTTTTCTGGAAAGCTGTTTTAAACTCAAGGCTTTTAAAATTGTGCATGGGGATCAAGGTTTATATTGAATGTTTTTTAGTGAGTGAATAGAACATAGTTAACATTTTATATGAAATTAAACGCTACTTTCATGGCACAGTATAATGCCCATCTGCTAGTGCTCAACAACTTTTTTTTAGAAACTTCTCCAGTCTCACTGTCATGAACTTCTCTCTGTACTTTTAAACACATACTACAAACCAAAATTGATTATATGTACTAATAAACTGTTTTTATCATTTAAGCTTATTGAACTGTGCAGGTAAAAATAATGTCAAATTCTGTGAAAAGTTTTATAACCTTAAAGTACATTCTAATGAGACCAGTTGTATAGAAACATTTGTCAAAATGATCAACCATTTATACTTAATTCTAAAGAAGAAAAAGCCCAATTGGATTAGATCGGTGAAAAGTTTGAGTTGTGACACTCAGAGAGACAATACCTAGATTTTTAGGCATGTCACTTGAAAGCAGAATCCACAGTGATGAGCTAGCCAGGCAGTGTACGGGCAGTCACAAGTGGAATTCAATCAAGATGCAAACAGCACTGAGTGGCACCTACCTACACTGCTCCAGTCAGATCTGCAGGAAAAAATAAACCCTTGACCTCCCCTCGGAATGTTCCTCTCCTTGAAGCCCTTGATTTAGAGCAAGATTCAGCCTAAAAGGGAGTTATGTATCTAGACACCCAGGTTATCAGAGGATCTGAAAAAAAATAGTGTATTTTTTTCTCAGTAAGTGCACTATGGGATTACTCTTTAGGGTACCACGGTGGTGGTGGAAAAGGTGACCAGCTTTTATGCAGCCGTTGTGAACACGGCCATCCACATCACTGCTTCTGACTGAGGGACCAGTTCTGAAGAGAGATACTGTTGCATCTTAGTCTCAAATTTGTGTCTGTACAAACAACAGGGAACCCCCACTCTCGTTGGACTGTGTATTTATAAAAGATGGACCCTTTAATACCTCCCTATGCCCTAAAGCAAGCAACCAACTATCTGCATCTTCCATTTAGTACTCTAAAGCTGTGTTTTATCTGCTCCAAGTTCCCACATGGGACTCGGAGGAGCATGGGCCCAGCCTGAGGATCTCAGACACTTAGTATATCAAGACGTTCAAGTTCTGACAATGAGTTTCAAGTTACAGAAGTGTTCGAGAACATAAACCCAGGGTCCTGTGGAATTTTACAGATGAAAATGCAAATACCTATAACGCTTGAGGGAAAAAAGATTATTAAAAAAGGTGTATAGTCATTTGTCTGAGCTGTATCTCAGATACATCACAGCTGTGCTGGGGCCTCTCAGGTCTTTGAGGGATCCTGGCCCTTTCGCGGCTTTCCCAGACGTGCCCGAGGGCTGCTGTTTTACCGCCACAGCCTGAGCCCCGACCGTGCATCTCCCGCTGCTTGGGGGCGGATTCAGCGCGGAGCCGCCCGAGCCCCGCCTG
>VZTD01002184.1:1158077-1341769 GCA_013397725.1 Rhagologus leucostigma | reverse complement strand
CGGCACGAGCCGGCACGAACGGGAACGAGCCTGAGGACAGCGCACAGCAAGGCAGTGGCCTCGGCCACCGTGTGACCGATCTCTATATACAGATCTATCATCGTACAGGTGCATCACACACCAACGTACAATCATACACATCTATTATTATACAGCTCCACCAGATCTACTCAGACCGGGACCGCACACGCACCGCCACGCCACACAGCGCATGCGCACTGCCTGCGGCGCGGCTCCCGCGCGCCGATGAGGCGCGCGGCCCGCGCAGGCGCGGCTGCAGCGGAGGGGGCGGGGCCACAAGGCAGCGGCGCTTTGCGCCCCGCCCGGAGGGTGCGCGCGCAGGCCCGCGCCCGCGGGCCGGAAGCGCTCGCGCGGCGCAGCTTCTCCTCAGCGTTGGGGGGGGCAGTGGAGGCGGCGCCATCTTGGCGGAGCCGTGCCGGGAGCTGCGGGGCTCGTCCGAGCGGCGTGTCCGGTGGGGGCGTGGATGGATGGCGTGAGGGACGGAGCCCGCCTCCCCGGGGTGCGGCGTGTGGCCGAGGGCGGCGCAGAGTTTGCCCGTTCTCAGTTGCCGGACCGTCGCGGAGCCGCTGCGCGGCCGCTCCGGGTGCCCCGGCCTTCTGTCCCTGGGCTTCCCACCCCCCTTCCCCGCTCCCGGTGCCTCCCTCAGCCCTGTCCCGGTGTCGGGCAGCAGACGGGCTTCTTCGTGGGGGCGGAGCACCGGCGGCTCTGGCGGGCCGAAGCGCGTGTGGCGCGAGGCGGCCTCCCCTCGCCCCGTCCCCCTCGCTCGTTCCCTGCCCTGCCGCCCGCGGCGGGGCCCTCCAGCAGCGCTGGTGCCGGCGGGGCGACTTGCTCGGAAGCGGTTCCGTGCTACGTTCGACCGTATAGCGGGCCCAGCTGCAGAGCTCACTCACGTTTTCCCTCCGCACTGTGGAAACTACTATTAGCAGCAGCCTGCTTCCTCTATTAAGGTTTATTTTGAAGAACAGAATAAGAAGCCTTCCCTTGTTCCACTGGTTATTCTATACTGGTCCAGTTTCGTAGTCGGGGTGTTTCTGTGGGTGTTCTTTCTGGCTTGCATACAGTCTGTGTAATCTTTCGGTGTTATGATAGTGCAGACTTAGTTTCCTACTGTGTTTACAAGTTGTGGATTACTTTAATGGCTTTCGTGATGTTTGGCATTTCCCGAGGCTGTGGAAAATAGGTATTGTACTGTTTTCTAGCCAATTTTGCTCATATATAAAATTTCATAAAACTGTGTGTACTTCTATGCTTTTAAGTTGTGGCATGAAGTTATCTATTTATTCTCCAAATCCTTGCTCTCTGAAGTCCTTGTTCAGTTAATGAATTGCTCTTGCTTTTCATGACAAGTCAACTCTTTTTGGTTATGCACTTGAAATTGTTGGATGGCTTGTCTATGCTTTCTACCCATGCTTGATCGTTTACTATACAGTCAGTAAGAGCTTATTATTTGAACTTTCATTTGTTTGTGGACTTCTTAGAGATCACATTATGATCTGGAATCACTGTGTCTGGTTTTCACCGCTGAAGGTTGTGTATTGTATCCCTGGTGCATCGTGGAGAACTTGCTGTTTATCACCGAAGAATTATGAAGGAGAGCTGTTGTGAATGATGTTTAAAAATTGGGATAAGAAAGCGGAGTTGTGAATCCAGAAGTACTACAGATTAAATACATCATGAAGTAGCAGGGCAGCGGATTTGCTTTTTCAAGACACGAAGGTGCTGTATGAAAATTCTGCCCTTGAATTCTCCATGTTTTTTGGCACTGCCATTACATCTGTTGAGAAGACACATTATAAAGTGTTCTGGGTCTGGCTGGGATGGAGTTAACGTTCTTCACAGCAGCCCATACAGTTCAGTTTGGATTTGTGGCTAAAAGAATGTTGACAACACATCGGTGTTTTGGCTGTGGCTGAACAGCACTTGCACAGTATCAAGGCTTTATCTATTTTCCCTACTCTGTTCCTCCAGTGAGTGTGCTCAGAGTAGTGAGAAGCTACTCACCAAAGGGATATTCTGTGACATGTAACGTCGTGCTTGGCAACAAAAACTGAGGTAGAGGAAGAAGTACTTTGTTTGATGGTTTTGGTTTCTTTGGGGGAATTTTTTCTTGGCTCCCAAGGCAGTTATTTGGAGGAAGGCTGGACATCAGTCAGCCAGTGGGAGGTGGTGAGAGATTTCCTTTGTTTTGCATTTTTCGTTCCACTGATAAAACTGTCTTTATCTTGACCCACAAGTTTTCTCGACTTTGTTCTTTCCCATCCTGCTGATGGGGACGAGGAGTGAACAGTCGGTTGTGTGGGTGCTTGGCTACTGGCTGGGGTCGACTCACCACAAAAGTACAGAGAACAGATGGTCTTTAGTGAAGTTTCTAAATGGGCAGTTGTTTTCGGTTTGTTGTGCTTACAGAGTACTGGTGCAGAAGTGACATGGAGTCCATTAGTTACAGAATTTGGGTTTTGGTCTTGTTTTGCTGACTTCGCTTGGAGTGACAGTTACGGTTATTGATAGATAACTCATCATCAGGATCTAGTGCTTTATAGAGCAAGGTTTGTAGGAGGAGTGTTCTCAGATGCTCAGTGTTGGGCTGTTGTGTTTGTTTTAAAGGGATGCAGTAATTTGCTACAGAGGCTTGTGTTTGTTCTGAGAATATTGTGCTATTTATTGTGTGATGTTAGAAAATGTTGAAAATCAGGGTATGTTTAAGTCAGTGTTTTCAAGCTTTTCTTGTTCTTATGTTTGAAAGGCACTAGAGTAGATATAGGGAAAATACTGAAGTTGGCTTTGTAAATTCAGGTACTTTCTGAAATTTCTCCTTGTTAGATATTTTTGCTCTTTCATTTGATGGTCTTCACTGTATACATTAAGTGCAGTGCTGGACTGGTGAGTAGCATGCTCTTGTTGTGAACTTTGAAACCAGGTGGATTTCAGAAGAATGGACATGTCCTGTAATCCTGAGATGGACCTAAGCACCTTTCAAGAGCTCAGTTGAGAACTGTTCCCTCGATACACTGTCAGTCTGTTTCACTGCAACAGCTCAGTGTGGCACAACTGATGACCAAGTAATCGCATCGTATTTTCATCGTTTCCAGAAGTCAACTTAAATTTTGAAATTCTTTTGCTTCTATAATGGAAACAGAAAGATGCAGTGCATGGCATCTTGGAACGTGGAAGGAGTTCTTCACATGGGTTCATAACATGCTTGGCTTTAGTATTAGCCCCTACTATGGATGGGCTGCGGCAGTGTAGCACAGTGTGTAAAGCAAAGTACAGGTTATCAGCCATTAATTATGTTTCGTTTTCTTTCCACAGTTAAGTTGATTTTACAGAATTTATCAGGTCTCCAAAGCAGAAACAGGTAAGCTGTCAAAAGCTTAACACTTCTCACTGAGTATTGTGACAAGATCATACACAGCCTTTTTCCTCACAGACTTGTGGCTGGCAACTAGGATATGCTTGTGGCCGCTGCAATTAATACTCTGACTACGTCAAAGAGACAACATTTTTGAATGCTGAGAAAACGTACATTATTGAACAGAACTGATCACTGGGTAGAGCAACTTGTCAAAGCAGTAAAGTCATCACTGTTTGTGAATTACGTCATTTTCCAGTGACATAGTTATTCTTTTTCCTTTCTCCTTTTATCAGCTAGTGTCCTGTTCAAAAGTAAACCGGATTTTTTTTGTTCCTTAGGACTGGGCAGAGATCTCTGGCATATAGTAACTATGCCGTGAAAGACTTGAGGTGTTCTTTAGGTATTGTGGATGGTGAGGAGTGACTTAGGTGGATTTTGTTGCCCTTAGGGTAGGGAATATTGATAGATTTGTGCACGTGTGCTGGTGGAGTAGCTAATTGTTCTGACTAATCAACATTCAGTGAATTGTGTTTTAATCTTGTTCTTGTGAACTTCTGGGTTTTTTGATACCTTCTCTCTTGATGAGACAAGGGCATTCATTAAAAAGGCTCTAGCTTCTTAAGTGATAAGATACTGTAATAGCTGAGTACTAAAGACGTGCTATCATGTGTACCTTTTTGTCTGCAGGTGATTTTTGCTGTGGGTTGAGCTCAGCATGGCTGTAGTCATCCGTTTACAGGGGCTTCCTGTTGTTGCGGGTCCTCCAGATATTCGTCGTTTCTTCTTGGGATTGAATATTCCTGATGGAGGTGTGCATATTATTGGAGGAGAGATTGGGGAGGCTTTTATTATATTTGCAACAGATGAAGATGCACGGCGTGCCATGAGCTGTTCAGGAGGGTTTATCAAGGACTCGCGCATAGAGCTCTTTCTCAGCAGCAAGGCAGAGATGCAGAATACCATAGAAATGAGCCGGAAACGATTTGACCGTGGAGGACGAGAAACTATGTCTGGCTCTAGAAGAACAGGTACTAATGGTTCTAGTACATCAAGTGTTGGAGATATACCACATTTAGTTACAGCTTCTCCAAAAGGAATAAGAAAACCTAGTTATGGGCCACCAAATCGCCTGGAGGCTGGTTTCCATACTAACGGCACAAGATACGGTGATATGGGTATACCTAAGTCAAACTATCAGATAAGAAAGGATTCTCACCCATTTAACCCAGATGATCGTTACTTATTTCTACGTGGTATACCTTACTCTGCAACAGAAGTTGAAGTACGTGCTTTCCTTTCGGGGATACGTGTGGATGGAGTGATTCTGATAAAGCACCGCAATGGTTTAAACAATGGTGATTGCTTGGTAAAATGTGCTACACCTGGTGATGCCTTAGAAGGACTTAAACGTCATAGACAATACATGGGTCAGAGGTTTATAGAAATTAGTCCTACTACAGAGGAACGATGGATTGAATGCGGTGGGAGGATAGACATGCCAGATGAAATGGATCACTTCTTGTGCGAAGACCATTCTCCAAAAAGTTCAGGCTACATGCATTCAAGGAAGCATTCTCGTTCAAGATCACCAAGGAGACAAAGAACACATTCTCGTTCATCTCCCAACCAGGAATATTACATACACTTAAGAAATTTATCGTTTAATGTGGAGAAGAGAGATTTGAGAGATTTTTTTCCTGATCTGGATATACACAGCAAACAGATCAAGATTCTAACAGATAAGCATCAGAAAAGGACTAGAGATGCCTTTGTAGTGTTAAGGAGCGAGAGAGAATATCAGGCTGCTTTGGAATGTCATAGAAAGGTTCTTCTCAATCGTCCTGTGTACATTTTTCCAATTTCAAGAAAGTCAATGTTGAAAATAATTGACTCTTGTGAGAGGAAAAGATCACCGGACAGAGATCATCTTGGACAGGTCATATCAGAAAAAAGTTACCGGGAAGGTCATTCCAGCCCTAAGACGTGTGTTTATGTAAGGAATTTTCCATTTGATGTGTCAAAAATTGAAGTGCAAAAATTCTTTGCGAGATTTGATATTGATGAAGATGATATTTATTTGCTCTATGATGAAAAAGGAGTTGGACTGGGAGAAGCACTAGTGAAGTTTAAATCTGAAGAACAAGCCATGAAAGCAGAAAATTTAAATCGTCAAACATTTTTGGGAACAGAAGTATTAATAAGACTTATATCTCAAGACCAGATGCAGAAGTTTGGTGTAGCTGCACCATTATCTGCACCAAATGAAATGCACGGTCATTCACATCTGTATGACAGAGGTGACCTCTCCCGTCCAGTTGGTTCACCATCTGGGCCACCACAAGGGCCACCCATGCATTCATTTGGTCCCCCTGGGAACTTTAGGCATCATTCTGAATTTAGACATCCTCCTGAGGACTTCATGTGCCCTCCTAAGGATTTTAGGGGTCCACCACCCCTCATGGATTTTGGTGGTGACAGTGAACCTTTTGGCAGAATGGAGTTTGGGAATAATAAAATGGGCAATTTTCCTGAAGGAAGATTTATGCCAGATCCAAATTTCAGTGGTGGTTCTGAACGTGTTGTTCCTATTCTGTTGAAAAATTTACCTTTTAAAGCTACTCCTAATGAGATTCTGGATTTTTTCTATGGCTACAGAGTGATACCAGAGTCAGTTTCTGTGCAGTACAATGAACAAGGATTACCTTCTGGTGATGCCATCGTTGCTATGACAAACTATGAGGAAGCTATGGCTGCTATTAATGAACTGAATGATAGGCCCATTGGTCCACGGAAAGTTAAGTTGAGTTTGCTGTAAAGGAGGAAAAGATGCTCTAGTAACACATTCTAGGTTTGACAGTATTGACAGTTATTTTAACTTTTAATTACTGGAAGATGCAAAAGAAACAGTTTCCATCAACGGTTGTAAATAATATGCAGTTCAGTTGTTTAGCTCTTGGTTGAAATATTTGTAGGACATTGAATGTCATACATCAAGGTATAAAGGGATGGAGCTGTAATGCTTTGGGTTTGTTTTTTTTTTTTAGATTAATTCCAGTCTTATGTCTTTGCATCAAATAAAAACGTAAGTGCTGGTTGACTGACCACACAAACGGTTCAAATAGAAGATTTTCAGTGCTATCTGCATTAGTAAATGACACTTCTTACTGAAGTTAGCTTAATAAAATTTTAAAAATTACTGGATTTTTTTTTTGGTTATTTCTTTTTGTGTAAACTCTTCAGGTTTTATTCGGTTTCATGTGTTTGCAGGCATTCCTGTTAAAGAGCTTCCTGTTCTCATTAGCTGGCTTTGCAACTTTTTTAAAATAAAAAGGAAATTGCCATTTAAATATGTGTCTTATATTTGAAACTTGTATAGTTAATGATCTCAACTATTATGCTCAGCAGATCTGGGTCCTGGTGAGAATGATGCTGGCTGCTTCCTCTGGAAAGAGTGAACTGGTAGTTTGTCAACACAGCAAAGGATGGGTAGTTTACAGAGATTGCAGAGGCTGTATTAATCAGTTTGACAGGCTTTTTTCTCTGTAGTACCTTGAGGCAGAAAATGAATGTTGGAATCAGATCAAGAATTCTGACTTCAATGGTCTTTGTTTTATCTTCACATGCTGCATAATATGAATACTAACTTGCTAATTATGTCTGGATGCATTCCAGGTCAATCTGATTAGTTTTAAGTAACATCTGTCACTGGCAACCAAGCTGACAACCAACTGTTATTTTCTTACGTAATAAAATAAATGTTTATGTCAGCATTTAGAATGGGCTGTTTTCATTGGTTTTGTACCAGCATATTTAAATTTTAGGAAGAAATAAAAGGTATCTTGGAAAAGCTGTGTCTTCAAAATTTAGGCTTAGTAGGAAACTTTGGTTGTGTGGGCAAGGCGTTTCCTTGACATTGCAACTGTGCAAGATAGTATCTCTAGTATTAAAGAACTAAGTCTCAGTCCCCTCAAACTGAGACAACAAAGTTGCAACTTGGCAGCGAAAACTTTTAAACTTTGCTTGGGCAATACCAAAAAATCCTAAATTCATGAAGTAGGGAGGACGCTATTCCAATCCCCTCCTCAAAGCAGTTTCAGCTAGAACGGGCTACTCAAGGCCTTGTCCATTGCATCTTTAATAGCTTTAAGGCCAGAGCTGGGCAGCCTTTCCAGTGAATGATCCCGCCTCACTGGTGGTCAAATCTTAATTACTTTATGTAAAGCCATCAACATGATTGCAGAACTTCCATGGCCACTGTTTGGTACAAGCAAACAAAATGAATGGAATTTTTTTGTTCTGTAATTTTTAAAAGGTTAGTGTAGCTTTATTTCTTCTCCATATTATTTGTTCTAAGTGCCAAGAAAAAAGCTTTTTGAATGATAATACAAAGTCTGTATATGTAGATTCCTCTGAGCAAAGAAACATAATGGCCAAGTTTTCAAATTCTGAACACTTAGCATACTGGTTTCTGCTGTCTGGTAGGAATTAGCTTCAGAATCATAGTTTTGAATCCTCTGAACTTAAAAGGAATTAAAACCCAACAATTTTGTGCTTTATTAAATAGCTACTGTAAAAGAGATCAAGGAGCCAGAAGATGTTGCAGGGAAAATAAAGACGTGAGAATCCTCAAAATAAACTTCCCATACTTTATCGTCATGTTGAAAACTTCATTGTGACTGTTTTTGTAAGCTAGTATCTTTACTACTAAGCTGTGTTGAAAATGTGGATACAACTAACTTCTCCAGTTAATCAGTTTTAGATGATACGTTGATTTTAAACCTCTTCTAGCTACTACACAATAGGAGATTTCAAAGTTGGAGGCTGGAAAGGTAAGGGAGTTTAGTATGTTGTTTTGCCAGTAAAGTGTGCGATTATCTTTTAGAAAAAACATTATCTGTTCTCAGAAAAGGTTAAGGGTAATGCTAATAAGATACCATTAGTTTTTGGGATGGTACACATTTTTGCCCCTTAGTGAACATATAAAAAGTATCATAAAGCTTGTAATGGCAGAGGTCATAATGAAGGGATTTCAGAATGGTCTTCTGTTTGCCTTGTAGCTGATCTGTATTTCATTTAACAACAGATTAGAGTTTATGACTACTTTAGGTTAATCTGAAATGTTTGATGGGTAGGCCAAAAATAATTATTTTTTCAAGGTCTGTACAGAGAAGACCTGTACCTCAAAGTATGTACAGATGCACTGAAGCACAGGAAACTTGGGAAGGGATGCCAATACATCAATTAAATAAAAAGGTCAGTAGGACAGTTGATTCTTAGTTTATAGCTGTTACCTGGTTGGTGTGTTGAGTCTGTGTGTGTCTGTCTCTGTCTGTTCCCCCTGCCTCTCCAGACTGGGCATTATATTCTGTTTCTGCCTGAATACATGGTACAGGTGCATGGTGTGGTGACAACATTTCCTGGTTATAGGGTTTTATAACATCAGATGTTTAGTAGTTTGGAGGCACTGTATTTCCAGTACGAAGGACAAATCAGAGACTTTCTATAATTACATGGCTTGAAATAATGTTCTTCCTTTTTAAATACCATCCATATAGTAAAGAGTAACAAATGAAATGCTACAGTTTGTGATGCTGATATAAAACATAGCAAGTTTCCTTAGGTATGCCTTCTCTGAAGTTGCTTTTGCTACCATTGTCCAAAAATTCTGATGAAAGGAGAATAGTTTGTGTTGTCAAAAACTAGAAATAGTGATCACCTACAAAAGCACCTTTAAGCATCTATGGAAGGTCTAACTGGACAGTCTGATGAGCACACTTAATCCCCAAGGAATGTTCCAGTGTGTTCAACAGAGTGGCAAAATAGTCCAGGCGAGAATGGATACAAGCCTGCATCATCTAGGTGCCAGTAATAAAAAATACAAATGAGTGAATGGAATAACTGCAAGTCAGTCTTGCAGCATGCACCATGAGAAAATTCTTTGCAGAAGTCTCTTTGGGTAATATTTAACTCTTTAATAACACTCTAAATTATTATTCTGGCTGTGAAGTATTTTAATCAGGGACTTTTCATCTATAGTTTTAAGGTCACAATTTCTGTGCAATGTGCAAATGTAAGACATCACACATGCAGGACAAAGTTGCCCAACACCGTACTTCTTTTCTGGAAGTTCTTCTGTAATTCCTGAAGTTGACTTTTTTTTGTGACATAGGGAGAATGAATTTGATGCTGCTGGGGAAAACAAAGATCTCTGTCTGTACCTTAGCTACTAATCTTTTAGCGGGCAATTAATCTAAACACATCTGCCTTTTTTTCAGAATTGCTTTCTCAAGGCATAGTACACAAATAATTGCTATTTGCATATATGAAAACCTGAAATTGTTATGAAGTTAGCCATCTGTTTTGGAGATTGACTACTTCATTCTGTATGAAATGGTGAAGTGGTGATCACCAGAATTCTGATGTGATACAACTACTTATTGAAGTGCCTTAGTTGCTGAAATAGATGGGAATTAATTACCTAGATACTTTTTAAAGTTTTGCTCATTGGTATTTATTCCAACAATAATTCAATGTCAATAGTATGTAATGCTGGTGTAAAATTATTTTCTGGGTTTAAAACAACCCTATATTTTGAACTTTTCACTTACTTTCATCACATTTTTGGCAAAACCTTTTTTTTCACATGTCAAAACAGGTCTGCATTGCATACTTTGCATAAGTGGAGAAAAGTAGCATCAATATTATAAATGCACTTCCTGGTTTATTTCTGTAACTGAAAGAGTATTTAGTTGTAACTTAAAATTGTTTTCCCAGTGACAAGTTTAAATTCTTCTGCATTTGTTCTTTAGCAGATACTAAAGCTAGAGGTGAACAGTGTGGTAGCAGCTTTCTGGCAGACAACCATATGCTGTTAAAAAATGAACACACATAACCACCATCTCCAAACAGGGTAAAAAATTACACTCAAAATGTGTAATTTCTTGTATGTTTGATGGAATCAGTAACTGAATCATGTAGCTAAACACATGAAATTTGAACTACGTATAGCATGTCAACTAATTTAATAAACATCAACTACATAAAATAGCAACTAGTTTTATCATGAAGGCACTTTTATTTAAAAGCAAAGCAGCATTAAACATAGATACTGGGCCAGGTCCTTATTTGTGACTGTTCATTATTCTGTATGTGTAAAGGAATCAAAAGTCATCTGAGCCTGATGAAAGCCTGAGGAAAATGAAAATAAGAAAAAAGTACACCTCACCCTGCCTTCTACCATCCAGGGTGGATAGCAAAATGAAATCTTAACAGGTGCTGCAAACAGTTTCTTGATAACTACAGTTGCTTTCGGATGTAAAAACCCAATTATAACAGGTACAGCTAGAGTGCTTAATAAATTCAAGAGGTGTGTAGCTAGAGAGGTAATATATTGGCAAAGTAACAAGAAAACAATGTTCATAACTGCTTGAAAGCTTAGTGCAGTGTTGGGACACTGTTCATCGTGTAAGTTTAAGCAAATGTGATTACAGTTTAACATCTATGCAAATATAATACAGGCATCTATTTAAATATTTAATTTTCTAGCTACTGAAATTGTCCACTTTCAGCAGATTTTTTTCCATTCTTTGAAACCGGTACTTTGTTGTCTGGCACTCTAGAATTAGTGCTGATTCTTGCTCCTGTTGGAATTTTAAATATATAGCCCTGGTGAAATTTTAGATCCAACATACAAAAGCCTTTAGGTAAAGGTTTTTTTCCCTTTAAAAAAAAACCCCTCCTAGAACAGCTTTGTTATCTCACTTCCTTAGTAGCACCAAATTCATCCTCCTCATCTTCCTCTTCCTCATCTTCATCTTCCTCGTCTTCCTCTTCTTCATCTTTTCTTAGCATTCTGCGGGGAATCTGCTAAAACAAAAATCCAAAAAAAGGGGTATCAACTGTTCTCTGCGAAACAAAAACCAATTCTCCATTGGCATTTTCAGTCTAAATGTTGGTAGGGTTTTCATTTGCAGGAGGTGGTAAGTTGTTTATTTATTAACCCTTCGTAACATGCATGCCACTGGAAAGATACATGACACAGAATAAAAATACTGCAATGATTTTTAAAAGCTAAAAAAACCCCTGTAGTCCTTGACAACTATTATAGGATAGGAAAAATGGTATTTTGATCCAATTAATGCTAAAAATCAAGATACAAATCCGTTTTTTCCTGGGTTGGCTGTTGAAACAGCAGGCTGAAGATGAATATTAAGTAATCTTATCTTGAAGACATCAGACCTCTTACGTTAAAAGCTCAAAACTATGCTGCTCTAAGCTTTTTATTTTTTTTTTCAAGAATGAATGAGACAAACTTATTAAAAGTCTTGATTCATAGATGAACTTCTTTCCCTGCCCATCAGTGCTTGCCTTCAGAGTGACTCCTCTTTTTGGTTCATCAAACATTAAAAACAAGTGCCAGCTGCCAAGCTTTCATCTCATTTGACAGATTTTGCAGTCTACATTTTTCTAATGAGGGCTCAATCTAATTCCTATTGAAGACAGATTCTTCACAGACAATGCAACATTTACAATTTAAAGAAGGATATATGGGGTTTTTTTTCTTTCCCCATGAGAAAGAGAACATTGAAGACAGTTATCCAAGTCATCTGGAATGCTTTTGAAAAACTATTTCAGGTTCAGTAGTTCTCTAAGGGCATCTGCAGCTCTAATTTTGGTTATATTTTCTGTGTCTTCTCACACACACTGATATAGTAAAACTTCTGTACTGAAGACAAAGCTTGCCCTTTTTTTTAAGCAGCCCACTATTTTAAAAGTCCTTAAATGCTCATTATTAAATTGACTGTTGAGATGTTACAATTCATATAGCCATGTATATAATGCAAGTTTTTTTGTGTGTGCATAAAGCGAACTGTAGTCATTGAACTTCTGAAAGCAGAAAAATCCTTAAGTCTTGTTGATGCACACAAAGTACATAATTTAGCTTGAAGGAAATGCTTGCTTACAAATTCCTGAACACAACAGAAAATTGAGTTAATCACTGCATGAAGCTGGGTTAACTTGAGTTGAAATGTCTAAAGTAGCAGTCTCTCATTCTGTGAAAGAAGAAAAAGACAATGGCACTGATTTGTAATTGGAGATTAAGGAATGCTGCAGATTGAGCCTGTTAAGGTAGCTTCATTTCAATGGCATAGACTAATTTTCCAAGTTTTTTCTCTAGTTCAGAGCATCTGAAATTCTGAAGAAAAGCTCCCCCTTACCCTTTCCTCAAATAAGAAGTGTTTTAGCTTTATGGCTTTTTTCTGCTCACTACTCAAATACCTCTGACCATGTGGCAATTAACTAAATAGTATATTAAATATTGTCACTGGTGGTGCTAAGATGGCTATCCCTAAGAACCACACTGGATCAGGGAAGGAAAGTGAGAAAAGAAATGACGCAGTTTAAATCCAAGTTACTGTGCCAAAGAACTAAAACATACCGGTACTGAAATTTAATTTTTTGTAACTTAATGCAAAAAAAAAAAGGAAAAAGGAGAAAGGAATATGATAATTTGTTGATCATAAATAATTTTATGTAAAAATTAATTCTATGAGTTGCAAGTAGGTGATGACTGTCCTTGCTTAAGCAGTTCAGCTCCATGTTGCACTGCAGATGCTACTACAGAAGCATGGCAATTCTCTCCTCATGTCTTAGTGTCAGAACATTCGGATGCAGACATTTTCAGTAATGGTTAAAATGATACTTTGCTGTCCTACAGCGTCAGTGCAAAAGTTTGTTATATTTCATGCATGTAGATAAAACTTGTGTAGTTAAGTCTGATTTAAAATATCTGCAAAAGGTCATTCTGTTTTGCTATAGTTCTAAAATACACCGACTTGAATCAGTAAACCAAAACGCTGAGGATCAATTGTCAAGTAAAGTGTAAAATGAAGGACATAGCTCTTTGTGGAAAAATGAATCAAGCTCAAGGAGTACTTCAGATTTTTAATGTACAGAAAATACAGAAAGTTAGTCCACAAAACTAGAAATAAATTCAAGGATGGTATGTGTTAAATCCTCTATAAGGACCTGAATTGTGTTACTGGCACACTTCATTCCATCTGGTATGCAGTGATTTCCAACACTGTCCCTCACCTACAGGTTAGCATTTCTCTGTGTGTGTGTGTGTCCTCCCCTGCCCCACAGACTTAGGCCGTGTGATTGTGTGAACTGCTTACCACATTATTTATACTGCTTTACATTGGAAATCGCAAAGTACTACATTACAGTCAGTAAAGGATTACTGTGTAGCAGGAAACTAATTTCTGAAAAATTTTGGAGTGAAAGATCCACAGCAAAGATAAAACAAGTCACCTCAAGGTTTTTCTGAATACAGCATTTTTTTTTCTCATGAGATGTTTGGTGGTTCCAGAGATTAGAGCCCTTAGTCTAATTCAACACCATGCTATTTGCAGAATCAGGAAGGGCAACATGGGTGTGTGGAACAGGCTGCCCTTTCTTCACTGCCCTATGGTGACTGCATTAGTAGGGTGTTCAGCCCCTTTTTTCTGCCATATCTCCTGCAGATACACTTCACAGCCAAGTAAGATGACATTATTTTGAATTGCATTGCAGTTTCCCTCTAGGTCTACATGACTTCCTGTTCTTTTCAGGTAAGTGAGAGGTTATGAAAACACTAACACCCAAAGTTATAATTAAGAGAGCAGTCTAGGAAAAGAGAAACGTTAACTTGCAAGTCAGTCAAAATGGAGTTCCATTCCATCTCTGGGAGAAATCACAGTGTACATACACTCAGTTTTCTGCTGTTTTGTGTTTTTTCTCTCTTACATTTTCTGAAGTAGTCTGAACATGAAATTTGCTTGAGTGATAGAGAGGACTGGTAAGTTACCCAGTCAAGGTAGTACTTCGTGCACTGCATCACTAGGTTGTATCTCTTCAGATGACACAATTCATACTTTGAACAACAGAACAGTTCAACTGTAATAACTGATCCGTTCTGTGTTGAGAGCAGAGGTGTAAAGTGTGTATGAAGTCAAGAAAAGTTTTCCTTACTACAATACCAATGCATGATTCTATTCAAAGAAGAAAAGTAAGATACATACATTTTAAATGTGGCTTTGTCTTTAACCAAACACTGATAAGAATCATCGTAGTTACAGGATTACAGTTGCAATAGATTAAAAATAACTCAGCCATTTTGCAATGCCTGCAAGTTTACTGCTGTAAACAAATGGCAAAGATATTTGCAAGGTAGCTGATCCAAAAAGAGTGGCACTGTCTTCAACTGTTTCACTCATTTTTATCATCCTTTTCCTCACCTGCTGTGAATTTTCAGAGTGTAAAAGGAAAGGTCTGTTGGTCACGAGTTTGCTCTGCTGCTAGAAGCTATCACTACTCTGAATTAGGATCTGGTAGAGAGTCCACACTAGAATCTGAACACTAAGAATATGCAAGTGTATTTAAAGAATGTCACTATTCTTTCAAATAAGCTCCTAGATGTCTTCTCTGCAAGATGCCACAGTTTGTTGATGGAAGACAAAGTACCGCTGGAAATGGCATTTGTCAGAAGTAAGCAACACAGCTTTAAAAGCTGAGGTTTTTTTTCCTTCAATGATAAAGCTGCATTATTAAGAGCTTAATATGATATTTATGCCCTTGAAAGTTTCTTTACCTGACAGTCCTGAACTGAGTAAAGACAGTGGATCCATGTGCATTAGCTAAAAGATTATCTTAAGTAGAGCTTTAATACAGTGATTTAGTATGTAATTTTTCTTTCTTACCTGTACTGTTCTCAATGAAGATTTTGAGGAGCCAGTTCTTTGCAGGGGGGACTTGGAATTTGCACGAACTATGTCTAAGCGAGACTGATAGTCTGGTGGATAAAGTGAGCTCCGAAAAACCTAATTAAATGGAGAAAGCTGTAACTTGGATGCTTGCAAACTAAGAATCACCAAAGCTAGCAGAAATGCAGCATTGGATAATGAAACCTAATCTTAAGATGTGCATCAACTGTAGTTTGGACTGATCACTTTTAGTTGAAACAATGTCCTTGCTTAACCTGAGACACATTACCATACTTATATGGTCAAAGTACACATTCTTCAAAGATTTGAGGGCATTTACACAGGGAAAACTGCAATGGTTTCCCACCAACATATGTAGCTGAGTTTCAGGCTAAGCTAGAAGTATGAACACCAGCAACTCCTTCAGGCTCTCTGTTTCTTGCAAAGATGAACTCTTGGCCCCTTCACAAGCAAATACCTGCTGTGGGTCACAACTGCATCAGAAAAATTTTACTTGAAATGTACAGGAGATGTACAACTCAAGAAAAATTTGGGAAACCTCTTAAGAATACAGGGGAGACCGTAACATCCATTATATTTTCAAGTTATTTCAAAAACCAATAAAGCTATTTGTGCAAGACTTTAAGTGAAGGAGATGGTAAATTATGGTCAGTACTTTTATGAAAAGTAAATAATTGTCCAATTAACAGGAAATTTAAAATGAGATTTGGTTGTGAAAGACAAAGTATTGACTTAAAGGAGATTTCTGAATTGGTGCCACATGACATCATAATTGTGAAACTAGAATAGTACAAATTTGCCATGGTATAGTTTAATGAAGTAAATACCAAGTAGTCTCAAATATGACTGTCACTGAAGAATCGTGTTTTTTTAAGTCTTGTGCTAACTGAGCTACGTCATAGACAAAATAAAATTATGACTGGTATGATGTACAAAAAAAGACTGAAAATGATCCAACTTTTTTGACAAATCAAACATATATACACAACACACATTTCAATGATATTAAGTTTAAAGGCCCAACATCCAGAAGAACTGCAAGAATGAATAAAGGACTGAAAAGCATGCTTTGGGAAAGAGAGACTATAATTCAAGTAGAAAAGAAAGGGTGACTTGAAGCAGTTAACTGCCACAAGGCAAAAAACCCCAATGTAGTAAATAACAAATGTCTCTTAGTTCTAGGACAGCCTAATAAAAAATGACTAGAAGATGAAAACAAGCAAACAGAATTCAGGGTAGAGAGAGATCTTTAATGCAGTAATTAGTCTTTACATCATCTTATCATAGCACAGTAAGATTTTTTCTATGTGCATCTTTAGAGCAAGATTCACTGCAGAAGTGTGAATTGTGATTAGCTGATCAGCTGTGATTAGCTGAGCTTGGAGTGGCAGGTAATTTTGTGAGTCTCTTTTCTGTGTTTTATGGGAAACATTAGATTGCCACTGCAGTTGCTCTCTGTGTTTTCTGAGATTATAAACGTGCATGCTCTTACTGAAAAAGTGCTAAAAAAAGGCTTGGTATACACGAGTTTGTTCTGGGAACCTGAAATATTTGTTGCATTTTTCTGCACTGAACACGTCTTGTCCAACTGTGAAAACTGTTTTTTATAGAGGAAGTAAACAGAAAAGCAAATCTTAATCACTCTTACCTCCAAATCTTCATTTTCATCAATATTTTGGATATTTTGGTAGGCAGCAGTATAGATCTCTAAAGCTTTCCCATGGAACAACATTTCAATAGTTATAAATTCAGAAAATATGTTCTGAAAGCAAATTAAAAGAAAGGTTTTCTTAATGCAGTAAAGTACATTTCCACTGCAAAAAATTACTGTATTCTGTGTTTGGTATTTATATGATATAAATAACTGCATGATACTTAGTGCTTTTAAGTAGTCAGACCTGAATTTAGAAATTAAACATATATGTTGGCTGGGCTATCACTTATGCAGTTATTATTTCATAATAAATTTTAAATAAATACTTTGAAAAGGAAAGAGGAAATTCTATTAGGAATAACATGTCTTACTGAAAACTCACTTGAAAATCTCCAATATGTATTCACAAGATGTAGTCAGTCAGAAGTTTTGCAATTTTGAAGACAAGTCTTTTATAACAGGTTGGGGATAAGTTATCTGTAAATTCTATACATATCTATAATTTACAATTCTGTGAAATATTCATGAATACCATGAGATTTGCATTTCAGTGAATACTGAATGTTGCTAATCTTGCCCCTGACTAACTACAGTAATTTTATTATGCAAGATGAAATGAGAGCACACATACTTTGATGTCCTTTATCTTCTGTTTCTCAAAATTATCAATGGTTTCCTCTAAGTGCTGAGTTGTTCGAGTAGCATCCATTGTCGCTCTATGCAGTTCATTTTCAGCCTGGTAAAGTAACACAGAGTTGAAATTAGTTTTGTATTTGATACGAAGCTATCTGCTGTAATTGCCACGAAAACAAATTTAAGTCTGAGTTTTCAAAACCATACATATCTGTGTTACAGTATTTTAAATCTGTAGCTTAATGAACACATAAAGATGCTTTCTACACTGTTGTGACTTTGATGTGAAACATGAAAAATGACTAGCTGCAGCCAGTCAGGAAAGTCCCTCTGCCCTGATTCATTTTCTGTAATAATCGTGATAGTTTTACTGAGCCAGCCCTGACACCCTGTTGACAACACAGTGACTGGGTTTAGGTACCTTAACCCAGCACAGGCCAGAGTGGTGGGTGAGCAGGAAAGATCACCCTTTGTTTTCTAGTGCAGATCAACCTGCTGGGTTCAGAAAGAATCTTTTCCAGTATCATGTGCTGAACCTCATCTTTTTTAATAAATTATTTAAATAGACAATTATAGCAGCAGCGGGAACGAATGTGCTTAGCCTGTAAATATCTCCATCTGCAGGCTAGAGTTATTGTAATTTTTAGACTCATAGGCATTTCAGGTATATTTTTAATATTTTTGTATTACTAAAATATCTTGTAAAAAACATCTTCAACAGGGCACTGGGAAGGGGACACATCACCCAATTCCTAACACATAAGTACACAGTTTTTCTTATTTTGTTACTACGAAAAGCATTTCAGATAGCTATTTTAATTAGATGTAATTATGAACTTTATAGAAAGTTCACTACTATTTAATGAAAGATATTGAAACTATTCTCATTAAGTCAAGTCTGAGAACTGTGTAATATTACAAATTAACAACGTATAGTTGTAAGAGCTTGCACCTGAAGTCTACAAAATTTGGGTCTAAACTGTTATTTTCCATGCATTATTGGTCAAACATCATATACTAGTGATAATTACAGGCTCAGTCAATAAGTATCATCACAGACCTATTTTGTTGTGAGATTTGAAAGTAGTATATGCATCAAGTATTGTATCCTAGGATTAAGTTGTAGGGTTCTTTCCATTTCTACAAAACTGCAGCTTAAGAGAGGATTTTTTTTTAAATGGAAAAAGACACCATAGGTCCAGTTCCTGTGATCTAGCTTTTAGTGTTACATATATAGAAACCTAAGGCATAAGGCATGCTCTATTCACTTCTTTGACTATAATCTGCTAATCTTATATTACAGGATTATCAGTTTGGAACAATCTCCTTTCAAAAACAGCCTAAAGTCACAGACACAATTCTGCAAGTACTGGGCAAACAAAATTGACAGCGATCTTTAGTAGTAGGTAAGGTCACATGTTCATTTCTCTTTATTGATTTTGCCCAAAACACAGGAGGGAAGGAAAGATATTTTGTGTATTTTCAGTTAGTTCAATCAGTCACTCTCTGTAAGTGAAGGCAGCTATTATGCATAAGCAGCCCTTACACATACAAATACAGTATGTTATTTCTATGATAATCAAATAGATCTTCTCAATACATCTGAAATAGATTGGACACAATTTGTGCACAGATGCTTTGGGAGAGGAATTCTGTTTGTTGTAGAGTGAAGTGTCTAAAGTCACAGAGCCTGCATAATTTGCACAACAGCAGTTTGGTATTTTCTCTTCTGAACACTCACCTGTGACTGGAAATATTAGTAAAGGAAAAAATGGCAACATAATATTCATGGAAGTATCAATTTTCACTTCTACTTTTAATATACTGTGAACTATTTACCTCAGTTATTTCAAAACGTCTATATATTTAGTGCTATTATTGTGTTGTCTGAAGATTCTGGCTGTAAGATGTACAGTTTGTTAGAGCTTTGCTAGAATTCAAGTATCCAGGCCAAAACATTTCAAGACAGCTGTTTGTCTTGGATGAGGGTTTGGTTATTTATTTTTAAAAGAGTAAAATAAAAAGCAGGCAACCTAGGCAGACTACTTCAGGAAAAAAATTGATTTTGATTTACAAAAATATATTTTTGTATTTTTAAAAATCTGGCAATGTTTTCTTTCCAAAGCTGTGCTAACATCCCATTTGTAAGATGGGAGTGAGCACAGATCCTTTTCTATCTGTGGCCAAAGTTGTTGACTGCTGCAACATCACAGTTGCTCAAGAATAAGAAAACCCCTGCAGGAGCCCAGCCGATGTGCTCTAATGTGGTAAAGCCTCTCTCAGACCTCAAAGCTGAAGTGCACACACCTTCAAAAGCAAATGAACACATTCCTGCTCCTAATACCTTTTTATGCGTTTTGTGTCAATCACTTTTAAATGCAAATATGCAGCATTTGGTGCCTTTGTCCATGTGCAGAATCAGACTGTACTGAGATTTTGTAACTCTTCAGGCAAAGCCTTAAGTACAGAAAACAGGTGTTACAAGAAGCTAAGTCACAGAAGGGTATTTGGGAGAAGCTTAGAAAAGAAACAAGAAGAAATGAACTAGGTGCCAGTGACATACCCATGAAATGAAATGGGAATTAGCTCAAGGGAGAAAAATGGGACTGGTCTCCCTCTGGGGAAACAGCTTACTGTTATAATTTACTCCCTTAATTCCAACAAAGGAGAGCTTTGCAACACAGCTAAAGTTCTAACCCTGTGGCTGACATGTACCTGTCTTTATTATATGAGGAATTCTAATTAGTCATCACTTGATTTAACTGATTTGATTAATATTAAATGGAAATTCTCTGGCAGAGAAAAAAATAAAATGTAGTTCTCCTGTGTTGCATTTGACCAACACAGTCATTTTCACTCTTTCTACAGTCTCATGCCCCAGTCACTAGAAAGATCCTGAAGATTCTGGAACAGAGTTGATAAAATCCCACAACAAGTACGATTGCTTAACTCCCGAGCCCAACACTAAAATGTAATAAAAAGTAAACAGCATATCATGAACCTAGATCCATAATACGTAAGCATAAAAGGACTGAAGTAAGATTGCCTTGATCCTTTTTATTTTGGCATTCCCTAGATTCTGATTGCTTCAAAATTTGAAACTTCAATGAGATTTTAATGGAAATTCTAAGTCAGTTTGATGGAGGCTTAATTTTTCGTGCTGTGATACAAAATAGTATACTGAAGAGGGTGACTGGTCTTTGGAAGAGTAGTCGAGTATTCTACTAACAGAATAACAACTTTTCCTTTCATGCAGGTGGAAGAAACTCATATCCCACCTAGGTACCAGGAAGCACAATTACCAAAATGGCAGGGAGAAAAACAATAAACCAAAAAATCCACAGAAATAAAAAAAAAATTGTCTGATTACACTTACTTTCAAAACTTCCGAATTCCTAGATGTAATCTATGCCTACCTCTCTTGCATAAACATATCAAATTCATAGTTTCTTTTCAATTCAAAAGTGAGTAACAAAGCAGCTGTAACTCTCTATAAAGTTTAAGAAAAGATTCAACATTGGAAACAGTCCCTCTACAGAGCATTATTGTTACTACTACTTCCTAAAGACAACAGTTTAATTCGCAAGAAATTTAAAAAATATTTCTCATAGTGACTAGAAATGCAGGATACAATAATGTGTAGATCTGATGGATTCCGCTGACGGGTCTTTTCCAGTTGAGATAATTGCTTGGCTTCTCGGTTCTTTGCTGTTAAAGTTGCTTTAAGATCATCCTGGAAATAAAATGTTTTAGACATGTTTGAAATACATCTAGGATAATACAAAATATGCTCTCCTTCATACATGCATTGCTTAGAAAACATGGACAAAACTTCTGCTTTGAACAAAAACAGATTTTACTGATCTTATCCTGTTAACTGATCCTCTGAAAGAGAAGTCAGTGGGCACTAAGAAAGTTTAGCACCTTGTGCAACTCCCTATAGCACACACTATTATTTAAAATGTGGGGAAGGAAAGAAAAAGATATTCACAGCTTTTCATGAAAAGTATAGTAGATGGTCACAAGCTGAGATCCCCAGAGCATTAAGAAGGCAGACTCATTCCTGACTTAGCAACAGAATATATGTGGTACTTAGAAATGAAAAGCGGCATCAAATAAAGTGGTGTCAGTAAGAAAAAACCCAAGGCAGGCAGCAGTCAGTACCAAGCAGAAATTATGAAGAAACTGTAACTGCTGTCACTGCTGGCAGTGGAGCTGCTGAAGGGGCTGGAGCAGAAGTCTGATGAGTGGCTGAGGGAGCTGGGGGTGTTTAGCCTGGAGGAGGCTCAGGGAGAACTTTATCACTCTCTACAACTCCCTGAAAGGAGGCTGTAGCCAGGTGGGGGTCAGCCTCTTCTCCCAGGCAACCAGTGACAGATGAGGACATTTAAGCTGCACCAGGGGAGATTTAGACGAAATATTAGGAAATTTTTTTCCACTGGAGGGGTGGTCAGGCACTGGAATAGGCTGCCCAAGGAACTGGTGGAATCACCACTCTGGAAGTGTTCAAAAAAGGTGTGGATATGGCACTTGGGGACATTGTTTACTGGTGAACATGGTGGTGCTGGGCTAACGGTTGGACTCAATGATCATAGACATAAACAATTCTATAGTTCTGTGCTACACAGATTTTAAGGTACCATAGGACTTCTATGGCTGAAAGGGTTAAACTGCATATTTATATATATGCATTTAGTAAAGTGTTTAAAACCATTTGAAACAAAATACATCCAAGTAATGATGTAGCTGGAGAAGCTAAAACTTAACTGATCTAGAAAAGGCAGAAACTGTTGATAACCATTTTTGCTCCTCATTTCCAAAGGAGTAGTAGTATGTACTTCTAGGAAGACTTGTGACAATTTAAGAAAGTTTATCTATCAGTTTTCTCAAATTATTGTTCATGGTATAAAACTGTGTTTTGCAAATTGTTTGACATTCATGGAATGTAAGATTATCAGTCAAATATTTATCACTCCATCGACACTGGTATGGAAAAGGACATTAATTTTGATGGCTCCAGTTTAAAGGAGTACTAGTTAAGAACAACCAGAAATACAGTCCAAAGTCTAACAAAATCTGAGGCAGGATTGGGCATGCATTTCAAATGACCTTTTACTCTAAAAGTACCACTTCCAATTTATTTACTACTCCAGAATGGAGTTAGAGCTGTTAGAAGCTATCACACTGGGAAGTTGTCTGTGCTCCTTCTGTGGATTTCAAAATTTTAATGCTTGTGTATCTCCTTCACTCAGAAGGATATGCAATTAAGACTGTGTCTTTCAGCAAGTTTTGTGATCCTGTGACCAGAACAATAGTGACCAGTCAGTGACAAGCACAAGATTGCCAAGTTTCACAATGCTGTGTGTTCTTTCAATAAGGAGGCTGTACATGAGGTCGGGGTCAAAACATGCAGTTTCTTCCCTGTTTCTATCCTTACTGTCTGTATGTCCTTGTACATAACTGTCATTTTGCTTCATCTCTAGGGAGACAGAGCTGGTTTCTGATAATAAAAACTACTTCATCTTCAGCCCATCAAAACTAGTTTTACTGCTGTTCTTTCAGAAGGGAATTTACACCACCTCTAAGGTCAAAAACTGCTGAAATGGCCTTTTGCCTTTGTGAAAACCATGTGGCTGCAAGAAAAGCAATATTACAAAAATTTTTTTATTGTTTTGAGTTTTACATTTTAAAGGTAGAGAAAGAGATAAGAACGTATTTATTTTTGGAACAGAACAAAGTTTTTTATCTAATGGTCACAGCTGCATGTTTAGTGCTAGTCAATGACTGAGCTCTGTTAACAGCACTGACTTTCTAGGCCCATTTAAAACAATCAGATTTAACACTGTGGCTTGAAAGGTTTCTGACTTTCATGCAAAGTATACTTGAGGATGCAAAGTTCTAGAGTGACCATTATTAAATTCAGTAATTTCTTTCTAGCATGTAGTGACTTTGGTAATACCTACAGGGACTTAACTGTTCCCTCCCCTACCTCTGTTTTCTGTAGCAACAGCCACCATGAAACATACTTCTCTTCTAGCCAAAGTATGACAAAGAATTAGTGCTACTATGGCTGTAGTGGTGAAGCTGTGTACAAGTTTTGGATGTACAAAAGTAGTACAGTTACATACATATTTTGTCTAAGATGCTGAAAAACTGAAAAGGGTACAGAAAAAACCCCAATAAAATATTAAAAAGCTGGGGAAAATGCAATTTATGGTGAAAGAATCAAGGTGTACATTATTACCTAACAGAAAAAAAATGAAAAATTGGTTTTACTAGCATCTAAATACCTTCATCCAGAAAAAACCCAGAGCATTACAGGGCTCTTTCATCTCAGTGGAGCATATAACAAGAACCAAAGATTAGGTAAAGTCTTTCATTTAAAACAAAACACCACAAACATAAACTAACCACTAACTACCACAAACAGTCCTACATTCACCTCCAGTGTCTTTAGACCAAGCTTTGACATGTTTTTGGAAAATATGCTTTAATTACACTCAAGGAAAAACAGAATGGAAAGGAATAGGCAGTGAGATAAAAGGTACAGAGAATATAAAATTATTCACAGTCCTTCTAGGTTTTAACTATGAATTCAAGTCACATGTAAGAACTTTGGTCACCCATCATATTTCAAATCATACAGAAGTACAGCTACAGTTCATCTACCAGACAATGAGCTGGCAGAGCCTCATCACTGTACTGTTACCTACTTTAGTCACTGAAGTTATTAAAGCAAATCAATCCTTTCTTCTGCACGTGGATCACTTTGGTTTTATGATGTCCTGTTTTACATGAAGAAAAGGAACCAGGAACAGAGTTGCCAAAAAGCAGAAAAGTGAAGATTGATATACAGAACAATGAAACAGAAAGAAATCCTCATATCCTACATTTAAGCTGCATTACAGGACAAGAATATTGTATTAGCTTCCACTGAAGCTATTCAGCATCATGAACGAGAACAAGTGAATGAAACAATTATATTGCATTAGCAGATAAAGGACAATACTACTCTGATTGACCTGGGCCTCTTTAAAGCATTTAGTAGCACAGGACATTGAGGTCTTACACCACAGAAAAAGCAACAGTTGTTTTTAGGTAAAGCACAGAAATACTCCTGTGTAGATCCTGGAACAGATCCAGTAAGTAAGCAGCAGTGAGAACACCCCCTTTATAGGAAGTGCTATAATGACACACTGCCTGGTTTTACTTAGCTAATGTAGTTACAGGTAAAGCAGTCCTAGAACTAGCAGCTTGTGCTAGATTTACATGAGTGACAAAATTTCCTTTGTCACTAAATATGTCCCAGTGATTAGAGACGATAACTGAAGACCAGACAGTTGGAGTTTTAACCAGTTTATGGTCAACTTGCAGTAGGAAAAAATAACCATTTAATGGCCTACATCTTTAGTGAACTCTATCTTAGTTCAAAGGTAAACTGGTAAAATAGTTAATCCCATCTACAGTTTAAGAATGCTCTTGTACTCCTCACTGCAGCTAAAATAAACGTGCAATGCTTTCTGACATTCTGAAAGGCAAAGACCACAGGAAATTCCATTCACTGTTGCAAGCAATGACTTGGTTTCAGTTGCTTCTGTCCTCAGCATTACTGGCTATCAGTGGCAATGCACCTCCAGTCTCTTCAATGCTTTGGAAGCCCCAGGCACTGCTGTAATGTTTTGTGTCTCCTCAGCAACCCTACTGCCACAAACACATGAAACTTGTCTCCCACCCTCAACATTTATATCCTACAGAGTACTCAGTTCTAGATCTCACAAACTGGGTTTCAGAGTGACCATTAGGATACCAGGTTTTAGGCTCTACACTCTACAGCTCTGCTAAGGACTACCATGGGTAGTCCTACTCAAGTGCAGGATACATTTCCTTCACAATTGTTTCTCTAACCACCAAGTGAGGTAACTGTGCAGAAGGTTCCAAACACTCTACTTGGTTCTTCACCATATGGAAAAAATCAGAACAAAAACATATGAAAACTGCTTGCTTGAGATGCAGTGCAACAATCTACTCAAATTAACCACGATGAACACACTGCAAGATTTTTGTATGTAAAATACCATCAGATAATAATAATAATTTAATATTTTGATTTATAGAGATTATGGTACAGACATATACATCAATTGCAGATTCGAGTTTGCAGGATTAAGGTATTCTCTGTATAAAATCCAAGTATTACGAATATCTACTTTCATCTTATAAACTAGTATCTGCTTATTAAAAATTGCTTGCTCAAGCTTATCCTTCCTGGAGGAAAGAAACTCACAGATATTTTAAGGGAATATTTCAAACCCCTATAAACACTGTTTCTAAAATATAGTGAATGAAGAGACCTCAGATTTTTGTGTATCTTCAGGTCATCATGATGACTTAGCAGAGAGGGATTTAGGCCACTATCTACTTATCAGGTTCAAATGTGTTTTCTAAATTATGAACTTTAACGTAGAACATAATTCTGAGTTAGAAAAGCAATTAAAGGCAGCATATTGATGACTAAGAGCCAAAGTAGTAGTAGTAGTAATAATAACAATAATACCACCATCATCATCAAAATCAAACAATAATAAATTACACTATTTATAAGTTAAAAAGTCTTGAATTTACACTATCCAGGAAGTTTCACATTAATGCCTTTTCTGAGCATTCGCTTGTGCTCAAAGAGCCTGAATATCCTTGTCTTCACATCAAAGATTTTTCCTCCAACATATATATAGCTTCAGTTCAGATGTCTAACTACATAATTAAGTTAAACTGATTATTGAAATATGAAAAATCAGAACCATTTTCCCCACAAACTAAAAGTTTTCAGCTGAGTGGCCAGGACACTGAAATGTACCTTGGGAGAAAACAGATGTTTAACCTACCCTTTTAAGTTTTACTATGGTCCCATAACATTTCAGGGGTTCAACAACCTTGGCTTCCAGCCTGTCAACCTACAAAAGAAATCACAAGGTTGTTAAAATCATCTATATCCATGGTGTGCAGAAATGGGAAACAATTAATTTAAGAGTGCCTCATCTTATTAGGAATTAAGTCTATGTATGCTGAAAAAATATTAGGATAAGAGTTTTTAAAAATTCTGTAAAAACTACAGTCAAGTACATTAGACAAGAAGTAATTTGTTTTCTAAAGAGCTCAAGCTGATTTCTAGTAGAATTCCTTTTTTCTTAATTAGATCAGGATAAATGAAACATGGAAAATTCTGAATACATCAAACTGAGTACTAAATACATCCAACATTGCATCTTGGAATTCTGTAGCTTTCTATCTAAAGATCAGTGTATTTGCTCTACACTTACTGACAGGTTATGGACTAAGCCATCTTTCCTACCAAATATACTGTACAAATGGAACACTTCTTAAAAATAATGGAAACAGCATCCCTTGTACTGAGTGAACTAAAAATACCAATAACAGGGTGTGTAAAATGGTAGTAGGCTCTCACAGATGAATGGTTGTGTATTTTTGTTTCAGTTCTCCTAGTCAGAAAAACAGCTACATATGGTCAGACAGGCAATAGGATAAGACCTGCTTGTCAAATCTGACAAAACTGTCTTGAGTGGCCCCAGCGTAATCTGCCAGTGACTTATGGACCATGAGTGAGTCCTGTGGCCCATTGCTGCTACATCCAGATTAGGACAACACGCATACCTCTACAAGGAAGGGACAGCTTCCTCTATACTGGTAGTCACCAGTCAGCCAAAATCTATGCCAGCTGAGCAAGCATTTCTCCTTGATACCATCTACCAGTGCGCTGTCAAACAATTTCACTTGAACTGCCAATTGAATAGAAAGGAATAGGGCAGTAAGGCTCTAAACAACACACGTGTTACAGACGTACAAAATAACCTGCCCATCTTGCTTACTTACCCTTCCACATGTTGCGGTACCTCACACTTCAGTATTTATATATCTAGCACTGCAGCTAAAGACCAGAAATTGATAATCCTTATAAGATAATTTCCTCTTGCCCACTTTGTCAGCAAGCAGGAAAACTGTTAAGTGACTTGATGCCCATAAGAAACAAAGCTGAGATCGTATATTTTGTTTTCAGGAGCAAAGGAGAACTTGATTTAAAGACTAAAAGCTTCTCTTTTCCTTTGCTTCTTCTGCCTTTTTTCCTTCACAGGGCAGTATTGGTTTGCAGACAGGTAATTGGAATGGCAATCATGTCATGGCAGGAGGATGTAGGCCAAATGTCAGTTTTTAAAAACACATTTAAAATCGGAAGAAGCAAAATTCAAGTTGTTACAGATGTACCTCAAAATTACAGGTTCATAGTTTAATGATGAAAACAGGGAGATCATGCAGTCTGAGTTCACATTCACCTTTGGCCACAATATAAATTTAATCTATTAGCAGAGATAATTTGCTATTACATCAATTGAAGCACAAGGATCTACATGTGACTTAGCTGGAGCCAGATGTATAAGAGCTTATGGAAAAAATAAAAATTGCACACACCCTAAGGTTTCTTATTACTTCTTAAAAATCACTCCCTAAATAGATGGTTGAAGATCCTCACATATTTCTTGTATTTGAAACTCTCTGCTTCCCATATTAACTACTTTTAAAAGGTTTTCTTTTTCCACTTTGTTATTATGGAGAGATGACTTGCAGTGCTCTCCAAAATAAGAAAGTCCTATCTGAAAACATAAAGAATGTCAACTACTTCGGTCTCTTTTATGAATTATAGTGGGTCTTAGCTGTTCAAACGTTCTACTAAAAGAATAGATACATACTCCAAAAACTAGTTTGAGTACATGTGAATATGTGACTGAATTTTTTTTTTAATCTCAGTATTTGGAATTCTGCATTGTAAGTTACAGTTTGACTGGCACCACACATAAATGTGTAAGTGGCATAAACACCTTTCTTTACACTCTCATTCATCTAGCAGAAATGTGACTATATAGTCACATATGGTCCAAATCAAGTTTGTACTTTCAGTGTTGAACTATAAACTTATGAAACCTAGAGTGGTCCCTGACAGCACCTCTTCAATACTATTTCTGATAATGCTCAGCACAAGGAAAATGACTGACTTTGCCTCAGCTACTGCTAGACAACTCAAGTCACACAACTAAAAAAGAACACTTTATTAACCATAAATCATAATCCAAAGTCTAAGACCAATTAAAAAAACTTGCTCTGTCTCAAATACTTTGAGTGTTCATAGGGATAGTGTTGCTGACTTCAACAGGACTAATTTTAGGCAGTTTTCAATGAAGTTGTTAGGAGGGTAAATGATGCATGCTTTGGCAGCCTACCTTGCTCAGACACTAATGTATTTAGACGTTTTCTCCTATGTTTCTCTTCCAATTGCAGAGTATATGATTTCCCTTTTAATCACAGATAAGTAACTGAAAAGTTCAGATGGCAAACACAACATGTACAGCTTTAATTTTGTACCTCTGCCTGGCGATAATCCTGAAGTCTGGAAAATTCATCTGCAAAGTTTTTCAGTCCAACTTTTAAGTTTGGTGTCTCTGTAGCTGCATATGCATATATTTCATTTACTAGAAGATCTGCTTTGTCTCGTAGTCTGGCAGTTTTACGTACATATCCAGCAAATATTTGGCACAATTCACCAAAATGTTTTTCCACATTTGAAACAGCATCTTGTATTTGTCTAGTCTGATTGTCCCTGGATACCAAAGAAAAGTAAGTGAAAAATAAGAAGGGCACAAATGTTTACAAGGCATACAGAAGAAAAACAATGTAATTATACTATTAATAATTTGGATATCTCATTTCAGTGCAAAGCAGAAATTTATTCTTAAAAAGAGAATGTTGTAACTGATGTAATATATGCTTATTTATGAATGAAGAACAAACAAACAAGAAGCAGATGTACACCTAAAGATCCAATAGATGAAAACCCAAATCACAGAAATCTGCTTGGAAGTTTTCCTCCTGCATTTAAGCCAGAGCTCACTCTTACTGTTGGTATTAGTTACTAACGCAGTGGTAACAGCTGCAGTCTCAAACAAGACTTCTGCAAGACCACCCCTCCCTGTAACAGCCTGCAATCTAAACAGGCAAGTCAGTGGCTGGAGAAATTATGCAGTAGAGGACAAATTGGTAAAGGTATTACATGTTCTTTAAATTGTGAACAGTTACCAAACTGCTCCTCATCAGCACTACAGAGGATAAGTACCACTGAGAATTAAAAAAGAAAAGTGCATAGACACAAGAGGTGAAAACTCTAATACTACTGAAAGGACATTCATCACACTAATAAATTATTTTCGTTTAAACTACATAAATCTAATTAATTTATTTGATCCAATGCCTGTATGTTTCATTATTAATGATTTAGATAAGTCATTCCAGTAACTCACGTATTTCACTTTGTATTTTGGTTTCATATTCCTGTATTATTTGATGGTCATGTGAACTCATGCCAGTCGTTGTTGTGACTGAATCAGCTGTAAGACAATTCAGCTAACAGTACCTGCCAGATACTGGGTCCTAAGAAGTCTCTATGGTCTAACACAAGGTTAGTGATGTGAAGTGCTAGAATTCTCAGCAAGAGAATTCACTCCTACCGCTATCTTGACAAGGGACAGAAACAAACACTTCCTTCATATCCTTAAAATATGCCAATACTTAAATACTTAAATGCCAATATTTAAATACTGACTTTGTATCGGGATACATGATGATCAGAAAAATTCAAGGAAATTTGGTACTTTGAGACTAAACAACAATGCTATCAATTCAAATGAGGAACACCTTTACTTCAGGAAAAGTATTCCATGCCGAAGTTCTGCCTTGGGCAAAAACCCCGTTGGGCTGCTTCATGACAAGCTGTCTGGAAGACTGTTCAAAAGAGATTCTGTTAAGGTTAAAAAAAATCCAAGGAAGTTTTAAGTCCTCCAGGACGTTCTGGAGCACAGAACCACTTGAATAGGGAAGGTTTCACCAGGTTGTAGGCAAGTAAGAATTTCATTAGGTACTAATAAAGATGTTTTCCAAAATTAATACTACCTGATAAGATCTTCAGTAAAAGGTATATCTTTCCTATTTTCTTAAAAGGTCCTAATGTCAGAAAGTGTTTCCCTCCAGGAGGAAGCCGTAATCACCCACTTTACAATTCAGATCTCACAGTACACCCATGCAACTAGTATTTAATTCTGGGACACGAAACACTGCATTTTCTTATATGGGGGTCGAAAAGTTTTTATTCCCCCCTCATTATAGCGACCGCTTAGAATTGTTCACAGAATTATTCGTGAGAGGTCCAAATAAATATCGGCAGCACATCTTTACTCCATCTCTGCATAGCACGGTAGGCCTGGAAAAGTTTTGCGGCCATTACCGGAGGAAGGCAGAGGCGGCCCCCATCCCCTAAGGAGGGCAGACGCGCTAAGAACGACCGCGCCTGCATCGCTCCCCGACCCCCGCGCCACCCCCGGGCCCGCTGCCCGAAGCGGGGCCTCCTCCCCCGCNCCGGGGTCGCCCCGGGGGGAGCGCACAATCCCAGGATCTGAGAATCCCAGGATCAGTGCGGTTGGAAAGGAGCGCTGAGATCATCGAGTCCAACCTCTCACTGAACACCACCGTGTCAGCTAGACCATGGCACTGAGTGCCACGTCCAGTCTTTCCTTGAACACCTCTAGGGACGGTTACTACACCACCTCCCTGGGCAGCCCATTCCAGTGTCTAATCACCCCTTCTGTGAAGAAATTCCTCCTTATGTCCGACCTAAACCTCCTCTGGCCCATCTTAAGACTGTCTTCTTGTCCTATCACTTGTTACCCGGGAGAAGAGGCGGACCCTCGCCTGGTACAACCTCCTTTGAGGGAGCTGTCCAGAGCGATAAGGTCCTCCGTGAACTTCCTTTTCTCCAGGCTAAACAGCCCCGGCTCCCTCAGCCGCTCCTCACAGGACTTGTGCTCCAGAATCTTCACCAGCTCCGTTGCCCTTCTCTGGACACGCTCCATCACCTCAATGTCTTTCCTGTACTGACAGCCCAGAACTGGACACAGCACTCGAGGCGCAGCCTCACCAGTGCCCAGTATAGGGTGACGATCACTGCCCTGGTCCTGGTGGCCACACTATTGCTGATGCAGGCCAGGATGCCACTGGCCTTCTTGGCCACCTGGGTACACACTGGCTCATATTCAGCCACTGTCAACCAGCATGCGCAAGTCCTTTGCCACTGGGCAGCTTTGCAGACACTTCCCCCAGCCTGTAGCACTGTGTGGGGTCGTTGTGACCCAAGTGCAGGACCTGGCCTTGTTGAACCTCATACAATTGGTCTTGGCCCGTTGATCCAGCCTGTCCAGATCCCTTTGCAGATCCTTTCAACACTCCTGCCCAACTTACTGTCACCTGCAAATTTATTAAGAGTGCATTTGATTCCCTGTGCTGTGTCCGACACAAACCCATCTGATATTACAGCAGTCCGTGGGAGCTAAGGACTTGGACAACTGTCAGCATGCTGGCACAGAAGTACATGGCAACAACTTCATGCAGATAACAAACTTTAATTTTCAACCAAAACCAATGGCCAAAAGTAACTAACAAGGTGGGTAGGGGTGATGCTCTCATGGCGTTTAACAGGTTACAGGTTTGGTGTACCCACTGGGATTATGTTACTACACAAAACGTACATGCACACATACCCACATGCAAAGAAGAGGCCTCTCACTCAAGGGTACCCAGAAGATCTAAGGGTCAAATGATCACTCAGGGATCACTCCATTAGGAAAATAGTCACTGCCCTGGGAGAGAGTGGTGAGGGACACTCAATCCGGGAAGTCTCCTTGGGTGTCTGGCTTCCCCTCACAGACCCTCTGCTCCAAGGAAAACCACACCTAGGGGGTGTCCAGCAGAGCCCCCATGGATAACCTGGTCTGGTCATACCTGGTCATGGTGCAGAAATGTCTCTGCCCCGTTGGCTGGGGGCCCTGTCTGTGGGCTGAGCAGTTCTGCTCTTCCCATTCCCACCTTGGGTCATGAAAGGTTGGTTGTCCACATGTGTCAGCCAGGGAGAAGGTGAGTGCTACTACCACACATGCATGAAAAGAATTTTATAGGCTTGCATGAGCATGTGAATAGAAACTGATTTAGTTAAATTTTGGTTTTTAACTTTTTATCTTGGTTTTTCTGTTGAAAGTAGATAATTTAGATCACTTCAACAAAAACTTTAATTCACATAAAGCAAAATATTCTTCAAATAATGAGGATCTAATTAGTGGTTTGCACCAACCTAAGCTAAAACAAAATGTTGTCAGTTTTTCTTAAGGCAAATTTGTGAAATCAGTGGTAAAACTCACTCCAAAGGTTTGCAGCCCTTAAGGACTTGGCAGACTAATATATCTAAACCAAAAATGTCTTTCAGAGGATGCAAGGGTGAGAAGGCAGCTGTTACCTGGAGATCTTAATTTGTCTCAACTGCAGGCCTGAGAGGAGAGGCTTCAATGTTTATTGTTAAATCTACCCACTACTAATAATCTAATAAATCAGCTAAATGACCTAGCAAATAATGACGTCACTATTATTACTGTGCAATCCTATAATTCCCCAGTGTTGCAAGATTCAAGTTTATCACTCTTAGATCTTATTCATTACAGGCAACTACCACTGAATTACAACCCCTCTCTCAGCTACATCACACTGTTATCAGGGTGCAGTACAGTCTGTCTGTGGATGGATTTTTTGAGGGAGATTTTTTCCCCAAATTCCCCTTCAGTTATGTAGTTTCTACTGTCTGCATATTGTTTATGTGGCACACTTTCTGAGACATACCATTCCATTTTATTCTTTTCTTCACCTAACTCCACTTACATCTCAGGACTTTATCCTATATGCAGAAAACTGACTAATAAGAGCAAGGCTTATCCTGTTAATTTATTTTTTTTTCCACCGTTTTTGTGCTCACATAGCATCCTGCTTTCAAGTGCTTAATTGCAAGTCATTGCCCTTGACATGTTCTTTGGACTATCTCCTGGTCTCCTGAGGTAGTTTTGTCTCTTCACAAGGACCTGTACTCCAGCAGGACCTCTCACTCACAAATTCTAAGAGCTCTGAAAGCTGAAAACATCTATTCTGCTCCTTAGAGCGTGTTTGGACTTCATTACCCAGGAAAGGTCAAGCAAAGCAAGTTCTAGAATGCCCAGAAATTCTTAATAAACAGCAGAATGGTGCTGTATGAGGTGCTGTATGAGGTGCTATACAAATGGTAAAAAGAAGTACAATTCTATTTGCTTCAAATTATGGGTCAATGAGAAACAGAGACTACCACTTAAAGAGAGGCTAAAAGACTGAAAATAAGGAAAAGTTACTGTGATTAAAGTTCAAGAAGTACTTGTCACTGGAATAAGACATGAAAGAGAATGACAGCTCATCTTCAGTTATTGCTGAATTAAACTAATTCTACTTCAATCCTGAAGTATGGTACTTGGCATAGACATTAAAAAACTTAATTTGTATATGCTGATTTCACACATGGTTTGACTTAATAGTTCTTAATATGATGCTGTAGATAGTCCTGGAATATATGGCCCACCAGCTCCAGCTGCACATAGAAAGTTGAAAATAATATCATGAGGGCCTGTTAAAATTTTGAGTCATCAGAGTGTACAAGAGCACAAGCTGCATAAATCATGGAGTGGAAAAATATTTTTGTACTATGATTTAGAAATAATTATGGAGAATTATGTTGAAAGTAATGCCAAATTTCCTGCTCATTACCTCTAAGTAAGTTTCCAGAATAACATACTAAAGATGATGACATCTTATAAATTACAAATTCTGCAGATAAGAAAGCACTGAAATATCCAATTGTCAGTGTTTTCCAATATTCCTCCAGAGGATAAGCAACAGACTCCTCCTGACTTAAATCAGCTTGAGTAAATTCTCTGTACCGTTATATTGAACAACAGTATGTAACTCCAGCAGTGTTCAGCAGCAGTGAAGAATTGCCTGCCATTGCTGAGTAGAAAAAACAGGGTATGCACAAGTCTGTGGAAACTTCAGGAACATGAATTGGGATAGAATTTCTTCTATCGTATTTAAGGAATGCCTTAGCCATTAGTAAGGTAAAGCCATCATTCTGGGTTGGAATTGCATCAGTGAGGGTGTCCTAGATATATGCAAAATACCAACAGAATTTTCAGTCAACTTTTGTTTTATTTAACTGATACTAATATATATGGCGTAGTAATTATTGAGTGATCCATACAGGTCCAGAGGTTCATCTGTGCACTGCAGTTTATGTGATTAAGTCTGTATGTAGTTGATGAGCTGCTTATATATTCATGTTACTTATATATTCATGCTTATATATTCATACTACTTCTTTTCTCACAGTGTGTTTATAACTTTAGAATATCCTTTTTGCAATCTTCAAACTTTTTATATAATGTTCCATTTTCATGTTCACCTATGCTATCAAATCTTATTGTATGTATTGAAATGCAATCACTGTCGACCTTGGATGTCAAACAACACTAATTTTAGCAGAGAGGTTTAACTCCTAGCAGATCGGGCATTACTGAGTTATAATAATTTCAAGTGTTTTCTCCTTCTTTAAGAGTTTCCCTCTTCCTGCTATTTCACTGCTTTGGGTCTGCAGTTCTCTTACTTAAAACAGGAACTAGACCACCTCTTATTCCTAGTTCTGTGTTTTCTCAGGAACAAGAGGAAGCTTTTGGGAAACATCCTTCTCTGATGCACAAGTCTCCAATACCAAGTTTCAGATATCTTAATTAAAAATCAGTTAGTTTGTTAGAGAAAAAATTGTCAACATAATTAGAAAAACAGTAAAACATTGTTTCCTCAGGCTAATACCCGTAGGCCGGTATAACCTTCTGTCATCCATTTTGTCAGAATTGGTGAAAGCATAGCAGCCTCTTGATGATTTATGCATTTGCCTGTTGTTTCCTTACTTCTGTAAAAGAGCTTTAGCTGCTGTCAGAGGCAGGATGTGGGGCTAGCAGGGTCTTTGTTCAGCACAGGCACTCATGTTTTTAAGGTGTTATTTTTTTTATAAACTAAGAGGTATTATTTTGTTTGGTTCCTTGTTTACCTTTGTGTAAGTATTTCTGCTCCCGTGCTTCTCTTTATGCAAACAGTTCAAAGGTGAAATGCAAAATATGTCTGGAACATGCTGCTGTACAAGTTTTTTTTGATGTGTCTTGTTTTCAGTGATTTTTCAGACAGTAAGGTTTTGTTCAGTGTTAGTGCCACTTTTTTCTACCATGTAAACTTTCAGACTTGTTTCTCCCAGACTCTTATTTACATAGTACGACTCTAAGTCCTTGGGTTGCTTCCCCAGCCTGACTTATCCACGTTGTTTCTGGTTTATCATTAAGACCTACTGCTCGAATATGGACAGATGAAAATATTCTGTGTTGACAATGGTTTATTATGTTTGACACTCTATTTCAGGTAATCATATTTGTTGTGATGCAGACCATGATCTCAGTAACGTTTGGTGAGTACTGATTCATGTTCCAGGGAAGGAATTGGAAAACATCTGGTTCTTGGATTCATGGTCTAGGTGATTCTGACTGTTCTTATTCGTTAGTATCAACAAATGGTGCTCCAGTTTTTGTTGGTTGCACTGTCGAAATCCAAGATTAGGCTATCAGAATGCTTCACCTGAAGCCTGCTTAAGGTTCCTGAGCTGTGTGGGCACATTGTGAACATTGCCAAAGACAAAGGGCCTGTGTCAATCTACTTCTGTTGTTGGAAAGACAGGGCAGAGGGACTTTTGGAAAGAGACTATTACTACGCACCTCCATGGAAATCTTTAGTAAAAACCAAAGTATTTATTTGAACTTAGTGTATAGATGGTGAGGAAAAGAAATTTTGGAGAGCAGGTCTGCTACTCTTTCTGCAGTAGTGTCCCTTGTTCCTTCAGTGGCAGTAGCACTGTCACAGCCTGCTCAGCTTTCCAGGGCTCTGATTGATGAAGGTAGGCAGTGGAGCCAGGCTGTTTTGCCATTCCCCTCAGGCTAGTGCCAAAAGCAATCTAATCTGCCTTTTGTTTTCAGATAACTGTGTTAATAAACAAATTAATTAATTAGACACTTGCATTATTAACAAAGTACATAATTTTAATTAGTAAATAGTTATTTTCCAGACATACTTTATTATTGAAATGAGTATAAGTCAACAAGAACAAGCAAGTCAGAATTATTCACTTTCAGTTTGGTATTTATTAAACTACAAAACTGGTGACAAGTCACTTTGTTGCCTGAAAAGTAGAGCAGAGAGTACAGAGTTCTTTGCTCCATTCAGCAGGCAGGGAATTTCTCCTAGGTCCTTCACAACTGAAGTGAATGAGGTTGGAAGAGTGATGATAAAGGTGGAGCTCATGTATTGAATCAGGTATCTCCAACATGTACCAGGTCCAATACTTTTGATGGAGTGTTCTTCATGTCTTCTATGCCAGACTTATGCTGGTAGTTTTGGCAAAATGCATGAAGGGTGTCTATAATGCTCTCCAAGAATGAGATCATAGACAGGGCATGTTTCTAAATTGCTTCTCACATAAGCAACTTCTTCCCAGAAATCCCAACAACAAGTGGCAGGGATTGTCTTATACCCTTGCTGTAATTCCTGGCTCAGTAGGGGTAGTGGAGCAGGCTGCCCACCTCTGTGCTGTGTGCCTGGATGGATCCTGTGGGCCTCTTGCCGAGTCACTGTGGCTGAAATTATGCAAAGGCATGGAATAGCCCTCGTGAGTGCTCTTAAGGCATGATACTGAGGCTATATATGTCCTGAGATATGGTTTATGAGATATTTGCAAACCTTGCTGCAATAATGTTGAAGGATGGTAGAGAACTCAGGGAGTTAATCGCAGAGCAAATGGGCATGGCAAACCTGGAGCAATTTCAGCCAACTGGCTTTTCTGATCATTCCGTGGAGGAAATTGTTCCCAGCACTGTGCCTATACTTTGTCTGAGTGAGAACAATTTGCAACTGCCAAAAGTTGGGTAGTGATAAGACAATTAAGCAATACTTGGATTTGTCTCATGGCCCTATGACATTTACCAGTGCATATATACCTGAAGAATCAGTTATACACAGAAGGTCTCTTCCAGGTACACCTGGGATCTCTCTGGCAGGTTTCCTGTAAATCTGAACTGTAGATGTGGTCTCTTGATCAACGTTGAATTTGCTCTCAGAAGATTATAAGTATTTTGTAAGGTTTCAAAAGGAAGTTAGTATTGGTTTCATTTAAGTCCATGACAGTTCTGTCATTAGCAGTAGGAATCAAATCTTTTTCTTAGAGAATTCTTTTCCTCTTTTTGAAATAGCAATATGCCATTCCTGACAAATGCCTGTACCAGGAATATTTTCTGCAACTGAAGTGTTAGCCTAGAGTGAGGTCATGCAGAAGACACTGGTATGTGATATCAGCTACCACTTGGTGGCATCCACACCATACTTTATTTAGTTGAAAACTCCACAGCCAGCGATCTGAGAAAACTTTAGGAGTACATGGCTTGACATTCACTCCTTAAAGGTGTTTAAAATAGTTAACCTTACGCTGGTCTGGATTGGTCAGGGCCTGACATGCATGACCCACCTTCTCTTTGTATTTTAGTGTGGGAGTATACACATTTATTGACCTTGCAGTTGACTCAAATAATCAAAGTGATTAAACTCTATCTTGCCGCCGTTCTTCGGAAGACTATTTTTCATTCACAGGAAACCTGCTTAAGCTCTTGGACCCTTGGTCTTGACCTTGCTGCTTACCTTACCTCAGTTTAAAATAAGATTTGATTTTAGACAAGTCAATTAGAAGCAAAAATAGCATAGATCTGGTTAGGGGGAGAGTGTACTTAAAAAGACTTCTTGAATCTTCGATTTACACTTCAAAGGAAAAATACTCAGACTCATTCTGGAAAGTGTGAAACATTGGCATTGCTAACAAATGTTTATTAGGAGATATAAGCAACTACCCTAAATGTTGACATTTAAATGAGACATCAGAAATATATTTCACCTGCCAAAATCTTAATTTGAAGGTCTCTGTCTGTCTCTGAAATGTCATATAGCAACAACAGTCATCTTCAGTTTGAATCTTGTGAGTACCTAACTTCAGATTTAAAGTTGCAAGCCTGTCCTGCTTGTACTCGTTGTCAAAGTACTGAGAAGAGAAGCAAGTGCAGGGTTAATGGTTGGACTTGACAGGTTGGAAAAGTCTTTTCCAATGTAAACAGTTCCGTGATTCTAAGACAAATTTTTTAAAAATGGCTGCTAGATAGGAATTGAATTTTGGTATGTTAGTGCATATATCCTTAAGTGGGCGATTTTTCTGATAGTATTAGTCAGATGTAAGGAGAATCAAGAATGTTTCAGCTGTTCTAAACTTGGTCTGCAAGTCCTTTGTCACTTCAGGGAACATAATACAGCAATGAGCATGGTGTGAGATATAACTTAATGGCATTTGGCTGTTTGTGGACTGGTACTAGAACAACATTTCTACTTTTACATATTTCAGACATGAAATCCACTTGTGATGGAAGCGAAATATTAAATAAATGAATAAATAAAAATCTAAGAAGACCATATACTTGTAACTTGTAATCTAATTGCATTACGTGATGATGGTTGAATGGTATCTTGACATTTGAGTGCTATTCATTCATCGTGTTCATGCTTGGATTCTTTAACCTCTTGGAGCTGAAGTTAGAAGGTTTGGGGGTTATTTCTCTCTTCTTTTTTTTATTAAAAGTAAATTTCATTCCTAGGCCACTGGGGACTTGTGGAAACCAGGTACTTCCCAGTGGTTTTTAGGCTTGCTCTTCCCCTACTAATAAAACCAAAATAAAATTGAAAAAAAATTCTAAACACTTGCTAAATAATTATTATTAATAGATGAGATTGCTGTTACTTTTGGAGGCAACAAAAGATTTAACTATCAAAACATTCCACAGAATTGAAACTCAGTGACTTATTTTGTAATTTTTTTTGTCCTAACCTGATGGATCTCCCATTCCTCTCAGTGTCCTGTTTCAGTGAGGTGAGGGTTGGGCTTTAAATAAAGCACTCATGATTCTATTTTGTTAATTTTCAGTTTTATTAAGCAGGATAAAGCAATAATCTGAGTTAATTTCTTCTTTAAAGTTTGATAATCCCAGGAGCAATACATGACACTGTTACATGTTTCAAACAGAATAATCAGTGATGTTATCAAATAACTGAATTTAGAGAACACTTCAAAATTCTCAGTACCTCGTAGTTCCTCCCATCCCTCTAGTCCTTCAACGTTGCTCTTCATTGTTGTTAGGTGCATTTTTAAAATTCCAGCGAGAAGGCCTGTACTGAAGTAAACTAAAGTGTGTGTGTCAGTCTGCTTCTAGAGGGCAGCAAATGACCGTGTTTTAGCCACAACAGAAACAAAAAGTCACATACAGTTCTGCCAGCAAAACCAAAGGCATCATCTGGAATTTTAATGGCAGACTTCCCACTTTCTTTGATGGGAGCAGGATCAGGCCCCTGATGCTTTCCTTGCTTTCTTCCCACCCCCACTTTTTAAGTGAATAAATAGTGTGCATAAAATGCATTGGACTCCTGTTATCAATTGTAAGTTTTTAAACTATGAACTGTGGATGCAAACATTATGTTTTTTATTAACATTCTAAGGCTACAGTTCATCAGATATAAAAAGTACATGACACAAATGTAATAGTATTTATATAAATATGAGCTCATTGGGGTTTTTTATCTGTTTTGTTTAGTGGTATTTAAAGGAATGTGAATGATTTTTTTACTCTGTCCACACATGGTAGAGAACAGTGTGGGGTGCCCCTTCTTTTGGAGAAAAATCCCACTGCTGATAAATTCTCAAGTGTTGCTTAATGCAATCAAAAGAAAGAAAGAAAGAAAGAAATATTGTAAGTAAAAGTTTTATTTTAAATGTATTTCACCTTTATTTATATAGGGCTATAGCATGGGTTTTTCTACAGCTCTCCTTACCACAGTGCTGGTATGTTCTCATATGCTTATACCAATGTAGTGTAATCTAAATGGTGATGAATTGCCTAAACGTCTCATAACTGCTATATTTTTCTCAGTCAGTGATCTATCTCTACAGAAGCTGTTCTAACTTTGTAGCCCCCAGGGTCCCTTCCTCTTCCTTTTTTTCCCATAAAAAAGACACGATTTCTTCTCAATATTTCATTAGTTGAATTTGTGCAGAGCTAGAGGAATGGGAACAGGTCAGATAGCAACTTCTTTAGAGAGCATGTTTTGACTCTTTATCTCTTTGGCCCTTTGCTTAGAAAGAGCTGAAGTTTTATGCATACCTAGGGGACAACCTGGCTGCAGATATGAGCTGATGAAATTGTCGAGCTTCTCTAATGTGTGATTTATTCCTCATGGCTACCTATGAATGTAGAAGACTGAAACCAGCCACAGTTCTGTACATTCTGCTAATGCAAACTCTGTGTTATTGGCTGGAAACATGGGTTGTATACCTTCTAGCCTAGAGGGCATTTTTACCAAGTATCAGATATCAGAAATAGCAGTGAAACAGAATCAGGCTCTGGCTGTCACCAGTGCTATGTAGGTCAAGAAAGGGGATTGTTCCAATAGAGATGGAGAAACTCTCTTTTAGCTGAGAACTTCCCAAAGCATTAGATCGGATGCCTCTGGCTGAGGGAGAACCACCATGGATCGTGTTTGCACCACTCTTGTCAGTGATGACCTTTCTGGGGACAGTTGGTTCCTTTGAGGGTGCTCAGAAACCAGAGCTGTGGCAGGAGGATGTGTGCTGTAGAACACATCTCTTCTGGAGTCTAATGAAGCTATTATTTTCTGTCTCAGAGATAGCCCTTACTTCTTTCACTAGTCAGCGGCAATCCTGGTGCAAATCAGGTCTCATTTCAGTTGCACTTTAAAACATTGCTATGGAACTGCCTTTTCCACGTCTGCATTAGTTTTTGCTCTGTTTCCAGTGCTGCTCCTGGACATCTGTGTCTGAAACCATTTACAGTTCTGATTCAATTTTCTAATAGAAAAGTCTAAAGAGTGACTCGCACCAGAGGTTCAATTTTTCTTTTCAATGGTTATGAATAAAACATAACATAAAGGAAAAAAAAAACCCTTTTGTTGTCTACTTCTGAGGGTACAAAGGAAACATAGAATATTCTGTGTGACTTAGTGCCTGAAAAAATCACAGCAAGGCTTTCTAGAAAAGTCAAGAGGTGAAATACTTTAGCTAGATGTGTTATCTTTGAGATGCCTCAAACAGGGCACTGTAGAATTTTGCACCCATAAAAAGAGAAGTTTTGTTCTCCAAAGTTTAGGTTTAATTTTTGGCAGTCTGCATATCTAGAAATGATGATGTTTGCAGTCACATAGTTGTTTCTTGGAATAGTTATTCATTCCTCATTTCTGAAATACTTGCACAGATACTGGCCCACAGCATACTGTAGTTTAGGCTACTAAGTGTATTACTTCTTGCCTGCTGACTTCTCCAGCATATGGTACTTTATTTTGTTGGCCACAGCAATGTTCTATAGCCTTGCAGTAGCTTTGAGTGTGGTTCGTGGCTTTCAACTTTAATTATGCTTAATAACATAATACATATACAGCAAATAACATTTACCATATTTAAAGTGTGGTTCTACTCTGAAATGTGATGATTTAAAGATAATTCAACAAATAAGTTCCTTGTGCTAGTCGAATCATAACTTACTACTAACAACAATAAATTTCCCTATCTGCCTTTCCCTCATGCAGTGGGTTGATGCTGGCCAGACTCCAGACACCCACCAAAGCCTCTCTATTACTCCCCTCCACAGCTGGACAAGGGAGAGAAAATATAACGAAGGATTCATGAGCTGAGATAAGGGCTGGAAGAGATCACTCACCAAACACCAGCACAGGCAAAACAGGCTGGAATTAGAGATATTAATTGAATTTATTACTGACAAAATCAGAGCAGGATAATGAGAAATAAAATAGGACCTTAAAAACACCTTCCCCTCACCCCTCCCTCCTTCCCAGCTCTGTCTGCTCCCTCCAGCAGTGCAGGGAGACAGGGAATGGGAGTTATGATCTGTTCATCACCTATGATTTCTCCTGCTGCTCAGGGAGAAGAGCCCTTCCCCTGCTGCACTGTAGTGTCCCTCCCATGGAAGACAGCTCTCCGTGAACTTCTCTGATGTGGCTCCATCTCATGAAAAACAGCTCTCTGTGAACTGTTGCAATATGAGTCCATCCCATGGGCAACAGTCCCCCTCAAACTGCTGCAGCGTGGGTTGCTCTCCCACGGGGTGCAGTCCTTCAAGGGCAGGCTGCTCCAGTGTAGGCTCCTCTCTCCACACTCCCACAGGGTCACAGCCTCCTCCAGGCATCCACCTGCTCTGGTGTGGATCTTCTCCATCTGTTGCAGGTGGATCTCTGCACCCCCATGGACCTCCATGGGCTGCAGGGGCACAGGTTCACCATGGTCTGCACGATGGTCCGCACCAGGGTCTGCACCAGGGTCTGCACCAGGGTCTGCAGGGGAATCTCAGCTCCAATGCCTGAAGCATCTCCTCCCCTCCTTCACTGACCTTGGTGTCTGCAGAGTCTTCTCAGCCCACTCTTCTCTGGACTCAATTACAACCTTGCAATAACTTGGTTTCTTTTTCTTCTTAAATATATAATTGCAGAGGTGTTACCACCATTTCTAATTGGCCCAGCCTTCACCAGTGGCACGTGCGTCTTTGGAGCTACCAGGGATTGGATCTGTCAGACAAAGACGAAGCTTTTAGCAGCTCCTCATAGAAGCCACCTCTTTAGGCCCCTGGCTACCAAAGCTTGACCATGCAAACTCGATACACCATAGCAGGGTAGAACCAGTGGAGTTGATGCCCATGCTGGTACTCTTCCCTTCAACCTCCATGCAGAAATGCATCTGGTGTATCCAAGGGTGAGTATACTGCCCTGTGGCAGCTCTGTGAACTCTTCTCTTATTATAAAGATACCTTTTAGAATCTCTGCCTCAACCCAGCTGAGTTTTTTATACAGTTATTATTGGTTAAGCTACCAGAAAAGTCTTGAATAGACCTCAGTAAATGACTCAATCTTTTATTCACATTTCATCAAGGACATCAGTGAGAATCAATAAAATAATTTAAAAATCTGCGGTTTGCTGTCACTTTTTTCTTTCTCATGCTGTAGAGAGATGATTATGCTGAGGTGGGGTTTTTGTTTTGTTTTGTTTTGGTTTGCTTTCTTTCATTTAGACTAGAGGATTTTTTTGTGAGCCCTTTTAAACTAGCCATGCTTTCATTTTGATGTCGAAGAGGACAAGTCAGCCAGCTTTACAGGCACAAGCTCAAATACAAAGCGATTGGGAAGTTATGGACTGAGATAACCAAGGAAAAGTTGAGACTTAGCTTAGAGCTGTCAATATCTTCTTAGTATATATCTTACCTTATATCAGGGCTTAAGTATGCTGTGGGCACAAGAGACAGCGGGGCTGTGTGCTGCCCTTGGAGCTGGGGGTGCGGCAAGCGGTGTGGAGAATGGTGCTGGCTCTGAGAGCCATCCAGCCAAAGTGTGTGCTGGCTGCTGGCTGATGGATGTGAGCTGGTGTCTCTGCACAGCAGTGCATTGTGCACAGGGCAGCTCACCTGGAGGTCCCTGGAACAGGCTCCCTTCTTTGGACATGAGATGGCTTAATTTTCCTACAGAGAAATGGTTATGAACAGTTCCCAGTTTTTTGCACAAAACTGGCAAAAAGCATGAAGTTGAACATTTTACTTTAATAAACATGACCACCTTTACAAGCCAATAAAAACCCCTAAACCACCTCAGATTGACAGTAGTGAAATAAGCAAAATAAGCCTTTGTTGCTGCTTTGAATTTCCTGAAAAATCCATCCAATGTCTCACTCAGAGCACATGTGGAGGCAGTCTTGCTGTACTGTAACACGAACTGCAATAAACTCATCCCAGTACATGCTGGAGTTTAATGTGTACACACACACATATATAAAAATAAACCCTTTAACTTAAGCAGAAAGTAATTGAAAATGGAGATTTTTTTTCTTAATTACATTGAAAACAACTTTGTTTTAAATGGTCTACCAGTTTCCATTTCAAATCTCCTAGAGATAGTGATATTTGATGAAGAATTCATGCTGCACTTCTTCTACAGCTTCCTCAGTAAACCAGTCTCTAGTTTGTTATATGAGTAAGGTAAAAGTTGATTTGAAAGTAGCACTAAGCAGGGCAGCTGTTGCTTAAACTTTGTTTCAGTGATCAAGGCAGCCCAAAGAAACTAAATCTTTTGGCAAAAACTAAACTCAAAGCTAAGAAGAAAATGCAATACCCTAAAAATAATTTCATAAAAGATTTTCCTTGTGTCTCTAGCCAAGGTTGCAATAAAGTTCACACACAAAAAAGATAAATTGTTGTTCATTTTTGGCTTTTAAAAGGTTGCATTAACCCTGGCCTCTCTGCTGTTTTAAACTTAGATCAGACACTGGCACTCAAGAATACCCCTGGAAAGGAGTGCTAATGGCTTTGTGAGTAGGGATGTTCTCTGCACAGGTTCAGCTAGTGCTTGCCACAAGGCTTGGAAATGTGGTACCGAGGGTTGTTTCGACTGGGCCTGGCCATCTCGAGGTCATGTTCTTCCTGCAGAGTTTGTCATCCTGGCTGCACAGCTGACAGCCAGGGAGCACCTTGGCATGTCACCTTCTTGCTGTGATACCGAATGCGCAACCCTTAATGCTTTCCAGGTGGAAAGGAGAAGTGGAAGGCTTGGTTCGGTGAAGACAATAATGGAATGTGCCACTTCAGACTTCCTGTAGCTTATGCAGAAATTTTGCAGTTAATCGTAGTGGATTACCAGATCCAAGGCAAAAGCAGGTCTTAAGAGTTTCAGCATGGCTTCAAATAAAACACACAGAAATTTTTCCTAATGTCTATAAAAATAAAAGTCCTTAAGAGTAAACAAAAAATGCACAACGGAATTTATGGTTGCCTCCAAAGCTTGAGGGATGACAAATTAGTGTTGTTTTCTAAGGTTCTCTTTGCTAAAATGATAGATCCCGGTACAGCAGATGTTCTGTCTGTTAACAATGTATTATATCCTTTTTTCATTGGAGAAAATGAAGACTTTTGAAATGGGCATGTATTTATTCTGGACTCAAATAATGGAAATATTAAAATGTTTCCCATAATTGTTTTTAGCTACACAGTTTAAAGCAGAATCATCCACCATATGCATGATTATTTTCAAGACATTAATAATACCCCATTATTAGTGTCTCCAGCTCTACGAGACTCCAGCTTTGAACTTCGATAATGCATCATCAAGATATTGTATCATTTGCAACAGATAATGCTGAAGGAAAGTGTATACAAATTAATGGAAAATGGAAAAGTTGTTTGTTTTCAACTAATTGTTTAGTTCCTGTACTACATAGTACATGGATAAAAGTAATAGCTACATTATTATTTCTTCTTGAGGTTGTGTGATTTAAGTTTTTACATACTGCATTGTGTCTGTCAAAGAGCTTAAAAATTACAAGGGAGATTTAATGTTGTCAGCCTCGAAGATGAGAAGATAATGAAGCATGTCCCCACAAGGTGGTTAATTCTATATTGCTCATTTTAAAGAAACTTAAAATGTTCTTTATCTCATATAAATTACTGTTAGGTATGAACTGCACAACTGCAATTTTATATTCTACCAGGAAAAGGAAAATACAGAAAACACAGAGATATTTCCAGTGAGAGTTTACAATGTGCTAGAAGATTTCTATGGATACACTTTTAAAATTAAAACAGTTTGGGTTTGTGTGTGCTGAAGCTTAAAACATAATTTGTTAATTGAATGGTGAATTGCCACAAAAAGCTTGTGACAATTTTTGGCCATAGGCATTCGTACATAAAGCATGCTTCATGGAAAAAGAGGAGAAAAATGGAAAGTGATGGTGAAAAAATTCTGGTACTTTAGTAAATTATAAGCATGGTTGGAAAACTAGTGGGTCTGAGGCATTCAGCTGAGTGTTTGGTCTTGTTTCGGGAGTTAGAAAGTCCCTTCTTATCTCTAGTATGGCAGCAGGAGGATGCATTCCTGATGCAAAAATACTTGGACAGTTTGCAGAAGTCTGCTGAAGACTGATTGTGCTAAAGCTGAACTTCAATTAAATTTGTTTTGGTTTTATATGCAAGGAGGTCTAAGAAATTATTAGAAAACCAAAATTAGAAAGAAATTATTAGAAAACCAAAAAGAGTGAATGATAGTACAAATGTTAAATATAATTTAAATAATAAAATGACATTTTGTCATTTTTTGTTAATTTAACCTTTTATTTAATGGTAAGAGAAATGCATACTTAACAGGAAAGTGAATGACATGCTAAAAATAATAATATTTTTATAATATTTTCTTTAAAGTAAGGAATTATTCCTTATATTTTGAAAGAGCTAATACTGGTTTTATTTGGTTGGGGTTTCTTTATTAACATCTCAGTTCACAAGTTCTTGATTTTCTGTCTTCTAAAATTTCAATAACTTATTTCAGGGTAACACCAAATAAAAGTAGAGAGGACACTTGCCTGAATAATTAAGTTATAGTAAATTACACTTGTTGCACTGGTTCTACACTTCTGCTAGAGAAAATGCAAACAGAACTAAACAGGATTTTCTCTTCCGTCAACCTTCTGCTCCCTGAGTAGATATCTGCTGGATATTTTTACTCAGGTTTTGAATGAAACTAACTGCCTGTTTCATCACCACACTTAGTTTGTTGGGGGCATGGTGTATTTTATTTTCAAATGGCAGCTATATGACCACTTACAGATATCTGTCTTTGTGGATGGAAAGCAACTTCAGTGAGAAGGTGCAGTGAAGTGCTTGTGAGTTGGGCTGTAAAGGAGCAGAGGGCTTGGATAGGAGAGGTTGCAGCCTGAGTAGAGGTCTGGAGGCATTGGACAGCTCCAGTAAGAAGCTTGTTCCTTGGTGAGCCGTGTACTGTGCAAGGCTGGGAAACTTCCAGTTTGCCTTTCTGTCAAGGAGTCACCTGATACTCCTTTTTGCTGCTCCGTACCCGATCAGTCGCCACATTTCTGAAAAGGGTCATTAAGCTGTCAGGCACAAGGCTGCAGCCCCAGCCGGCCGGGAAATGCGGCAGGAAAGCTCTCTCCAGCAGCTTGTGGGGTCCTCTTTGTTCCTTCAAGGTCTCTGGCTAGGCCTCAGAGTGTTACACCTTCTGATCATTGGCTTTGTGCATGGATGCCTGTCCAGAGGAGAGGCACACCTGTGAATATTATTCTCACTAGTTATAAGTTTGGCACAAATTGAAGTAAAGACCTTGTGGGCAGCTGCTGGATTTGCATTACCTGAGTGAAGTACAGGGCAGGCGTTCTGGGTAGCAAAAGAGGGCTGATGGTTGAAATTACAGCTGAAAGCATTCAGGGAAATACATCCAGCTCCTGGGAACTCTTTTGAAGGCAAGAAGGTGAAAGATAACTTTGAAATTGAAAGTTGACATTTTGCTTTTGTTGAGTTTCTAGCGTATCACTAGTGTCGGTCACAGTTTTGCAGCAGTGAGAAGGTGTGACCAGAGACCCCACACCTGAGCTTGTCTCCCTGGAGGCTGGGCATCCTGCTGAGGCACACAGGTCCTGTGAGATGCAGTGCCTGTAGCAGGCTTTTAAGTCTGCAGGAAACCCCCACGGCTTTTATGAGATGCAGGTAGAGCAGCAAGCCTGGTTGCTACTAGTGATAGAATCAGGCCTTTATGTGGTTAATAATATGCTCTGTGCAGCTTTAGTAATCAGTTGAGAGAAATTTTGGCTTCTTTTGAAAAATCAAAGTGATCATTAGCTTATACTGAGCTGACACCAGAAATGAGTCAGAAAAGATCTTGATCTGAAAGCTTCCCTGTAGGGCACGTACATGCATCCTCAAGCTTTTCTCTTCTTTCCCTGGGAGGGCTTGCCCTCATCCAGTTCATAACTCTTTGACTTTCTGCCTGATATTGGTAACTTTTGAAAAGTTGCCAAGAGGCAGAATTATCTGATTCACAGGAACATTTGCACGTTCTCCAAAAACCCATTTTTATTTCTCAATAAGAAAGATTTTTGTGAAATCTCATATGAGAGTGATCATCATTTCCTGCTCAGACCATGGGGAAAGAGACAATTGAAGCACTTAGCCTGTCTATAGTCATGATTTGTCGTTCTGTCTGTAATCTTTTGTTGAATTGGATGCATGGAACAATACTGAATAAACAAAAATTTGCGGATGGGGCTTTCCAGTCTGGATTGATCTATTTATGTTCACACTTCACAGACTTTAACTGATATGTTAGGCAAATATTTGCTTTCCCACATCTCCTTAGGACTGCTGTATGTAGTAAAAACCCAGGCAGAGGGCCTAAAAAATTATGAGGCCATTTTGCAGTTGAAATTATTTTGCTGCAATGATTATTAACAAGAAAGAGAGCAAAATGGATCAAAAAAATTGCTGGTTTCTCCCATAAATGCCGGAGTGTTACTTCTTTTAACATCATCAGGAGCTGTAAGGAACAAAAGTTACATTTGAACACCCTCAGTGGTTTCCAGAATAAGCACCGTGGCATGAGGAGAGGGATAGTTCAAGCTTCGTACTCCTCTCCGTATTTGGCATGTGAAATATTTGAGTGAAAAATGAACTTTGCAGGCAATACGAAAATAAATAACAGGAAAGCAGGACTTCACCTTTTATTTTAGTTTGAGAGCTGCTAGAATTGGATCTTTGATTCTTCCTCTGTAAATGGCCTCTCAACTTCCTGAGAAGTGACAGTCCACAGTTCATCGTCTCATTTCCTTGGAAGGAAGAACCTGAGTCGTATCACTGCGTGAGAGCATCTCTCTTCATGATGTCCTGGTTGTCAGTATCTGTGAGCAGATGTCAGATGCTCTCCCCAGGGTGGGCAGGCTTACTGCTCCTGTCCTTTCACAAGAGGATTCTTTCCAACTCTATTTCTGCATGTGTGTGCACATGCCATCTCTCTAAACTCTCTCAAGAGCTATTAAAATGCAGTTAAACAAAGTTCTCCAGCTGAGACCAAACAGATCTGTTGCTGAATAGAATTCCATAGCATTGCTTTCAGAGACAGGAAGAGAGGAACAAGATACAGACAACAGCAACTTCGCAGATTGAATAGATCTATAGCCCTAAAGCTGAAAATATCAATCTTGTTTTGAATCTTTTGTATCTTTGTGTAATCTCTTATGGGAGTTTTATTCCACTCACTATCTAGTTCCTGGAATTTTAGAAGTTTATTATTTGCTGAGGCCTCTTTATGAGACCAGTACCTCCAGCAGAAACCTGTTTGACTGCTAAACAGAGTAACTGTTTAGTTGTTATGACAGAGTAAAGGGACAAGGTTCTAGGTTGTTCCCAGCTGGAAAAGGTGGTTGCTCTTGGGAACCATTCAAGTAAGTCTGCACAATCTAGGAGAGACTGAGCAATTTTTAATAACTGACTGAACATTAAATCCTCCTGTAGCAACCCACTACCCCCTTTCTTCTTGTTCTGGTCTTCAATTTCTGATGTAAATTTATTCATGGCCATTTGTGTTGGTGTTTTGCTTTGATTTATATAGCTCTTTCCAGCCCTGATGTTGCTCCTTTTATATTCCTAGAGAGAAATTGTATCTCATCTGAGACTTTGTTTTGCTGGGTTAATAACCTGAGCTCTTTGACTCATCTTCCTCCTGCGCCCTGCCCCCCAATAGTTCTTTTAGACCATCCCAGCATTTTTTCCTTTTTTTTTGGTGAAAATTGGTCACCGAGCTGATGCACAGCATTCCAATTTAGAATTTACTGTTGACAGTACTGCCAATGGCAGTAATGACAATCCTCTTTTTGCATTACCCAGTTAATCCTAAATTGCATGCTTCGTCATACCAAAATCACCTCCAGTGTTGACAACTTTGCTTAGGATCAACCATATAATCAGTTTAAAAACCCTATTTTTTTAATCTCTGGATATTAGTAAACGAACTGGTAGCAAAATTTCTTGTTGTTAGCCCCAGAGTGCAGTAATTCACATTTAATACTATACCTGGTCTTCTCATTCCTGCCTATCAGGCCTTAAGGATGCTCAAGAGTATCATGGGCACATTACAATAAAATAGAAGACATGCTCATTGTCATAAGGAACTTGTAAACTTATTCCAAACATGACACTGTTTAATGGTATCAAAACTGGAAGACGGTAGTCTTAGATTAGATATTAGGAAGAAATTATTTACTGTGAAGGTGGTGAGGCACTGGAACAGGTTGCCCAGAACAGTTGTGGATGCTTCATCCCTGGAGGTGTTCAAGGCCAGGCTGGATGGAACTCTGAGCAACCTGTCTAGTGGAAGGTGTCCCTGCCCATGGCAGAAGGGTTGCAACTAGATGATCCTTAAGGTCCTCTCCAATCCAAATCATTCTATGAATTTATGACTGAGGCTGAGGTAAATAAATAAGCTCACAGTGTAACTCAGAAAGACTAATACATGGCATGATGGGATTAATAATTTTTAATTTCATTACTTAACCAAATATAATTTTTTATTGATGTGAAGCTGCAAAAAATAGCTTACAGAATGTTGGAAATTATCAGAAAGGGTATTCAGAATAAGGCAGGGGATTCCGAATGCCATTCTGGTCTCTGCGTATCAAAGAGAGTGTGGAGAAGGTACAAAGACAGCTAAAATGACCAAGAGAACGGAGTAGTTCCCTTAGGAGAAACTATAAAGGCTGATAGACTTCAAACAGGACACAAGAAGGTTGACATGGGGGTATGATTAGGCTTTTGGAAATTGTGGAGATATTGGATAAGCTGAACGCAGAACGGCCTTTTAGCAAGTTTCTTGGTATTAGAAATATAGGCAGCTTGGTGAAGCCAGTAGGGAGCCAGTTTAAAACATGAAACAATCCTCTTTTTACTTCAAAGACAGGGAATTGCTGGATTTACGTACTACAGAAGTCTATGTACACGGTGTCAGCAGGCTGAAAATAGTTTAGTTTGTGGACATCAGGTCCAATTAGATCAAATTACTCAGAGCCATATACACTCAAATTGTGAACAGCTCCAAATACAGAGGATCCAGGGCTACCTGGTGCAATGCTTGACCACTCTTGCAGTGAAAGAGATTTTTCTAGTCTTTAATGGAAGTTTTGCATGTTTCAGCTTGTGTCTGTTGCCACCGGTTGCATCACTCTTCACCTCCGAGAAAAGAGTGACTCCATCTTGTCAGTACTCTTCCATCAGGTAGCTGAAGACAGCAGTATGATGCTCCATGGACCCTTCTGTCTGCAGGTAGAACAAATTCAGGTTTCTCATCCTGTCTTTATACCAGCTCCCAACCATACTGATGGCCCTTCATTGGTCTTGCTGCAGTGTGTCCATGTTTTTCCATTGTTTATTTCAAATAAACATGTTAATTTGAAGTAATAGCATTTTGAACTGATATCTTCCTTTTTAAAACTTTTATAAAACTCATCTTAAGGAGTTTTTAAATCTAGAGAGACACTAATATCACGCTCATCCCCAGCACTGAAGTATATGACATCTGGTCACTGATACTGCTGATCCTACAATTTGGGTTTTCAACTTGAGAGCACTATAACCCTCCAAATATTCAAAGTGACATTTGCAAAAATATTCTTCTTCCACCTTCTAGAAATAATATTGTAAACCTTGTCAAAATTCATTAAATTTAAAGGGCAAGAAGGTCTAATCTCTGCATAAGGGGCAGGATGAGAGCCATACTCTAGAATTTTAATGAGAATTCCACAATTGACTTACGCTGGCTGTTCCAGTAATGGAAAAGTTCCAGGTATTATCCGCTGTAGAGACTTTCCTCCTTTTCCTTCTGAGGTAGAAATCCAGTTTGTATCTTGACACTGGTGATACTTCTGGGATTAAGGCTGCAATAATGATGGTGCAGTCAGTCTACTGAAGAAAATACATTTAATTGTCCGATGAAATCTAAGAGCCAAACGTAGTTCCTAAGGTGCATATCTGTATTGTATATACCTAAAAGAATGTAGCAACTTACAGGTTTTCCTTCCTGCAAACCAGCAATAAAAGTCAGATATCTGCTATGTATTGATTTACTCCACTGCTCCTGACTGAATTGGGTAATAGCTTGCCATTAGCTGGCAGTTCATCATCTCGTGGCATCTAATCAATAGATCAAGTGGTAGCTGCAGTTAATCTTATTTCTACATATCAATGTACAGATCAGCGCACTTTTTTTTGTTTCTCTTCATCCTCTTCAAGACTGATCCAGGAATTCCCATTCTTGATGGCAGGATGGGTCAAAAAACCTGCTGCATTCCCTCCTTCCCTTCTGTAATTTCTCCATAACCAGACTTGAGCAATTCACATCATTATCTAAACTCAAATTTAATCTTAATCTAAACTCAGACACTCAATCTTCTCTTTCTTCCATCCTTTCCTTCTTTATACATTTCGGAAGTATCATCAGCTCTTTCTGTACCTGGTTGGCACTTGGTTTCCTCTGCCCATCTCTTTTCTGGAGCCCTCTTTCCAGTCCTCTCTCTTATAGTTTCCCACAAACCTTTACTTGAGCAGATTTTTTGTCCTTCCTTTCATGAAAACAGCAGGCTTTGTCTTATAGTAATTTTTGTTCCGGATTGCTCTTTGATGTTCCTGATTTTCTTGTTGAGATACCTGTACAAAACTTAACCCATAGAATCACAGAATCGTCGAATGGTTTGGGTTGGAAGGGACCTTAAAGATCATGTGGTTGCAACTCCCCTGGCATGGACAGAGACACTTTCCACTAGACCAAGTTACTCAGAGTGCCATCAAACCTGGCCTTCAACACTTTCAGGGATGGGGCATCCATAGCTTTTCTGGTCAGCCTCACCACATTTACAGTAAAGAATTTTCATGGGCCAGATCCTCTTAGAAGCTGTGCTAAGGCACACGAAGAACAGGGAGGTGACTGGAGACATCCAGCATGGCTTCACCAAGGGCAAGTCCTGCCTGACCAAACTAGTGGCCTTCTGTGATGGAGTGACTACATCAGTGGACAAGGGGAGGGTTACAAATGTCGTTTATCTGGGCTTCTGTAAAGCCATTGACACAGTCCCCCACAACATCCTTCTCTCTAAATTGCAGAGGGATGGATTTGATGGGTGGACTCTTTGGTGAATGAGGAGGTGGTTGAACAGTCAAAGTGCTCAACAGCTCAAATTCCAGTGCATATCAGTGACAAGTGGTGACCCTCAGGAGACCATATTAGAAAAAGTGTTATTTAATGTCATTATCAATGATGTAGATAAAGGGATCAAGTACAGCCTCAGCAAATTTTCAGATGACACCAAGCTGAGTGGTGTGGTTGACACACCTGAAGAAGGGGATGCCATCCAGAGAGACCTGGACAAGCTCTAGAAGCCGGCCTAAGGGAATCTCATGAGGTTTAACAAGACTAAGAGCAAGGTGCTTGGGATGAACATATGGAAAGCAGCCCTGCTGAGAAGGACTTGGGCGTGCTGGTGGATGAGAGGCTGGACATGACCTGGCAGTGTGCTCTTGCATCCCAGAAAGGCAAACGTGTCCTGGGCTGCAGCAGAAGAGGTGTGTGCAGCAGGTCAAAGGAGGGGATTCTGCCCCTCTATACTGTGCTGGTGAGACCCCACCCGCAGTGCTGCATCCAGCTCTGGGGTCCCCAGCACAGGAAGGACATCGACCTGTTGGAGCAAGTCAGAGGAGGCTACCAAGATGATTGGAGGAATGGAGAACCTCTCCTATGAGGAAAGGCTGATAGAATTGGGATTGTTCAGCCTGGATAAGAGACAGCTTCAAGCTGACCTAATTCCAACCTTCTAGTATGTGAAGGGTCAAGAAAGACAGAGAGAGACTTTTTACAAGAGCATATAGTGGTAGGACAAGGGGGAATATCTCACATGGTCCAATAATTTTGTTTATTTTTCTAATGCTGTGTGTAAATGAATTGGTGTGTGTGGTACAGCAGCACCTCTGCAGTCACAGTTCCCTGCAGGCTCAGGTCATGGGTAGATCTGACTCATGTATTCTGGCTTTCACTCCAGGGAAAACAGGAGATGTCAGGGTGAAGGAGCTGGTGTGTGTGCCTGCCTTTTGCCCAAGTCCAAATTTCTGGAGTGCATATTACAGCCCAAGGAGACTGGAAGTGCTCCAAGGTGCCCCAGTTTGGACACAGCCTAAAAGACAAGATCATTCAGGGATTTTGTTATTTTGTTTTTGTTACTTATCTGTATTCAGACCCAATTCAGACAAAATAGAAAGAAAACACAAGGCTGCGTTTGTGTTACCTGTTTTGCAAGTCACTGCTTTTAGTAAAAATACGTTCAGATATATTACACAAAGCAAAGAAATAATGTTCCTGGAAATAACTGTAAGGCCTCTTGTTGAGAAAATCAATAAAAATAGGAACAAATCAAAATTAAAACAAAGATATATCTGATCTAAATTTGACATTTACAAGGCATTGGCTTCAGATTCACATTTGGCAGGTCTGTAGAGATCCATCAGAAAAAAATGCTCCTTCGCTCTGGAGAAACTGAGATTAAAAAGTATTATAAGAAAGTGTGAGTCACACGAAATGACACTTAGACCCACAAATGAGTAGTGTGGGCAAATTAACTGAGGACATGTGGCACAAGTTATGAAATGACAGCAACAAAAAAAAAAAGGATGAGATGAGAGGGATGCAGTGAAAAGAAGGAACTGAACAGCAATGGTTGTGCTTGATTTGGATGGGCTGCTAGCTGGTGGGAAAAAGAATGGATACAGCTGGATAAATTACTGAGTTTTGGATGAATTTTGCAGCTGGGGTGGTGACATAAACTACTTGTCACCAGTGCTATTTTCCTTCATTTATAACCTGGTCACCCATCCATTTCCAAACATCACTTTCTTTATAGTGTAGATGTCTGAAATTGTGCCCCTCAAAACCGGGGAAGTCATTGGAACAATAAAGAAAAATATAGAGTTCTTTCAAGAACTAATAGTTTTGTTATCTTGTGTGAGTCAGCTTGTGTGGGAGTTGAAGAGCTTTGTAGCACATTTGTTAACTCTATGCAGCTAGTGAAGTTTAGTGTTTAAATGAAAGCCTGTGAAAGTTGTCTCATCCAACTAAATCAATTTATTTTAAGTCTTTGCAACAAATCTGTTCTTACAATCTCTTTGGTATTGGGTTAAATTCCTCAGTGTAAAATGAATTGCATATCAGATTTTGCACATTATGAAAGCTGTACCCACAGTGTTTCCAGGCTTGAGAATATTAATTGGTGGAATTTAAAGATGAATACAGATGGTAAGCCTATTAATAAATGATGGGTAGGGAAGTACACACCAATTCTTAGAAAAATATTGTATGTGGAGTGTATGGGGTAGTTTAAGATAAGCACGATTTTCATCCCCGAAGAATTTTTATATATACTTGCAAATTAGACCTAATATATGTATGTAACAGAAAAGGATAACTCTGCAGAAGGTTGAAATTGCTCACTTTTAGTGAAAAATAGAAATATTCTCATTAAGACAGAATATTAAACAACTGGCAGAGTGAACATCTCTTGGCTGAGTATAAGGAAAAAAATCTAAATCAAATACAGCATCTCTCTATCCAGTGTAACACTGTGAAGAGGCAGTCCTGTAACATCCAAGTGGGCACACTCAGAGCTCAGTGCAGATGTGCATGTGCTTTGCAAGGATTTATGGGCTGTGACAGAGACAGTGCAACACTTTATGAGAATATCTTAAGTGCCAGGACCGCTGACCAACCTAATGCTGCTGCTGCAGTCCTACCTGGTGGTAACCTTGGTCTCAGCTGGGGTGCATGTGGATGAGAAGCTGATAGCAAAATGGCACTCAACAAAGTCTGCTTTGGAGTACAATACGTATATGTAGTCCAGGGAAAGTCAAAAGCTGCTGTGTTACTGAGGTGGTGCAAGAGCCTCCTGGTTCCTGGCACCTGCACCACAGCCTCAAGAGAGGAGCACCCTGTTGGTAACTAGGTGTCAACCTGGATTGCTCTCCATGCACTACTGAGAACTCTTAAGAGTTACTTTTGCTTCTGTGACACAGACAACAGTAAGGACTTGAGTTTAGCTGCTTGAAAAGAAGCCTTTCCTTACTGAAACTTCCTGCAGAAGTTAATCTGGGAAATGAAATTAATGAATTCAAGCTAGTCAAATAGTAGTTTTATAAAAGTGGTTCTAAACCCCAAAAGTGTGACAGGCACTCATATCACCAGTGAAAAAATTTGCAGGATCAGCTAGCCTGTCTATAGACCATGCTGTGTTTAACTGCATCACTGTTATTCCAGTAAGAAAAAAATGCAGGTAGAAATAAATACTAATATGCTATGAATAATAAATGGTTGTATCCCAACCTTTCCCAAGTATCTTTGTAGCATTTAATTTAGCCTGGGAAATGGTATCTGAGCCTTTAATTGTAGTGTCTCTTCTGGAACTTTTGTTGTCTGAGCTAACTTCTGCTGGCTTTGTCTTAGTTTGACAGTCAAAGATGTTTTCAGCTGAGCCCTGACTGAAGTTACAGTTCTGTAAGCAGCTCAACTAAAGACTGTACTTATGTCCATTGGCTCACCAAACTCCCTGCTAACTTCCCAGGCTTGTACTGTTGCCCATAGGTGGTAAAGATTTAAGATAAAGTGGTCAGGTATGACTGTACAATATTATCATTCACACTTCTATAAGCCTTTAGAATATGGTAGGCACATTACAAAACAAGGATGTGTCCTTCTCCTAAGAGCTGCATTCATGGTGACACAGATGCCTATCATATGCTAGAAAGTTAGATAACAGGGAATGCATGAGAAGAAAGAGTAGAATAATAACACAGCAACATGCACTGAGGTACAAATACAACAGTGCAGCTTCTTTTTATTACTTCTCTTGCCCTAGAATTCTCAAAGGAAAAATAATGGAATTCTACTATGAAACAAGTACCTGGATGGATGAGGGGAGAGCAGGGGATATTTTCTACCTCAGCTTCAGCAAGGCTTTTGACACTGTCTCTCACAACATCCTCACAGGCAAACTCAGGAAGTGTGGACTGGGTGAGTGGACAGAGAGGTGCTTTGAGAACTGCCTGAACAGCAGATCCCTGAGGGTTGTAATCAGTGGCACAGGGTCTAGTTGGAGGCCTGCCACTGGTGGTGTCCCCCAAGGTTCAATACTGGGCCCAGTATTGTTTAACTTTTCATCAGTAACTTAGATGAAGAGGCAGAGGCCTCCTCAGCAGGTTCCCCAACAACACAAAGCTGGGAGGAGTGGCCGATACCCCAGAGAGCTGTGCAGCCCTTCAGAAGGACCTCGACAGGCTGGAGAGATGGGCACAGAGAAGAACTACCTAAAGCTCAACAAAGGCAAGTGCAGGATCCTGCACCTGGGGAGGAATAACCCAAGGCACCAGCACAGGCTGGGGGCTGACCTGCTGGAGACCAGTTCTGCAGAGAAGGACCTGGAGGACAACAAACTGTCTGTGAGCCAGCACTGTGTCCCTATGGTCAAGAAAGACAAAGGTATCCTGGGGTGCACTAGGGCGACCATTGCCAGTAGGTCCAGGGAGGCGAGCCTGTCCCTCTGCTCAGCCGTAGGGAGGCACCATCTGGAGAGCTGTGTCCAGTTCTGGGCTCCTCAGGACAAGAGAGACATGCAGCTCCTGGAGTGGGTCCAGAGGAGGACTACAAAGATGATGGAGGGACTGAAGCATCTCTCCTGTGAGGAAAGGCTGAGAGAGTTGGGCCTGTTCAGCCTCAAGAAGAGACAGCTGAGAGGGGACCTCATCAGTGTCTATCAGTCTCTGAAGAGAGGATGTCAAGAGGGTGGAGCCAGGCTCTTCTCAGTGGTGCCAAGCAATAGGACAAGAGGCAATGGGCAGAAACTGATGCACAGGAAGTTCCACCTCAACATGAGAAAGAACTTCTTTACTTGTGCAGGTACACTGGAACAGATTGCCCAGAGAGTCTGTGGAGTCTCCCTCACTGGAGATATTCAAGAACCATCTGGACACAATCCTGTGCCATGTGCTCCGAGATGGCCCTGCTTGAGCAGGGAGGTTGGACGAGATGACCTACTGTGGTTTTTTCCTATCTGACCATTCTGTGATTTTGTGAAATTTTGGTATTGACTTAAGGGGGAGGGAGCTGATGGATAGAAGAGAGGTTGGAGAGAAAACATCCTTCATGCTATAAAATTACAGAAAAACAGATAAATATAAGTTAAATTTGATATATACTTCTTTCATCCTGAATGCCAATGTGCAAATTTCCCTGTATATTATAAATGTAGAACGTTTCTTACAACACTTAAGTTACCAAGCTCCCATTGGCATAACTGCAGCCTAAATTTTACTCATTTTCTTCACGGGTTTAAAATCTCTTGATCAAATCCAAATCACATTTTTAAGACTCTGGGATGATCCTTCAGGAATACTTTCAGTAGTTCAGGGTTTTAGTTTGTGCTGCTTTATGATCAGTCTTTTGTATTTCCTGTACCTAATTATGCATTTTAATGAAGCTTGCTTCTATAACTTTCATCTCCCATAGAGATGATAATTTTCACTTAGAATAATTTTAGAATTATTTCAGATGATTAGTATTCTTTAGAATACATAATTTTTTTACTCTGGCAGTTGGAAAGATCATACTAGTAATTTATGCCTGTTTTAGCCTCAAAACCTACCTGAGTTTAACCAAGCCAGTTTTGAGTCACACTGTGGAAATCTACCAGCAAATATTCTTCCACATGGACTGAATCTTGGGTTGGACTGATAGATATCAGTACAAACAAAAAGATGCAAGCTGGGTTTAAGTGGATCTGACAAAGTCCGCACTACATATTTACAGTGATCCTCCTGTATCGGTTTGTACATCGGTTTAAGTTTTACTACTGGAATAGGCTTCAGGACCTTCAGCTTTTTCCATTTTACAGAGAAGAAGCTAGCCTTTCAGTCCCGTGCAGCAGTAGGTCTGATTCATATGGATGTCTGTCCTAGGTTACAATATAGATGTATTTAAGTAGTCTATTACCACCAGCTGTGGGCCATTAGCTGTTATCACCTGCTAATGACCCACCCCTGATAACAGACAATGGGCCATCAAGAAACCACCACATGACTCATGGACTTATCTCATCCTATTGTGAGACGCTTCACCCAGGAGAGAGGAGCCAAGCATTCCCACCTGGATACAACCTGCCCTTAGAACTGCCTAACTGAGCCCTGTCTACTGGGTTACCAGAGGACAAGAGCTACCACTGGACTTTCAGCTGGAGACGAGACCTTCCATAGGATCATTGCTTCAGCTGAACTACTTCATTTGGACTGCTACCACCACCCTAACAGGGTGTCAGGTTGTATCTGACTTTGTCAGTGTTTTTCCTTATATTATTTCAATTATTTCTAATTTTTTTTCCTATTAATTTTAATCCTGACTTGTGATCTCCCACTGGTTTGTTTTCAAACCAATACAATGTCACCACCCACAGTCTCCACTGAGTAAGGTGGATGGCCCCAAGGTACCAGCGGCAAAAGGTTGGGGCAACAAGCAGGTGGTTGGGAAGATGTGGTGGTGGCGGGGTGTGATAGGCTGCTTATTTGCACGGGCACAGAGAAGACTGGAAGTTACTGAGTAAAAACACAGCCAGCTTAAGAAGTGTCCTACAAATTTTTGGCTTAGAGCTGTCAGTGTTTCCAGCTATTTTTAATACTTGACTTGTGGGCAGAGATAGAAGTACGAGTTTGATAGCAGGCACAGGTGGTGCCATGGCCTATCCTATATTGTCCTTGGTCATGGAGGTAGAGGAGGATATTACTGCCTGGAGTCCTCTTCAGCTAGGTAGGGAGCTGAAAGTGGGGGTGATTGTAAGGAACATTCCTTAAATTGAGACTGTATGTGTTTGTTAGGGAGGGCTGGAACAGCTGGAAGTGTTGACACAGACCCTGTGTAATCCTGCTGGGATCATCATCCCTGAAATGGATTTTCATAATTGGAAGAGTATGAATAACATAAATAAAAGGTGGTGATTTACCTTGCTTTTCTTCCTCTTTTTCCTTTTTGCTGGAGTTTTATACAATAGTTGTGAGCCATCTCTGTTAGTAGTTGGTTGATAGTCTGCTCATATGAATTATTAATAATTGCTCTCTAATTACTGTTTGAAAAAAACTTTTATAATGAAAGTACTGAGGATGAGTGTTATTCATGGGGCTTTGTTTTTTTCCATTTTTCTGTGAAGATCTCTTTATTTTGCTTGTTTAAGGAAATAAGGCTTAATGTGGTAATGGACATATACATGTATGTGTATTATATTTGTGAAGGCATATGAATACAGCTACCTTAGTTCCTTAATGTTTGACCAATTTCTACCAAATTTAATGAAGGTATAGAAGTCTTACAGTCACTGTGTTACAAATTCTGTGGAAAAAATAGAAATCCTTGTAAAGGAAAGAAGCCCTTTTAAGAACCTTGCCAAGAGGAAGTCTGCTGTCTTTAAAAGACATCAAAGAATCCCAGTAGAAGGCTTCCCCCTTGAGATGTAAATAAGCAGGGTGTCGTTGGCTCCACTGCAGAGAAAGCTACTAACTTTATTCTATTTGGATAACTAGAATAGTTATATATATAAAAGCTAGTTTATTCTATTTGGATAACTTCTGTCTCTTCTTCAAGTCAGAAGACAATTTTTTAGTGAATTGTAATGCCAACTTGAAAGAGACTTGAGGAAGTGATGTTTTGTTTTGTTCGGGACAATTGTTAGGATCCCATTATTAAGGTTCTTTAGAAATTCCTCTGCTTGAATTAAGGTGCAAACAAGACCATATGCCAGTGGCAATAATATGGATTTTATTGTATAGTAAATATGAGAGAGAGAGAGAGAAAAAGAAAGAAAGAAATAGTAGTAAAATAGGTGGGAGGGAGAGAAAGAGAGTGACAGGGACAGAATGAGGAAAATATCACCACTCCGTGGATCCCAACAATGTTCTGTTGATCCTCTCCAGCTGCTCTTCTTGGTGGTGAAGGTACCCCCGAAAAGCAGAATCCCATGGGTTAATATACCCTCGAGCCAGGTGGCAATGTCCCGGCATATCCCCCTGGGGGAGGGGGCAGTCTCTTACAGCAGACCCTGGATCTGTTGCATCGCGTGCAGTCCTGTGGTGCAAAGCCTCTGGGGAGCGCTTTGGGGGGTCTTTGATGGATTATGACTCCTCCTCAGCTGCCTCTCACATGAAAGTCCTGTGGATGTGGCCTGCGTGGGTGGTGGTTTCACAGCTGGGCTGGTTTGTGTAATTGGAGGATGGGTGTTTATTGCCTCTGACCGGAGGTTACGCCATGTACCCGAAACCTCCTCTTCCCCCCTTGGTTGTGGGGGTGTCTGTAAACCTGGCTTCTGTGAGCTGTGCTCTGTCCCCACCCCAAACTCAGCCAGGAATGACAGAACAATGGGTTTCCCTTTATCTAATCAGCAGTTTGACTTTCAGTCCAAAGTCCTAGTCTTCAGGGAGGCTTCTTTGGTTCTAGCTTCTTTAAAATGAGCAAAACTTTATATCAATGTTTGAGGCATGAACTATTTTCAGTCTCTGACAACAAAGCATAAGTCTATGTATAAATGATGAATCTACTTCTTTGCCTTAAGAAGTGTAGCTGAATTAACAGGTGGTGTGTTAATATAATTTATTCTGGAGAAAAACTCCTCAGCCTAACTTGCGTAAATAATAGGGGCTTCATAGTGTTGCTGTCTCCTCTCATAAAAGCAGAGGGAGAATGGATGGAACACAACAGTCAATGTTCTCAGTTACCAGAGTGGAAATTCAGAGTCACTCAGCAGTCATGCTGGGCTGCCTGAGAGAAAAATTTCAAAAGAGGAGGTCTGAATGTGATCTGATCTGTGAGAAGGAGAACTCCTAAAACTATGTCACTATCTCACTACCCTCCTCCTACTGATCACTAATAATGGGACAGGATGCAGGTTAAACTTAAATATCAGCTATGAAATACGATTGCTTTACAGAAGACATACCCGAAGCACCTTTAGCTTAGGTACCATAGACACAGGTGCTATATATAACAACCAGCTGCTGAGAAGCACCCAGCTTCTGACTTGCAGAAATCAACTGATTCACAGAAGCTGTTGAATCCTATTAATGGGATGCAGCATCTCAGCCCTTCTAGTTTATTTCTAGCACAGCTGTCAGTGCAAAAAAATTCATATTGCAGGAACAGGAGTCATTCAGGAATTTTTGATTGCAAAGAAAAATCTCAGAGAAAGTGGAAGAGACTTACCAAGGTGAATGTATAATATTTACAGATGGAGGTTGGAATGAAGTCTAGAAGGAGGCCAAAAAAGATCAACTTATTCAGCAATGCCTAGTTAAGTTTTGAACAGCTCCAAAGATGCAGGATCCATAAACCCTTAGGGTCCAGTATTTGACTGCCTTTGTAGTAGAAGAGGCTATCCTAGTATTTAATGGGAATTTTGTATGTTCCAACTTGTGTCTGCTGCCTTTGGTTACCTCTCTGTTCACCTCTGAGAAGAGAGCTGCTGCATCTCCTCTGTAGTCAGGTAGCTGAAAATAGCAGCAAAATGCTCCAGTGTGCCTTTGTCCAGGCAGATTGAACTCAGGTTTCTCATCCTGTTCTCACAGGTCTTGTGCTGTAGCCCTGACCATATTGATGGCCCTTTACTGCCTTGCTCACTATGTCCATGTTTTTCTCGGACTGGCAACTCCTACCGGACACAGTCCTCCAGACCTTATTAGTGTGAAACAGAGGAAGAACCATTTGATTCAACCTGCTGGCTACACTCCTGTTAGAACGGACTAATGTGTTGATGGTGTTCATTGTACTGCTTACCAAAACACCAAAGTCCTTTTTTGCAAATCTTCTTTTTTTACCGCTTTATTTATCCAGCTTTTTTTTTTTTTTTGTACTATTGCATATTTATTGTTACATCTACATTGGAAGATTTGGCATTTGACTTCTATGAACTTCCTAAGATTCCTGCCAGCCCTTTTCTCAAAGCTGGTGAAGTCTCTGCATAGAAGCTCTACCCGCAGCATATTAACTGCTCCACTCAGTTTGATCATCTCTGCATTTACTGAGAGTCTTCTGAGTCTTTCATGAACAGTATTGGCTTCTGTATCAACCTCTAAGGGGTGCTACTGGTAATGAGCTCTGGTTGGGCTTTGTGGCACCGATCACAACCCTTTTAGCCTGGTGATCCAGACTATTTTCTTTTCATCATCCGCTCATCCAGCCAGTATCTCACCAACTTGGCCACACATTACCATAAGAGAAAGACTTTGGTAAAGTCCTTGTATAAATTATCCTAGTGCTTTCTTCTTGCCTATCGTTTCACCATACAAAGCTATCCTGTCAGGCAGAATTTGCCTTTGGTAAATCCATGAGAACTGCTTCTATGCATGTTCTTTTTTTCTATGTTTCTTAACATATGTTTACGTATTTGAATTGTTTCCTTGTGTTGTCTGGAGTACATACTAATTAAAAAGTGTCATTCTTTCCTCCTAATTAAATGGGATATAGTGAATCACTCTACGGAGACATTAGCACAAACAACAAGAAACTTTTAAGTATATCAAGAACAACAAACTCATAAAGGAAGTGATGGTTTTTGCCAGCTTTTGAAGAATAGCAAATGGTTATGACAGATGCACAGGCTGCCAAAAACCCGAATAATTTCTTTGTGTAGGTCCCCTCTTCAGAAAGTGTCAGGGAGTTCACTACATTGATCTTACTTGTGTCAGGTAAAGATGGAATTATGTCAGGGAACAATTTTTCAAAGGAAATGGCAAAATACTTCCAGGACTCTGAGGGAACATCCAGGAATTGCCAAGACACTCAGTACTGAGGATATGGTTAAAGCTTCCTGCAATAACACATGACCTGGATTGAAACTGCCACTGATTAAAACCACCACACAATGGAAGACAATCGTAGCAAATTTGGGGATGATCCTAGAAAAGTCCATAAAACTTGTATTAGTTAAACTTGATGAAATGCTAGCTAGAAATAGTTATAAAGCATCCAGATGACATGATATGACAGAGTATGAATGACAGTTATATAAAGAAAAATCTTGCATCTGTAGAGCAAGAATATTTTAAGTACTTCAACAGAAAAACAGATAAGCAGAATTCATAGCCACAATTTGCTTGGATTTTAAAAGGCAATGATATCTGTTGAAATATTGAAGAAGCAAAGAATTATTAGTGATGAGTTAGTGTGACTAGATTTAAACAATTAAAAGCTAAATTTAAATTAGTCTCTATTAAGTCAGTAGACTGCAGGCCAAGTAGTCTGTAGCCAGCACAAGCAAGAGCTGACATAATTTTTTATGGTTCCTCCTCCTCTTCTAAGGAACAAGAGTAGCTGTTGCCTTTGCTTTATCTAAGACTCCATAAGCAAAACAGGAGATAAGGAAAGCAAAAAAAAGCCTCCTTGGAAAGATAAAGAAAGGAATGCAACAGGTCAGGGAGGAAAAGTGACTGCTGAGGTAAGATGAGGCTTTACCAGCTTTAAACAAAGAACTGGGAAAAAAAATTGTAAAAGGTGACCAGAACAGAGGAGTTGTGGATGCTTTGAACTTGTGAATGCTTTGAACTTTAAGGACTTGAATCTGCATGATTTCTGCTGTAGACCATCTCCAGTCTCATGACTCACAGGACATCTGGCCAACAGACCAGTGAGAGTTTTTTAACAAAGGCTACATGTCACTGCTTAGCTCTGCATAATTGTGTTCGTTCCAGTAAAGCTTGTCTGTCAGAGGATGGACTTTTTTATCTCAGCTGTTAATTGCCCACTACCCACATTTATCACTTTGGCATCAGATTTGGCATTTCTGGGTGGGCTTGAAAGTTAAGTGAAGTGAGAAAGATAGGATCCCAGACAGGACTAGAGGTCTGAAGGATGACTGTTTCCTTCTCTGAATGCAAGGAAGGTGGAAGTGCCAAGATAAATTTGTTTAGAAATAGGAGCAGTTATCTCCTCATACATTACTATAAAATAGATTGGAAATAACTGGAAGTTAGCAATTCATGCTTCAAATGTATGTGCCTCCCACCCAGCCACCTATGGCATGTAAAGAGGCACTGTGACACACCTGGTGATGCATCTGCTGTCAGGAAAGGCTCTACGAGTCACATCAAACCCTGGGCTAACCAAGTGGCCACTGCCTCAGCTGAACAAAGTGGAGGGGAGGTCAGGATCTGTCTCCACTGCTCTTTCTGTCTTTGATTTGTTAGTAATGAAGATGAAGAAAAAGCAATGGAAGACTATGAGGGCTTCCTACACAAACCAAAACCACAGAAACTACTCTTTTTGGATAGCACTGTAAAAGTGACAAAGCCAAAAACTAGAGGGTATGTTGCTTGGTTTGTGGCCCAGATTATGATGGAGGGGAAATACCTCACATGGGGTGTGTGATGGAGACTGTAAGTATTAGCAAAATGATCCAGAAAAAGTTGCTGTTACTTTATGCTCAGGTGTACAGATGGCAGCATTAGAAGACACCTTGGTGGATCAGCCACTGCTAGGATCCTGTTTCAGGTTGTGTAGTGAGGCACCAGCTCTTGCTCTGCAGGAAAAGGGCATGCAGTCAGCAAATAGCACACCTCCTTCAGCGTCAGCATTCAAAGGCTGTAAGTCTTTAAGAGATGGCCTGCTCCATCATCTTGAGGAAGGACAGAGAGTTTTGGCAAGATAGTATTGCAAGCACCAGATCTAACACTCCCTGATTTAGTGGGAAAGTTTGAGATGGAAACTGGTATGGTGTCACAAGCATATTGACTTAGATAAAAAACTCAGCAGTGCCTAAACACAAAAATCAGGCTGTTAACATGTGCTTACCCTCAGAGAAATTCAGGAAAGAATAAAACTTTGAGAAGATTATGAAGTGGTGCACGATGGTCTAAGATAAGTGAAGATGTAGCGATGTGTCTTAGGAATATAACATATATAACCACCAGTCACATGCAAAAGTAATAAACTCACAAGAGGATGTCTAGACTATAGACCAGGTTGTGAAATGGACCCTTCTTATCCCAGACTTATAATAGTTTCACCAATTGACTGAAGTATTTCCAACTTACAGGAAAAGAGCCAGCACAGCTGCTCAGACAACAAAAGGACAGATGTTTCTCTGACAGAACCTGGCTATGACTTGGGCCTGTATGTCACAGGAAAAATTATAAATGATTGTGTCTGGCATTAGGGTTTGCATAAAGGCTTTACATTGCTGGACATCTTCAGAGAGAACTGCTGAACACTGAGGATGGCTCTGAAAGAGGTTGTAAAGCAGCAAGGGAAAGTCTGAGAAATGAATCTCTCGATAATCCTAATGCTGGAATGAGGAACTACTGCATCTCCTGGAACAGAAGAGACTTGAAGATGCTCCATTTGTGATTAGGAGCGTGGCTGCCAAATAGATTACAACCATATGGTCCAACAGACAGATGGATTCGAGGCATGTTAAAGACAGTGTCAGCTACACACCACCAGGTAGCCGAGCATATATTAGAAGCAAATGTTTGGAAGATGGATAAAGTAGCATGCTTGTTGCACCTGGCAGAATGAAATATTGGAGACTGAGTAACAGAGAGTCAAAGAAAAAAAAAACACATGCTGACACTTCAGGGGATGAGACTTCTTAGAAATGTCAAGCAGGCCAGCCCCACCAGCTAAATCTAAAAAGGGGAAGAAAGACTAGAAAAACATGTTCTATTTTTCAAATTCAAATGCATGGAAAAGATCAGGAAGCTGAGGATTTGACTTTCATTTTGCAGAAAAATTGAAATGTAGCCTGACTGGGACAGAGAAAATGATAAACATTACAGCATCTCTGGACTTGTTTGAGTGCAAGTACTTTCAAATTTGTGATTTCAGGGTTTCCTCTGGTTGCTGGTACACTGAGGATACAATGCACCTGACTAAACTCACACACCTGTGAGAAGTTTAGCAGGAAAGGTAATACTTCCCAGTTGAAAAAACATTCTGACAAAGGAGGTGGATTCCAGGACATACTTGAATAAAAGACAGATAAAGAGTGGCACATATTGGTCAAGGTATAAAGGCTACATGAAAAGATATTGGAGACATGAAAATAAAATTTAAAAAAGGGTGCTTAAGCAATATTTAACACTCAGGCTACATGACACTTTTTTTCTGTCTACCCTAAACACAGCTGCTTCATATATGAAGTCTGGCTGATCCTACTTGTCGGCTGTGGCACTGAGAGGAGCGGGAAACAGGGAACTCAGGCAGATCAGTAGCATGAATGCTGGAGCCCCCACAGTGTTGTACAAGATCTCTAAGTCCTCCTAACTGAACAGAAGCCAAGCCACAGTACTGGAACAATGATTCATAGGAGACGTGTTGCCTGTCTGGAAAAAAAAAAATCAATCCACAAATGAAAAGATCTAATGTTATTGAAAGTACTGAAAGGATAGAAAGTAAAAACAAAAACACAAACCAAACTGTCTTGTTCTTGGTTGCAGACAGCACTTGCAGCAGATGTGCTGAGATGGAGACTGTCCTCCCCACTGAGATCAGAAGGATTGTGTTGGATTCAGCTATGGCTAAAGAGTGGCAAGCAGGGTGGCAAGCATAGACTTGATGGAAACCATTCACTTTTATCCAGGATCAAGTTCTCAGTTAAATGATTGCCTGGTGTATCATTTTAAGATCACTCTGCAGAAGTATAAGAAAAGCATAAGCATTAGCTTATGTATGAAAAGGATGTGTGTGAAAAAGATGTGTGTGTTTCAGAACGTGTGAATCTGATTTAATTAATGACATTTCCAATCAAACTGTGTTTACTGACTCCAACGTAGCAGTTATTGGATGCTTTTTTTGTATAAACCACCTGTGTTTTCTGGTTGATTAGTCATTAAATACTGTACCCAGTATCAAAACATAACCCAAATGCAACTGATATGAAATTGTCTGATGTAAAAGAAATATCAGAACACACAGATTTTCAATAACTACCAGAGATGCTATGGAAGCAGCCAGAATGGCCTTGATAGTTGTGTATCACAGTGGTAGATATTGGAATGAATTAGAAGGAGGAAGACTACCAATGGTATGGTTTTCTTTGGCTGGTAACCCACAGTTGCTGGAGTCTTTAAGGCCTCTGTCTTGGCCACTAAGAAGCGTTGTCTGCATTACTGGGCACCTCCCAGTAAGCCTTAAGTGGTATAGATACATGCCATGCCAGGCCTTGATGTTGATAATAGTCTCATTTATTAAAGGAGGGCCTTCAAGGAAGGTGGGACAAACAGGTGGTAGCTGCCATGGGTTGCAGTTAGTGTAATAACTTTTGTCTGGAGCATTTTTCTCTTGCAAAGTCAAGCATAGATGCTGCCATGTGCTGCATATGTGACACAGGGAACAGAACAGGAAACTGGGGGAAAATGTCCCTAGAAAAATAGAGAAAGTACTGTAACAGCTGAGAGAGAAAAAACAACACTAAAGTGAGCCTCAAAACCAAAAATGGGAAGAAAGTCAAAAGATCCAGAAGAAAGAAGCAGTGAACACTTCGAGTGAACTCCAAGGAGCTGAATCCACTTAGATCCCTGCAGGTGACTCCTGCCAGGCCCCCAAGATGTCTGAGTAAGAGATTGGTGAGATCTGCTACAAAACAGTGCTTGGGTCAATATCACTGTGCATGTATCTTGTGAAATTAATCTGTCTCTATCTCAGGTGTGTAGTGCCTGCTATTTTTAGCAACAAGGGCTGATTCTGCTCTCAAAGCCACTTGAGTCTCTGGAATAATACAAAGACAAAAGAGAGTAATTAATATCAGAACCTGTGCTGCATCAGTTCTTCTACCTTTTGTGAAATAAAGAGGATATTGAAAATGTCATGAATTTTCAGCACAGGATGTGTTCCTTTCAATTGATGTACTGTGAATGGACAGTTTATACCAATAAATTACTTATTAACTTATTGGATGCAAAAATTACCTATTGTACTGTGTTGTATTTAATTATCTTCTGTCTACTATCAGTTTCACAGTCTCTGAATAACTCTTGGGGTTATGCACCTTTTCAAATACCTTTGATATTATATCCATGACTATATATTTTTCTCTTTATTTAACTCATTAACTTTCTGTTTTGCCTTTTAGACAATTTTTTTTTCCTGAGATTGTTCCAGTGGGCTTTTCTGCAAGTTTTTTTCTTTGGGAGGTAATTTAGGGTTTTCATAGTGAAAATTCAGCTTCATTGCTTAGAGAAGCCTTGTTATATAAGAAAAAAAAAAGACTGATATACTAACCCTTTTTTTCATCCATTTTGGTTATTAAACAAGTCTTCTGGGGGTTATATAAATTCAGAGATTCTTGAACTTCTGCCAGAGACATGGTACACTTCCAGTGGGTATATATAACTCTTTAATGCCTAGAATGCAGCTGGATATGTTGGGTTTACACACACCCAGAGTCTAATGCACATTGTCTGTTCCAACACCAGTTTGTTCTTTTGCCGTAACTTACTAGATTGTTATATGATAAAGAGCCAGGTGCCAACAATCTTAGCAATGATGCCCCAGTTAAATCTGCATTAGATGAAAGTGCACCTGCTAGAAGTATTTCCCAGGACATGCAATCATTTAGCCTATAAATTCAAATAATGCTTATTCTCATGGTTGAATTACGCCTAGCAGCTTAGTCAGATATGTGAAGAAAAGTTGGTGGGTACGCCGAAAAATGCATAAATTTGAGTCTCTGATTCCTGATACAGATTTTATAGCCCTAGAGCTCCATGAATTCCAGTGCAGTTACTTCAGATTTATACCATTTAAGCATGAAAAGATTTGGAATCACTTGTAAGGATTTTCTATTATTATCTGGAAAAATATTTACAAAGATGTATTCTCCTGCTGTTTTATTGAATTGTATGCAGTAGTAATGGGTATGTGGCTTCTGTCTTGAGCCTTAGTTTTCACATTTTAGGGCCAGACAACTTTCTAACTATGAACTGTTTCAGAGCTAACCAAGTGAAAGGCTGTCGGTGCTGTAGGGAAATGTTATTGCCTTTAATGGATGCAGAATTTCCCCACTGACTTCACTGAGTAACAACACAGGATACAGTCACCAAAGGTAGTCTACCTTTTGTAAGAGCTTTTGTTGAATAGTTACAACTCAGGCCTGGAGTACAGCATTTAAAGTCTAAATGTTTCTTCTTGTGACGTGGTATAACTCATATGTTGTTCCTTAGAAATCACCCTCTTGAAGAGCTTGTTTCCTTCCACTGAATATATGGTGCTAAACTAAGTTTAGGTGGTGAAAGTACACACTTGTGTTAAAAGTGTCCGGGGCTGTAGGTGCCTGAGAGAATTTAAAGAGTACAAACGACTTTGTTTGCAGATCTGTTCAAATCCATATTCTGGATGACTGAAACTTATTGTTGTCACCTACCCATGAAATATTATATCATCTTATGTCATTTTCTGCAAAGTCTTATGCTAACCAGAGTTGCCTAACTAGTACTCCTGCTGGGATGTCCAGGAGAAAAGAAGGGCTGGATGCCCAACAGACTGGTTTATTGTCTCAAGTCTTATTGCTATCATGATGTCTCTGATTAAAAATACATTTATAGTGCTGCTCTCACAGGCAGTCCTTTTCTATCTGAATTTGATGGTTTTGTTTTTAAGCTGAAATCCAGTTTTATGCTGTGTGCACAGTAGGCAATAATAGGTCTTCTGGAATGGTCTTAAGTTATCTAATGGCATAATTAGAATTTTAAATACAAAGGTTCCTTTTCCAAACCATTACAGGGTCTTCAAAAGTCTCTCCTTGCTTTATTATGAGTAAAACTTCTGTGTGAGGATGAAATAGCAGCATGTTTTCAGAAGTTGTGAACACAGTTTTTGAATAAAAGAGAATATAAATAGTACTTTTTTGATAGTAAAGAACTAATTAAAACAAATTAATAAATGGTTTTATTTGCATAAAAGTGCATATTTAAGTAAGTGTAGCATGGCTTGCTTCGTTAGTCAGCAGAGGCTGTGCTCTAGAGACACGCAGCCTCTTCTGCTGAGGACCAGTCTGGATTCTAATTAGTTTTACCATGGTCTTTTTTTCCAGTGTCTGCCCAATTATGGGGGTCTGCTATGCCTAAGGAGGCTTTTCTGTGCAGGGGTTGTCCTTAAAGAGCAGAGGTTCCTCTAGATTTTAGGCCAGAAAATATAAAATCTGAGTGGCCCAAAGTGTCTTTTTAACAGTACTGAAACTAGAAGTGGAGAAGAAGTAGATTCAGAGTCATAGAGTCAAACCTGATCCTGTGCAGCAGCTTTTCCTTAGCTATATCCAGCGGATCCTGGGCAGAGCTGAGAATAAAAAAAAAAAAGCGATAAACATGTTAATATTGGTAATATTGCCTGTTCTTTTGGCACTTAGCTTTCCTCTTGGAGAAAAGCCAGCTCATTTTCTGGTTTTTTTCCGTGTTATAGATTCTCTTGAGATGCTACATACTGAGGTCAGGCTTTGTGATTTGTGTTAAAGCAGTGAAGCTGAGAGTAAATCTATTCATTTATTTCAATGTAGGAAGTAAGAATCTGAACACTTACTGCTGTTGCTGAATCAGTAAACAGGTTAATAAATGGTGCCACTCTGCAGTTTTTTTCTGCAGACAGCACCTGGAATAATCTTACAGGTATTTGTAAGATATTAAGTATGAGTGAATTAGACGTAATTTTAAACTTGCAGACTTTCAGGTATCAGTGTGGAAGAAAAGAGATATTACAGGGGTTTTTATTGTAATTTTGAAGCTGGAGACTTGAAACCATTTTTGAGAGACTAAGTTTTGCTGTGAAAATAAACAAGTTTCAATTGCAGATCAGAGTGATTTTGAAAAACAAGCTTAGATGCTGCACAAAGGTTATATCTGCAAGAGTAATAAAAAATACATCATATACAGGGGACCAGAATGAAGTATTACGAAGGTGAGAAATAGAAAGAGTAAGCCAGGAGTGAAAAAGGTTATAGTCTGGCTGGAAAGTAAGTGTTGAGTGGTCTAGGCATCTGCACAGTGCAGATGGGACTGATGTACTGTAAGCTTTTGTACATATCAAGAACTACTTAAGATTACAAAGTTTATTGCTATACAATTTTTTTCTGTAAGCACTGCTAGCAAAATTCAAAGATGGATTCAAGAGAGAAGTAGATTTGCTCAGAAAGATAGATGTATGATGGGGATGGGCTGAAAATTGTCAGTAAGTGAAAAACTGGGAGGAGAGACAGCTTACTGAGTGGCACAGGGCTGCAGGAGAGACTAGTAATTGGAAGGCTGTCAGTGACCAAGAGTTAAAAGAATGAAGCTAAGCACAATATAACTTTTTGGAAAAACCTGTAGTGACACCATTCCAGATCTAAGCCTGGGAGACTACAAGACTGTCCATCAGAACAAGTGCTAATTAATAGATCCCACCTTGCTCTAACTGGAGCAATGTATAATCCACCCATTTCTTGTCTCCTGAGCCCGAACACCAAAGAGGTGACTGTGACTGCAGTGATATTTGTTATTAGCTGGTACAGCTGGTACAGCCTTTAGACAGTAGCTCTGTGACAGTAGCATGTGATGAGTCCTGATTAGGTCATGCATAAAGGAGGTGATGAGGGAAAGAATCTGGGTACTATTACATGTTTTCTCTAATAAAATAAAGCTGATATGAGTGCAATCTATTTGACTACTCACATAATCTGAGTCTTGTTGTATGATTTGATTTAGGAAGTGGAAAAGAAAGCAGAAATTAAAGAGGAACAGGAAAAAATTAAAGGGGAAAAAGCATGAACAATTCAAAATGTGGCTCTAGCATTTTTACTGCAAAATGAAGCAAATGAAATTTCAGTCTGGATTTTTGAAGGGATTCAGAGACTTCACAAAGTTACAGTAAGGAAGGGTTTTTATTAAGGTGATGGGAATCATTATAGTGTGGTTTGGGGAAGCGTTGCTGAGTTTGCTTAAGTGCAAATTAGGTAAGAGAGGATGTATACAAGAGCTTAAAGAGATCAAGCAGCGATATAGGTGGGGGATTTGGCTATGAGAATCATTTAGGATTGCCCAGCTTTTCCAAATACTCCCTGTGACTAAAAGAAAAATGAGGAGGAACAATAGTTTGCAGCCAGTTAGTATGATCTTATTAGTCAAATCACTAAAACTAGAAGCATTTGCTTGGAATGGGAAATGCACTTGGAATGACAGAGTTGTGTTTTATTAATACATTAGCTGGAAAGTGGAGTTATCATGGCAGAGGGTTAGGAAGCAGAAAGACGAAACAAGGGGGGGGAAAAGTGTCTATTCTACACCAATAGGTTTGAATGAAATTGCATTAGGGTTATTTAACTAAAATAAAAAAACAACACATAGGTTGCTTTCTAATCCTGGCTTATTTCAGAATTTTGTTACCAAAACCAGAAGTTAACCTCTTTGAGCTACTGTTTTTCATTCTGGTTCATACACAAGCAAACAAAAAAATTTATGTTAGTGATTCCCTTGTCCGAAGTAGAACAAAACTGCAACAACTAACTTAAATGCAGACAAAACAGGAACTTTGTTGTGCAGGAGCATTATTTATATTTATTTGTTTGTTAAAATACCTTAAATGTAGGACAAATAGTCAATATCAAAAATCCTTAAGGGAATTAGCAGGTTATGTATCTGTTCTGTACAAAAATTAGTTTCTCTGGTTGTCACCATGCTTTAGAATAGTCTAGACACCACAGAAATCTTTTACCTCCCAAACATCACCTTACCCAGCAGGAAACATGGAGAGAGAAAATTCTCACTGTTTGGATAGTGTTTGCTGCTTGAACTTCCATCTCTGCCTTGTCTAGGAAAGAAATAGTATGTTGGATGGAAAACACCTGTGGTCTGGACCTAAGCCACAGGCAATTAGTTGGACTTTGGGGACTGGATTATTGAGAATGGCAGGTGATGTGAAGAATGTAGATAATTTCAGGAGAGTGCTTGGTGGGACAGAGGAAAGTTTAATCTCGTGGTGAAGGTGTAATGATGTTGAACAAATACGGAGTGTGAGGTAGTGTGAAGATACCTGGTGTTCTTGTGCTCAAAAACTCAACGTTTCCTGAAGCATTCTCACTTAGATCAGCTGTTTATTAAATGTGGTGTGTGCAGCTTGGGAAATACACTGTAAGAAATACTTCTGTACTTTGTAAGATCATTCCCTCATTGTTCACTAACCTGTTGTCATCACTACAAACTCTGACCTAGACCTCTCATTAATCATAGCTGAAGAGCTTTGTAGGTCTAACACCAGAGAAGGAAGTCAGGAATTTAGTTCCCAGCAATCTTCTCTTGTTCATAAATATTTTTGTTAGTTTCATGGGGAAAAGGAAAATTAACTTTCTGCTCCTCTCTCCTTGACTAAACTTGTTCATTTTGGTGGAGTGCAGATATCAACAGTAACGAGCAAAGAAAGTTCAGCAATTGTGTTACTCAAATTTCTTTTGTAAAAAAAAATATTAAAAACCAAATATTTGCAAAACGGAACAGTACAAAAATGGTAAAAAATCACCAATCATGAGACAAGGTAAGATGCAGACCTAGGTGCATTCTGCTTTTGGTTGCAGTGAAGGTTCTGGATGATGAAAACTAATTTTAGGTTACTCTAGATTTTTCTTTTTCCAGGAAAGAATAAAATCTAGCACATTTGTTAAATCAGTTGCCTTCCTTATGATAATAAAACTCGAAGAGTAAAATGCTCTGGTTTTAGGTCTTATAAATTCCTGATTGTCCAGAATTCAACATACTGAGCTGGAACTTAGAGCATGACAGGTGCAGATTTATGCATCTAATAGTATTGTGATCTTAGATTTAGTTTTTGCTGTTGATTGAACTAAATATTATTAAAAAATTGTATTTTTATGTATATAAGAATGCTTCTTTAAACTATTTTGCACTGCTGAGCTGAGAGGTACTTAACATATCAAAGCAGCAGTATGATTGTAATATCCTGTTTAAATTAAACTGGGACATAAACAGAAAATAAAATAAACCATGTATTTTTCTTGAAAGGTCTGCATTTTTTAAGGTCAGATCTAAAAAAACCTTTCCAAAGCCAATGGTAAATTGGAAATATTCTGTGCTATAAGACGTCGTTTTTTCGGTTTCATGACTCTTCGTCCAAAAACTTTTTAAAGTTTCACAATGAACTCCATCAAGAGGCTTTTCTATTGAAATCTAATGCATTCTGTCACATCTTTTGCCTAAAGACTGAGAACTTGGCTAACCATAGCCAGAGGCAGGGCAGCAGAAGACGTGTACAGTGACTATAAGTGGAAGTGAATGATTAGTGACTGCCCAGGCATGGGATGGGAAGGAGAGCTCAGCTCAGGCTGAGGCACGCTAGCAGGCTTGTCTCGTTCCCTGAAGATGTCCTTTGTGACCCCTCTCCTTTCCTTTCGCTTTTCCTGGGGCAAGAGGCCCCAGCAGGCAGGAGCAAGGACGGGGAAGATGGCAGATCTGGAGGCAGGGGCTTAAACAGGGCTGTCTGTGCTTTCCCAGCAGCAGTTGGGGACAGAGCAGAAGCCTTGTCTTGCATCTGCTCTTGAGGGGGGGCTGCTGTCGGCCGCACCCCTGTGCATGCTGAGGAGGAAAGAAATGCCCTCATGGGCAGACGAAGATGCCGGAGAGCACTTCTGTCGTGGTCCCCGGATCCTCTAGCAGTCCACACAAACAACACAATTTGCCTGCTCTCCAGACGTTTATTTGTTGAGTGGAGAGGAGGGCTGAGCACTCACAGGACAGCAAAGCAGAGAAATTAACAGGATGCTTAGAGAACTAATAATGTCATGTGGAACTACTCCTGATTCAGTTACCAGATGAAAAGTGGCTCAATCAATTAAATGGCCAACAAACAACCCAGTGCCTGGCTGGCCTCAGTGACAGTGGCTTGCATGAAATGCACAGATATTACTCTTGTTAAGATCATTTATCCAGTTAGTGCAAACTGGAACTCCTGTTATCCGTCTTAAGAATCAGACTAATAATGAAATAGCACCAAAGACTTTTCTACCCAGGCATCATCCCATTAGTTCAGTTTTTGGATTTGAGTCCTTTCTAAAAATTCTGGAAGATGCCTACATTTTAATGCTATACATTTCCTCCTGGAAGGAGAGATGGGGATTTGCAGGTGCACATTGTGTGAACGTGTCAGTGACAAAGAGGCAGCTGGTTCATCGCACAGGTGTCTGTGCAGTGCAGCAAAGCTCTCAAGTTGGTGGAATCAAATTACAATCAGCATTGTGCAGTGCAAATGAGCTTTCTTTCCTTGGAAATGAGAGGGTTTTTAGTACATAGATATTTAAGTGGGATTTTTTGGAAGTCAAACTAACAGGCTGTGTGAGGACAGGCTGAAAAAGAGATGTGAGGTGCAGGCGGCAGCTGCATCTGTACTGTTGTCATTGCTCAGCCTTTCACCTTGCACGTGCTTACTATTGTAAAGGTAATTGTAAAATAGTAACAATTTCTTCCATCTCTCTTCCCCTGTAAAATGCTGAGTGACAAAATAGTGTCTGGAGAACTGGTTGAGGAGTAGAAAGGAAGATAAGACTGGGGAAAACGCTGATGAAGGGACATTATTCGTATTTCACCTTGGTGTTAACAAAAGCCTTAACAAGCCTGGAGCCTGTGTGCAAAAAATGTGCTGGTAAGTGTGTGACCAGCCCATGCACACCTGCTGCTGCAGCTGGGTGGGAAAGCAGGCGCTGCTGGAGGTTCCGGTGCGTCCCCTGTAATGGTTTGCACTGCTGAGGCTGTTGCACTCAGCAGTAGCAGAGCATGGCTGGGGGAGAAAGCAGGGCACCGGCAAGGAGCAAAGCCCTGGGATGGTTCTGTGGCTTAACCCCAGTTGACAGCAAAGCAACACAGGGCTGCTTGCTCACTTCCCCACCCTGTGGGATGTGGGGGAGAATGGGAAGGGTAAAGTGAGAAAACTTGTGGATGGAGACAAAGGCAGTTTAATAATACTTAACACCACCCCACCCCCACCGCCCCCACAGTAAAGCAAAGGAAGTAAAAAACAACAAAGAGGAAGAGACCCCTCCCTCTCTCCTCCCCCTCCCCCGCCACTCTCTGCCAAGAAACACAAATGATGCAAAAGTAAGCAATTCCTCTGGCTGGTGCCCAGAGCAACAGCAGTGTCCACCATCCTCCACCTCTGCCCAGTTTTATTGCTGAGCATGATGCTATATGGTTTGGGATATTTCTTTGGTCAGCTGTGGACAGCTGTCCCAGCTGTGTTCTCTCCCAGCCCCTGGTGCATCCCCAGCCTCCTCACTGGTGAGGTGAGGTGAGAAGCAGAAAAGACCCTGCCTCTGTGTAAGCCCCACTCAGCCATAGCTAAAACATCCCTGTGTTGTCAACACTTTTCATCACATACCAAAAACACCGCTCCATACCAGCCACTATTAAGAAAAGTAACTCTACCCCAGTCAAAACCAGTACAAATTGTTAGGGATGCTGAGCCATTGCATTGGGTCCAATCAGTGTTCCTGTGCTCAAGGGATAGGCTTCAATCTCTGGTGCTCTGCTGTGTAGGAGAAAGAATGAATCAGTGCTTGCTCCAACACTGGTCCTGATCCTTCAGCCAAGGCTTGCACAAATCTCCCCCCTGTAGGTGGTGACATCTTTTTGATGTATACGGGCAAGAGGAGGGGAGGCAGTGTAATTAGTAGAATAAAAAAGCTGAAGGAGAACTAATTAATGTAGTCATTTTTTTTTCCGGCTCTGTTAATGAGGAAATGGAATTGGGAAACAGAGATACTGTACATGAAACACTTTGACAGTTTAAAAACTGTTGGCCACATCTAGTGAGACTGCTTAATTTTTAGTACTAATAGCAAAGCAATTCCCAGAACAACAGTTCTCTGAGCTGCAGTGGTACTCTGGGGATGCTGCTGCTGTTTGTAACAATATTACTCCTCTTCGTCTTTTCTTTTTTTTTTTTTTGTCTCATCACTCCCCATTTATTGTGATACTTGCTGTGTGTGATGAGAACAAAGGAGGTTCACATTTGGAGTGGCTCCTGGATGTCTCGCCACATCTCAGCCAGCTCTCTCAAGGATCAGCGGATCAGGCAGCTGACTCCTTCATCTTCTCTCGTGCTGATATTCCAGCAGTCACCAACTTTCACCCAGCGTCAAAGGCAGGTGAGGGACAGAGTGCTGATGACTTTTCATCCATGAAAGACATCTAAGAAAGAAATGTGTATAAATGACTATCCTTTCCCAGGATTTTACACAATGTTCAGTACAATAGTTGACAACATCAGGTGAAAGTAGCACAATTTGAAAGGAAAACACCTAGTTTTGTAGCATTGACCTTATTTGCTGTAGTAAAGGTTTTCATAGAAAGTTGGTTGAAGAAAACCATATATCTGCTTCTTACCCTGAAACAGAAACAAACAGACAGAAGAGTTGGTACATAATTTTTTTTCTACATTTATACTTTGTTATCAGAGTGTTAAAATACAGTATGCACTCACATTTTTTAATGTAGGCATCTTGGCATGGATCCATTTGTAAACACCGTTTGTAAATGCCAAACTCACATTGAAGGCAATGGGGTTTGAGATGTATAGGATCAAGCACACTCAGCTCTTGAGTAGATTTGCTGATTTACATGAAAACTCACATTTGTTTGTGTGTCCAACCACTGCATTTTTTGTACAAAAATAAATTGTTTCTTAAGCACGTATTTTATCTTCTCTCCTAAGTATATAGCTGTCAAAATCCAGGCTGCGTTCTGATGTGGTCCTCACTATGTCAGACTTTCCTGTGGGCTAACATGCATATAAGCATCCACAGAAGGAGAAACCCCAAAATTTTATGTTCTCCCACATTTACTTGCTACAATTGAGTATTTATCCCAAAAGGTGCTGTACTGGACAGCTTTGATTACGAACATGAACTTTTGAATCAGTTCCACACTGGGCCAAATTTAGAACTGGTATTAACTCCAGTTTTTCTGTTGGGTTTAGGAAGAAGGTGGATTCTCCCATTTCTAGAGAGAAGCAGATTTGCTTTCGATGTAAAAATGTGCAGAGGTACAAACATTGCTTGAGCTGTGCTTCTTGCAACAGATCTGAATTTCGGCTAGAGTGCAAACACAGTTGTTACAAATTCGGACTGAATGGAAAATCCTTGATTACTGTATGCAATCCCTTGCTCTCTGACGAAAACCGGTTATAGAATTTATTTAATAAGCTTCAATTTACCCCACTTATGTATTTTTTCCCCCACTCTAATATTAATTAGAGGAACCCATTCTTCCAAAGGCTCAAAATGTTCTTCTAAATCGCATCTTATGTATTCAGGAACAATTTATAACCATTTGTTCTCAAGCCACCATTTTCCTTTAGCTTAAATAGCTCTTTCTTCTCTGTGTATTTACCTCCCCACAACATATTTATAGGCAGCAATCATAACCCTCATTGTTTATGACATGTCTATTTACTATTTTAATTAGAAATAGCAGCCCTGATTTCTTCCTTTTTCTTTTCTTTATAAAATAAAAGATTGATTATCGGATATTTGATGCCACCAATTTTCTTTCTTTTTTTCTGTGTTAATTTTAAATGGCACCAATTTGTTTAACTTGCTGCTCATACGGAAAAAAGAATTTTATGCCTAATTGGCTGCATTTTCATAGCTACACAAAGGGGACATTGCATAAAGGCAAAGCAATTTGATCCCCTGTCAAAACAAATTAGAAAGTATATTTTTGGTTCTTGTTAGGGTAAGAAAAATACTTGAATTCTTCACAAGCTGTATAATCATTTGACCTATTTATGACCTCAGGTGCACTTGGTTCACCTCCAAAGACCAAATGAAGTGATAACTGTAGCTAGTCAATAATCCAGGACTTAGCTGGCCCAGGAGACATTAGCATTAGTGTCCTATGGGTGATGTCTAAATTAGATGGCGGTCAGGTATGTGTACACTGGAGTGGTCATTAGAGTGGGCAGATGTGCACAGCTAATGGCTTACAGTGGGGATTGCTGCAGGGGGAATTCCTTGAGAAAACGTGAGTTAATGTGAGACAATAGGCTACACAAAAGGGTGCTTTCCTGTGACAAATATTTTCAACATACGGACTAGTTATGATTCACTGATGGACGAAATATGTGAATTATTAATTTAACATAAAACAGGAAACAAATTGGGGGCATAAACACCAATGTCATACAAAGGAAGCTTTTAATTCTAAATAGGTAAAAAGCAGGAATGCAGCACAGAGCCTCACACATAAGAGAATAAAGCTCTACACATGTAAGCAAAAAATGTCTGTGATCTCACTGCAGCATTGAGAGCTAACCAGCATTACTCCCAGATCACAGAGAAAACTAAGTGCACAAGTGACCTATGTACCAGCATCTATGCAAATCTCAGGCAGATGCAGATTTATACACACTTTACACACCCCTGAGGAAATATCCGTTTTATACCGCTGATGGAGCAGATGTATTTTCCTCTGTGAAATGTGCGTAGAATCCGATCAGAACAAAGTGTTTAATGTATTCAAAGCAAGCACACACCATCCCTTAACTTTACCAGTAAACTGGAATAGAGAGCGATGTCGTACCAGAACTAATTAGAGGGTTTATTGTATGCTATGACTATGCATTTGCAGGAGTGCTTTAGAAGAATCCTGTGCCATTCCAACTGCACTGGAAATTCTTATCCAGGCAAAAATAACTTTTATATTGATCATAATTGGCATGGTGATGAAAAAGCTGTCAATGAGAGGTATTAAAATCCCTTGAAAATTTTGATGTATGTTTCCAGTATTTCCTCCTGCTCCCCTCTCACTTCTGTCTTTTAACTTTTTGGATATGAAAGACAGAAAAGTGAAAAACTCTGGGCAAAAGTCATTCCCAAGAAGAGCCACCAGCGCATTCCCATAGAGTAACCAGCCCAGTTTTACATCTGCATATTTTGTAACAGGAAAGTGAGTATTATGCTGCAAAATTTGAATTCGTACTCATAATTTTTTTGGTGTCATACCATCAGAATAAAAGAACACAGTGCAGTTATTTTCTGTATAATTCTAACCTATAAAATGAGATGTATATTTGAAACATCAAGGCATTTGAATGTATCTTGTGCCATGGTCATGGAAAATTAGGTAAGGATCCATGAATAAAACATTTTTAGTACATAAACAGAGTAGAAACATAAGAAAAAAGGAACAAAACATGCAATAATGAATCAAGAAGGAAATGAATCCTTTAATCTTTTTCTGACTTTGGATCACAGCACTCCAAGTAAAGCAGAATTACTCATAGTAATGTCCAGAGAAATACATAATTTACAACCTCTCCACTGCAAAGATTTTAATCCTCAGGGTTTTTTTGAACCCTGCAGACGGAGAAATTATTGTTAGCCTTTCTAAGCCTTTGATACTTCAGTGAGGAGATCCAAAAAGGGACGCATTAATGTCCGTAGATTTAAATGCAGGATTAGCAAGATGTTAGTGTGTTGAATCCAGGACAATGAAAGCCAGCCTCACAAAGAAAACAAATCACTCATCCTGCTTCTGCCATCAGCTGGCAATAACATCGCAAGGAAGACCGCCTGTTCCAGGGAACTTGTAGCTCACATAGTGACACAGATATTTGTCAGTCTAATGAAAGCCTAGGAGAAGGGAACATATAATTTGGAAATGACTTAGGTAGCTGAGTTATGGAGGGGTTAAATATAATACAATTATTTCTACATGCCAAGTAATATGGCAGCTGATTTTGAGATATGATGTTTTAATGATAAATGAGTTCCTGCGATTATTCAGGACATTGTTGCTCAGTGCTGGTGAGACAGGTTTTGGTGCTTGTTAGCTGAAAACCCAAGATCTGTCAGATGCAGGGTACTAAGGAGATAATTTATACTGACTAATAAAAATGAAGTGTTCTCCTTCTAGAATTGGTTCTTATTAATATCATTGTGCAACTAGTGCAGTGATATGAGGGACATTCAAAATAAAGACTGTATTTCCAGACTCTTGCTAAGAACAACCCAGCCCTTCTCAAAGTGCAGACCTTTCTGCTTTTGAATTAAAAATTAAGCTTTATTTTGCTGTTTGGGCTTTATTTGGATAATCATCTGGAGATGCAGTAAATACAAACTAGGCTTTCCACTGGCTCATAGGTTGACATTGGTCCAGAGAGTGAGTGGAACTACAGGGAGCTCCACATCTGACAATCCCCATCCCAAGCTGTATCTGACAGAGTTTGAATGGTCTTAAAGTTTTAAGAGCTTATGATTCTCCAAACTGTTCCTGTGGATTTAATGCAGCATTGAGAAATGCAATTCTCTGGACACAGGCATGAGTTTAATGCTGTAGAAACTGTGACTGATGGTGCAACAGGGAATGGTTAATTTGTTGATCAGACTTGTTCTGAATATTTGCCATCTTTGAGAAATTCCACAATCTGGAAAAATTACTAAGTTGATTTGGGGAATAGAAAGAGGGACTCTGAGTGTTTCTCACTTTAGGGAAATTATGAAGAGGTTTTTTTGAGAAATAATAGAAATATTTAAAAAATTGGAAATCTTCCTGACATCATAGTTGGATACAAAGGCTGGGTGTTTCCCTACAGGTCAGAAGGCAGTTTTGAAAGACTTTTGAGTTCTGTCATTTACATGAACTGTTTTTCTATATTTTCTGATGGTGACACTTTCTATCTGAGAACTTCTGCCTGCTGTCAGAATTGACATAGCACAAAGGACAGGCAAATAAACTGGACTGATGGCACAGTGTCCTCATGTGCAGAGCCCTTGTAGTGATGAGGTGGAAGACAAAACTGGTAATGGTTTGGAAGAAAAATAATATATTGCGATGGCCCAGACCATGGAAGGGCTGGATAAAGATCTGAAAAGTCCCTGAATCTTAGAAGCCCATTGGTGAGCTGGCTCTGGTACCCAAGTTTGAGGAGCATCCTCCCCCAAGTTACGGTTTTGCCCCTTAGAACTCTGTTGCTGAGTTACCCCTGTCAGTCGGCCCGTTGGCCTCCCACCCCTTCTTACCCCTTATATGTCTATACACTAGAATGTTCTCCCTTCCCTGCTCTTCCATTGGCCCTCGTTCCTTAGTCTCTCCCTTGCAGTATTCCTATCGGTTCCCTTACCCTAGTCCCGCCTTTGTACCGCCCTGAGCCCTCAGTTGATTGGACCGCACTTTGTAACCGCCCGCCCTTGATCCGCCCCCATATAAAACCTCTGGACGCTCCATTTTGTGTGCTCTTCTCCCCTGGACCCCTCCAGCAATAAACCTCTGGAACTGCAGCAGAAGAGCCCCTCCCACCTCTTTGTTCCCTGCGACGCAGCAAAGGCCTTTGTGTGAGTGTGTGTGTGCTTGCACCAGCACTGGTGACCAGAGTGTCTGTGAGTGTGCTTGTGAGGCACTGCTGGGGCGTGTCGAGCATGGGCCGAGATAATTCAGGAAGGACGCGGCATTCGGACCACCACCGCACCCACACTGTGATGCCGTTCCCTGGGCTTAGAATTAAAAGCCAAACACAGTTAGAGGGAAAAAGGGTTTTACCTCAGTATTTATTTAAGGATCCTCTGGTGCACCACATTCAGGTAGAAAGCACCCCCGAATGCACACCGAAAGTGCGCACCCGAAAGATGCACACCAGGATGCCCACCCCAAGATGCACACACCAAGATGCACGCACACGATAATTCACGTATACAGTTATAGACATTGCACATTAGCATAGCTATCAAAGATTCCCCAATGAGAGGCTCAAGAGAAGCCCCCGTCCTGAGGAACGTTCCCCCTGGATGGGCCTATCTTGGTTTACAGAATGTGTTCTGGAGAGGACCTTGGTGTCTGGGGCTTTCTGACCCAGCTTTGAGGTTTTCAAGATGTTTAGTCTCTTGGCTGAATGGAACTTTGGGTCTAAGCTAGTTATCAGACTTGGGGAATTACAAGTATGTGAGCTAAAAGCACTAAGGATACGTGCAAAGCTGTGTAAAAGGGTATGTGGAAGGGTATATGAGAGGGGTATATGAAAAAGCAAAAAATCATCATGGCATCAACTGCATCAATAATAGGCAGAGACGAGCATTTTGAGAATTCAGAATTTCTGATAGAGAAGGAGGTGTGCTTTAAAAACTTGAGCATGGAAAGACAAGCATTATTAATTTTCACCCTTTTCCCCCATTTGAAATGACTTTTTTTAGCAGTTAAATTTTGCTTATTTCCAAAAGTTCACCAGCCTGTATGTTACCTGACCATTATTCAACTAGAGAAGGAGTGCTGACTGAAAATTTGGCTACCTTAGCAGTGAGAACAAGGTTAATCCTACATGCTGGTACTTTTTCAGGAAGTAGTTCTAGTTTAACACCAATGATGTTGTTGCAGCAACATTTTAACATCACTCTTCCTTCAGATTCCTTGTACCTATGTGATAAACAGGAGAGACACTGTGCCTGAGAGAACAGCATGAACCAAGCGGAGGGGAATAGCTGGGGCAGGGTGGATGAGGGTGTTGCTCAGCTCTGGTCTCTTGGAGATGGAGAGAGCTGTGGCAGAGGTTCAGGATGCAAGAGGGCTCCTTTCTCCAGCAGGCCTGGCCAGTGGTAGCCCAGGGGACATAGTGATGCTCATCCTCCCCTTCACTGATTGTGGGTTAGAGCTGATGAAAACATCAAACAATAAGAGGAGAAGCACAGAAGTGGAAAGAGCATGATGGAAAGAAGATGCAAGCATGCCAAGAGGAAGAATCTCCTGGTGGAGCAGGAGGTGAGAAGGGAAGCCCATGTCTGTGAGTTCCTTGGTTGTGTTCCTTGGCCTGAAAGACCTCTGCAGATAAAAGGAACTTGCTGTTCTGTGCTGGAAGCAACAAAAAGTTTTCAAGGTTTTTTCTTCTGGGAAAAAGAGAGATATATGTACATGGCTATGAAAGATGTTTAGGGCACTGTACCTTCCTGGGAGAAGCTCACCTCCATCCGTGTGTGGTGCCACGTTACTGGCTGAGAACCTTGACCGTGTAGCTATGCCTCCAGTGCCAGTTCAAGGAGTATTTCACATTTCTGAATATTCAGCTTTTTTATAGAGACTGAAGCATCTTCAGAGAGGCAAGTAGAGGCTCTCAGTTCCCTGAGGCACTTCTGAAAAATTCAGCTCTGAGGCTTTTTTAAGTGCTTGTGTTTTTTTTCTGAGTCAGGCAGAGCAGGTCTGGAGGTTTTGCACAGTTCTTGGTGTCCCCATTACAAATGCAGAGCCGACATCCTTCTTCCAGTTTGACCAGAAATTTTGTCCTGCTGCTGAAAAAGATTTTCTGGCAGAAGTTTGCTGATGCCCAGATAAACTCCATGAAAACCTTTTCTGTAGATGAAATAGTGTTTTCCAACTTCTTCGCCAGAAAATTTGCTGTTAAAACCTTATTTTGCAGAAATGCATCCTGTACTGGAGACTTACAGGGGAATTATTGCAGATTTCTACCTGTGAAGCCATAGCAAAGACTGGATTCAAAGCCTAGGAAGAGCAATGAGAGTTTTCCCTTCAACCTGTCTTCCCGTTGGTGGGTCTTTCAGTGCACTCGCGCACCACCAGTTTGGTGGGAACCCAGAAATTCTCAGTTGCTCTTTAAAATCTCCTTCCCACAATAGACTTAGTTTACTTGGAACGAGTCAATTAAATCAGCAGTTTATCTCAGCTAAGTGACTTCTAAACTTCTCAACTGTCTTTGCAGTCCTGAGGGCAGCTTCGTAGATACTGATCACACTGGACAGGAGATAGTGGCATTGGGGTGATGGGCAGCTCATGCCAAAGCAGAGCACCTAGCTCAGCTTGTCAGTGATTTCAGCCTTCGGGATGAATAATATTGCTGCAAGCGCAGCAGCTCCTCTGGGAAGAGTTACACGCGCATTATCCACCGGAGGCTTTTTTAAAATTAAAATCCATTCTCAAAGGAGACTATAACAGCCCACAAGGATGCTGAGGAGGAAAAAGACTGTAAAGAAATACAATTGGTCTGAGAGGAACAATTTTACTATTGCATACTCCTTTCTTTCTTCTATGGCTGCAGCCTGGACTCACTGTCCAGTGCTGGTAACTGACCATGGGCCTGCAGGGTCTGAGGTGCTGCTTGACCACACTGACCAAGGAGGGCTCAGCCAGGAGCTCGGCAGCCACCAGCTCTCTCTCCACCTGGCTTTCCATGCAGTGGGAACTTCAGCACATGTTGTGTGCTTTGGCACCAAAGGAGACACAAACACAGTGTCTGGAGTTTAAACAAGACTTTACTGCCTGCTTTGTCCCATCTTTGCATTAGGAATGGGAATGTAGGAATCGAGCTCTCTGACTTGAGCTTGAATTTCTGATCTAACACCAGCTTCCTCTCTTGTTTCTCTTCTAATTAGTCTCACAGAGAGGTGCTGGAATTGTTGAGAGGGTCTTGGAGGGAATAACAGTGTACATATGCCTCTTACCCAAAGCATGAAGGGAGAAACCCCTCCTGTTTTGGCATTCCTGGAAACGTGCAAATAATTCTTTTACTGGTGTTTAGAAACAGATAATCTTTTGAAACTTACAACATGCAAGGCTACTGCCATTTTTTTCTTTGGAATCTGTGGAAAAAATGACAGGGCATTAGTTCCTAAAGAGAGGGCATTTGGAGCTGAATGCAGTCCTGGGATCTCTGGGAGTGTGTCAGTACCAGGAGCTTTTCCCATGGCAGTTCTGCAGCTTTTATCTGTTTCCAGCACAATTACAGTGGATCTGCAGGGACTTTGAAAATTCCCCTTTAGGCTTGATTTGGGGAGCCCTCTGCAGAATTGATTTCTGTCTTTCTAAAATTTCTGTCTGATCGTGCCATTAGTTATAGTGTGTGGAGGCTGTGAAACGGGAAGCTACAGAAAACTAGGCAAGCCATGTTTATTTTTTGCTCCCTCTGATGGCTCGTTCTGCACCCTCTGTGCACACACATCATTTATGCTGGCCAGTTGCAATCTTAAAAGTGACAATAATAATTCAAGTCACAGCCTAACAAAGTATCTATAAACATTCATATCTTCTGGCATGTGAATAGCCCTTTTGAACATCAGGAGTTTTATTGCCTCGCTGTTTTTGTGAATAAGAGATTTTCCATGTGTCTCAGCAGATATGAGTGATTAAGCAAACTAAGAAGAGAAAACCAGTTTTGAAAAGTTTTTTGTTTTACCAAGTGGATAAAAGACCATAGAACCATAGGATAATTTGGGTTGGAAGAGACCTTTAAAGGTCACCTAGCCCAACATCCCAGCAATGAGCAGGGACATACTCAGCATGATCAGGTTGCTCATATACATCTATCCATTCAATTTTTATGTTTCAAACTTACTAGGAATCAATATAAAATGTTAGATATGTTTATATTAAATATCTTTATTTTACCCACTTTCAACAGAAACCTAAGGGGAGTGTTTTGATCAATATTTCCATATGAATTTCATTAGTCATGGAAACCAATTAGTTCCTAGCAGTATCTGTAATACAGATGCTTTCCACTGGGAACTTTGATGAAATTTAGCTCATTTCTCATAGGTCCCTCGACGCCCATGAGAACAGCAATATCTTTCAGGGCCACTACTGGCCCAGAGTGGCAAGGTCATGATGAAAGTTGCCACCTCCTTCTTGTCCTGTCTTTGTCTCATGAAGAGGAATGAAGGAATAAAGATTCAAACCTCTGGATTTTGGAGTCTCTGGAAATGTCCTGTTTTTCCATTATGATGGGCTGTAAATAGAACATGATTTACTAAGACAGGAAGATATTAGACATAAATACATTTTCAGCCAGCACTTCCTCACAAACCTGGTTTCTTGGAAATTGTGATTGACTGACAATCTTACTTATTTTCTGTAGTACCATTTGAGCTTCTTTTTTTAGCAATGGTATGTTTTTATTTGAACTACAAATAATTTCTTGCCAATTATGCTGATGAAGTGTGAAGCTCATTCACAATTCCTCTTTCAGATTCCAGTTCAGTACACAATAATCTTCAAACTACCTACGGCTGGATTGTCAAGGTAGAAGTAGGTTATTTGCTACTGACATGATTTGACCTACATTAGGAGAAAAAAATCATTTCCCGCTTTTGCTGGTTCCGTAACCTGTATTTACAAAAATGTACGAAGTCCATCTTTGAGGAAAGAACTTTGTATCTCAGGCCAAATAGTGTCACCATAACTTCACCTAGAGGACTTCACTGAAGAATGTAAGAGGAAATAATTCTCTCTAGTATTGGCAAAAACATGTTTTGATTTGAACTTTGTATGTGCATATATGTCCTTCAGAGGAGCTGATTTAAAAGTAAAAGGTGAAGACTAGTTAGCAGCCTGAAGGATAGGGAATTCCCTTGGACTGATAGCAGCTATGGTTTGAGCACTGTAGACTGGAAAAAGACTTAAAACTCCAATCTTTTACTATTCAAGCAAATGCTTTAACCATGCCTAAGGTGACTGGTGTTGGCACTTCTTACTCCAGCATTTTTTTCAGTGTATGTGCCCAGTGCTGATGTGTTCAGAGATGAACCCAGTGCTGCTTCTTCTCTGTGTCAGATGTGGTCTGTTTGCCCAAGGGAGAGGAAACCACAGTACTTCTTGTACCATCTTACTACATTTCAGCAGTGCTTAGGCAGGATGTAGGAATGAGTCTGAAGTTCAGACTGTTCTTCTGAGTAAGAGCAAATGTCTGTGTTTAGGGGTCTTGTTCAAAAAACCAACCAACTAAACAAAAAGTGTGGACAGGGCTGGAGAGCGCTGAGACACAAAACGTTTTAATCACCTTCCCAGGCTTGTGGCTGCCTGATGAGAGCTTAGTCTTTTTAATCTATACTCTACAAGTAAGAGTTATTGCACTTGGCTTTGTGCAGTTGTATTGCATTTACACTATGAACTGTCTGAGGACAACCCTCTGGTAAAAAGCTATTCTCACTACCAGAAAAGTTACGCTGGGTGGACGTTGGTGTGACTGAGGTCAAAATTTATCCTTTGGGAGTTTAGAAACAGACTTGTTTTTGCAGAGAAAGTCAGAGTCAGTTTGTATTCTGGAAACTCAGAAGCTGATGTTGAGTTGGTGCTTTAGCAATCAGGTTTTTTTGGCTGGTAACCAGCCAGTTACTTAACACTAATAAAGCCATGTGAAACAGTTTTTGCTGAAGTTCTGGTTACAATTGTCTTCCTCTGAATAGTATTTAACTCCAAAGACAAGCCCCCTGCAACTGCAGACTAAGCTACTCCTTAACATCAGTATGAGAAAATTGGTCTCTACTATAACTCTAAGTGTGATTCTGAGACAGGAATAATTCAAGAAGAAAGTAAATAATTAAACCTCCTAAAACTACAGTTCCACTATCTCAGTCATATTATGCCTTGCATGATTTTTGAGGACTTTCACCTGACAAATGAAGCTACTTGATGTGCTAAGGGGTTAATCAGTTTGGTATCTTAACAATTCTCAACCACAATGAAAACATTTTAGCACCTAAGAGGAGAGATTGTGGGTGAAAAATGGAAGATACATGATTTATCACTCCCCTCACAAATAAAATTTATTCATTGCATCCACCAGCCATCACACAGATGGTCAGAAAATTGGCTTTGTGTAGGGATGTGGATTCAGGCATGAATATTAATATGAGACAGATGTAAACGCATATTAATATGCATTTGCTTTGCATGGACTGACATTACAATATTTTCATTAAAGAAACCGCATTTGAAATGGAAAGTATAGGTCACCTTTTTAAAACATAAAATAGTAGGGTACAATGTATTTACACCTTCCTGGAACAACAGAAACAATGGAACAAATTTTTTATTTTAAAAAGAAAGAAGAGCGTGTGACTTTTCTTGTAGAAAAATATGTTGAATGCAGCACAAGAATTAATAAATCAGGAAAACATCTCTCACTTTGTGGTTAAAACACATTTCCTCCTTTTTGCCTGCCTTGTTATGCTGGCAGTAATGCACGTCGTAAAGTGGGGGTGATAGATACCGGCCTTCAGATCAGCATACGGTGAAGTTCAGCTAAGTTAGGTACACTGACTAAACTCATTCTGTCTCAAAATGCACCACTCAATATGTTGTTGTTTTTCCAATGTCAGCAATGCATAAAACCCATAAGATTTATGAAGATACAGTATTTCATGTGGGGTTTTTTTTGTAAGGGACAGCACTGATGTTCACAGCACCATTCACATCTGTGCATTGTTAGTATTTGCTCAGTGTTAGCATTGTGCCTTTGCCCAAAGAGAAACACAGTGTCATTGTATTTGTCACATTATAAAAGACAATTTCACAGATATTTGCTAAGCATTTTTTTGCAAAGGTTCTGTAACAGAAATATCATTTCCAAGGGAAAATTGCATTTATTTTATTCTTATATGAAACATTCAGGTGCGTTCTAGCTGGTAGCTGTAACACTTGAGTGTTTGAGTAAACAGTTTTATAGTTACACGCATTTGCAAGGAGAGGTTGTTGAAGTTAAGATGAAAGGTATCAGCAGGCTGCACCCCTTGAATGCATCTATGTCATTATAAATCTGTGGAAGCACCTCACTGGCTTCTGCTTGCATTGCAAAGCAAGCAGGTAGCCCTCTGCATCCTGCAAGTGCAGTTGCGAACTCAGGGAGCCTACTCTCTCCTCTGCACCTGTGTAATTTAAAGATGGCACAAGTGCTGGTGCAAACAAGATGGAGCTTTCTGTCCCTGTTCAGTCCCTGTGGCTAGCAATGAAAACCCCGTCCATAAGATGGAGATAATAATTACACTGCTGTAGACTGATTTGAGTGATGAAACCCACAGTATATTATTGGCCAAGCCCCACTGCTTGCTAAGTGCGGGATGCAGCACAGAAGCCGCAGCCCGATGGGCTCCTCGTGCTCTCCCTTCTGTGAGGCTGCTCAGGGGGTGGCAAAGGAGCCCTGTGCTCTGCTTTGGGTGTGGCAAAGGTATGGAAAAGGCTCTGTAGAGACAGTTGTGACACTTTCGTGCTGCCTGTGGATTGCCCTGTGTAGGAGGAATTTTTGATTAGCTTTTTAGAGCAACCAATCATCCCTGTTGGCACAGTGAGAAGGGGGTAGTATGTGGTGCTCCAGTGTTTTGGAAACCTCTATGAAAACCGTAGCGCAATAGCTCTTCATGCTGCCAGATGCCAGTGGAGCTTTTTTTGTATTTCTTACCCAGCAGATGCTGTGTAAATAAATGTGAACTCTGTGACCTTTGCTCCAGCCCTCCCAGATGCTTGAATGACTCTGAGGTTCCTCTGCACGTGTGTGCGTGTGTATGTCAGTTTAATGATGGAAGGGGAGAAGCAAAGTTTATACTTGTTTTACTTCTCCCCCTCCTCCCTTTTCAACTTGCTAAGTTTCAGAAAGTTTCACTCAGAAGACTGCTGTGTAGCTCCTAGGAGTGTGCTGCCCTTGTTTTCCCTGTGGCTGACTGGCTCCAGCTCAGCAGTCAGTCAGAGAGCATCTCCAGAAAGGCAATGCAGGGGGGACCCGGCTCCCGGCTCATTATACGCTTCTGTCAATAGAACAGAGGAGATCTCATTCACACAACGTGTTTTGTATCACAGATAACTTCCTCAAATTCCCAGTCATAAATCTTACTAATTCAATATTCTGCGGTCTGATTCATCTGGCAAGCTAGCAGAAGTTTCAGCAAATCTGGCAGCTCCCAGAAATGCTTTTCTCTCATGACTTCCCTCTCCAGCCCCATATTCATTGTGTCTCTTCTCTCTCTCCCTCTTCTTTTTTTTCCCCCCTCACAAAATCCCAGAAAACCAGCATCTTATTCAGCAAGTTTTCAGAAATTATTTTCAATGAAAAAGTAATAGATTTAAAAAATAATAGGTTTGGTTTTTTTATTTTTAATTTGTTGAACAAGCCTACCTTATTTATGTCTTGTATCAGCTGAGCATTCAGTTGGATCTCCCTGGGATACCTGGGGAAGTTGTCACCAGAGACCCTGATTCCTTGTGTCTCACACATGGCAAGACTCCGGTCAGGTGGACTGTGAGAAAATAAGGACGGTCTCCCATTGGTGGCATTGTTTACTTTCTGAAAGTGCTTGATATTCATATTTCCTATCCTAGTGCTAGTTTTCATTTAAGTGTAGCACAGGCCACTAGTTGGGCAATGGAAGGTGGGAGATGGGCACAGGTGTGACAGGGTCCTGTTCCCAGAGAAGATCTAACCCTCTTTTAAGTGACAGGGGGTTTTGGTAAGAAGTGAGGCTGTGCTTAGCTCATTAATCCCCCCTGTATATACATGTTAATAGACCGTAGACTATGTAGACTAGTCACCCCAAGACATTTTTATATGCTGGAAAGCTTAATGTTGATGACTTGTCATCTTGAGAGCTATATTTGCACAGTTAAATGTGTTCTGACATTTTGAAAACAAAAAATAGGAGTGTGGTATGTCTAGGTTGTGGTACCTGTAGTAGCTCCTTTGGGGAAAAAAAAGAAGCTGGCTGAAGGCCAAAAATTAAGTCTACTTGTAAATGAAATAATTTAAAAAATATTTTTCTCTATTTATTTTTCATTAGTAGACAATCGATGAAGAAGAGAAGAGAGCTGGGATCTGCATCTGCATTTTATCCCTTGCTTTGGTTTTTATACTACATGAAGAGTTTCCATAAGATTATTTTCAAGACTTTGGCTGGAAGTTCCTTGGGTTCCATGGGATCAGACTTTGATTATCCTCATCAAGATATTTCTTTCTGTCCTAGCAGCGGTTTGGAGAAGTGGGGACTGCAGTGTTCACCTCCATCCAGAGTGACTGTTCAGGCTCTTCCAGGCAGTTTGTTGGCTTTGTCCTGGCTGAGCAACTTTATCTTGCTCTACTCAATCCCCTGCATATCTTTCACCTTCTGTTCCTTGTGCCAGTTGCTGTTTTCTACTCATATGCTGTTCTTTGGAGTATTAAGAAGACAAACTCTGCATTTCTTTTTGTGGAAAATATAGGTTTTTACAAACAGTATCATTGTGAGTAATGCCTTGGAGAGCTTATGTGCGTCAATGACTCTCTAGCATGCTAGTGAAGGCCGAAGAGCCTGATGGGGCTGTCACTGGCCATCAGAGGATGTGTACCTCAGTGCCAGGTTCTGTGGGGCTTTGTGTTGCTTCCCTCTGGTTACTCTGAGGAGCATGCTGGGAAGATAGGACACTTGTCCAGAGCTTTAGCCTTTCCTTCTATTTTGTTGCCTTGAAATTACTGTCAAGCCAATTAAGCATAAATAAAATATTCACAACACCGAAAATTGGTAGCATTCCCCAAAATTTTTGTAAAATGTTGGCATACAATTGAAAAATGGGAAACTATGATACTTCTGTGGGGTTTGTGTGGGAAGAGCCTTCCTATGGGTGAGCCCTGGTGTGGTGTCTGGCACACGGGATCAGCCACAGGGTCTGCCTTTCTGCAGGCAGGTGCTGCCCAAGCCTTGTTAGCCAGTGCCTGGCCCCCTCACCTCCAGGCATTGCTCTTTAGTCTGTTAGTAGGATCAGGGTGATTAATTTCTGCCCCAGACTCACTCATTTCTGAGAAGACAGACAAAAAAACTATTTCTCTGCATTAATGCAGCTGCTGTTTCCCTACCTGAAAGATGTCAAGGCATGGACCCTGCTGCTTAACTGATCACAACCATTCCTGAATCAGTGGAAGTGGAGCCTCCCTTGCTCCTTTGCATACCCTCCTGGGCAGTAATAGATAAATTTTGATAGAAAATATGACTTTACTCAACCTTACATTTTAACTGCATCTGTACTTTGTCAGACACACTCTTACAAATGTCTAAACGGTTGTGTAGTCATTTCATGGTGAAATTGTCTTGGGATGATTTGACCACAACACTTTTTTTTTTTTATGCATACTGAAATAGCCATGTATTTGTGGTTCAAGTCAGTCAGGATTGTTTTCTGTCTGCATTGGATTTTCGAGGACAGATGGCTTCCAATGTCTAGAGCTCAATCCAAGTTAAAACTGGAGAGGAAAGTGGTTTGATTCTTTGCAGGAATTACGGTCTAAACAGAACCTGACTTCAACAGATTTCTATGCAAAACCCTTTGATTCCCATTTTCCATCTGTGAGAAATTTGGGTTGTTATTGTTGGATTTGTATCTTTCCTTTGATAAACATATTAAAACATGGTCAAAATAGCTTTTTGTCTTCTAAAAGATATACTGTGAATGAAATCCCCTCTGACTTCTATGGGTTTGGAAGCAGTTTTCCTGCTTTATTACAGTTGCACCAGGTTTTTGTAATTCTTTGCTTGTGGTTATGCTCACAATGCTAATGCAGAGTTTGTGTTCGGCTCAGAAAGCAGCTGAAATTCAGTACATGGAGATATTAGTATTTCCCTCACCTTGACACTTTGCCTGTTTTTTGCCATTGATTACTACCTCCACCAGAGTGAAACTAGGTGTCTTGGCGGTCAGTATTGGGAGGGATGCTGAATACCACACTTCTGAGGTCAGGTTTGAGAGTTTCTCATGATCCTTTTGCTTTCTCAGCGTAGGACTTAGCTCCCAGACAGCAAGAACTCAGAGCTTTCAATCTTTAAGCTTTTGGTTTTGCATCTTTTCTCACTGAGAATCCCTTAGCTGCAAATAGAGACATCACAGTTGTCAAGACCTTATGGTTCCTATGGTGATGGTCAGCCATAGTTACACTGTTCTTCCCAGAGCAGCTTGGATGACCTAAGATGGTTACAGGCAAAATAAGGAACATTTCAACTCTGATTCATGCTGGCTTGAGCTGTGGTTGTCTTTTCCCAGTTATATCCTTGTGAAAATATCCCACTTTTAAACCTCTCTACCGGTATTATTACCAGAAGGACTTGGGGGTGTTGGTCGATGAAGAAGCTCGACATGACCTGGCAATGTGCACTTGTAGCCCAGAAAGCCACTGGCATCCTGGGCTGCATCCAAAGCAGCATGGCCAGCAGGGCGAGGGAGGGGATTCTGCCCCTCTGCTCTGCCCTTGTGAGACCCCACCTGGAGTGCTGTGTACAGTTCTGGGGCCCCCAACAGGAGAAGTATGTGGACCCATTAAAGTGTGTCCAGAGGAGGCTTACAAAGATGCTCATAGCGTTGGAACAGCTCTCCTGTGAAGACAGGCTGAGAGAGCGGGGGTTGTTCAGCCTGGAGAAGAGAAGGCTCCTGGGAGACCTTGCAGCAACATTTAATTACTCGAAGAGCACCTACAAGAAGGCTGGAAATGGACTTTTGACAAGGGCATGAGTGGTAGAACAAGGGGTAATGGCTTTAAACTGGAAGAGGGTAGGTTTAGATTACATATTAGGAAGACATTCTTCACTGTGAGGGTGGTGAGGCACTGGAACAGGTGGCCCAGAGAAGCTGTGGACTCCAGGCTGGATGGGGCTTTGAGCAACATGTGGGAGGTGTCCCCGCCCACAGCAGGGGGGCTGGAACTAGATGATCTCCAAGGTTCTTTCCAACGCAAGCCACGCTATGATCTTCATTATCTGTAATAGTATTATTACAGTCTGCTAACATCTGTGTCATTGACAAGTCCAGCAATCTTAGCTGTTGGTCTGCAGCTGACAATGACACTCTTTGATTGGGGCACCTATGGGCATCCAGCTTCTTGAAGCAAGCAGGATGTCTCTGCAGCAGCAGCTGCGCCAGACCTGGGCAATGTGACTGGGTGCTCAGGGGAATTTATTCCCTGAAGGCCCCTATCATTCACCAGATACTGATACCCACATTTTCCTAAGGTTGTCTGACTGACTGAGGAAGGCAAAATGTGACAACCATTTTCTTCTTTGTGTCTGTCCTGCTGGATATGATTTTGATAGGACAGAGGATAATAGTTTTAAACCAAAAAAAGGTAGATTCAGACTAAATATAAGGAAGACATTTTTTTGTGATGAGGGTGGTGGAATACTGGCACAAGTTGCCCAAAGAGGTGGTAGATGCCCTATCCTTGGAAAAATTCAAGGCCAGATTGGATGGCATTCTGAGCAACCTGATCTAGCTGAAGATTTCCCTGCCCATGGCAGCGAGATTGATCTAGACTGCCTTTAGAGGTCCTTTCCAACCCAAGCTATTCTATGATTCTTTCATTCTTTGGCTCTATTATTCCATGATTTTCTTTCAGTCTTCCTTCCCAGGATATGGCATTGGCACTCTGGAATTGAAACTCTTATTATATTCTCTTGATTTGAAGAGCAGCATTCCTTCCTTCAGCAAATAAGAATACAACACTAAAACAACTAATTTAGCTGAAAATATTTCACTTTCAGGATATTTTAACCCATATCAAATACTGAATAGTTTGCCCCCTGGAAAGGTGAATTTCTTGCACCTTTATTGAGAATCAGAAGGAACCCCCAGAGCAGTTGCCTCTCCCTGGAGTAAGCAAGGAAACCTTGGCATGATGAAGATGGAATGCTGCCGGTGCAGCCCCAAAATCAGCCCAGGACTGTGCTGGGCTCAGTGAGATTACACAATGCAACTGGATCATCCAGGTTGTTTGCTGTCTTGCTAAGTTTAGGGTTGACAGTCACATTCAAACCCAAGCTCAGCAGTTTTCATCTTGGCTAAGCTTCTGCTTGGTGTTGACACACTGTGTATTTTTGCTTCAGTTAATGAGTTATTTCAGTTGCACAGGGAGGCTTAATTGTACTGTGATCATTTTGCAGTTAGTATGTCATGGATATTAATCAATCTGAGTCTGGAAAAAGATGAGTATTGATCTGTGTTATTTGCTAGAAGTACACTGCCACATTTTTGCTTGAGAGCTCCCTTGAGAAATATAATTTGTTTGTGAAAGCTTGAAACAAAAATTCAGTCACGAGAAGAGCTGATTAAAATAATGGCTTGCTACTATTTTAATATTAATTCACTTTTCAGTCTTTCATATTGCTGTATGCCTTCCTGTGATGACTGCAGGCCCACAAAATTAGGTAATGGGGTGGACTGGACAAGCATGTGGCCAAGCACAGTGCCTGAGAGCCCAGAGAAGAGGCAGGTTACCACAGGCTGAGCACCCATCTGTGCCTGCCTGGCAGAATAGCATGGGACTTTGACTCTGAATGAGTTGTCAGGGAGTAGAATGCAAATATCTGCATTCCTCCACACATCCTCCATCCCCATAGCCCAAGGATCCACTCTCCTAGTCTACCATCAGGGAGTAGCTCCGGCTTCTCTCTTAGGCACCTCTGTTGAGTGGAAGAGCCTGGTGGAGCTGTTGTGTGGCCCAGGGCCCACTGCCCTCCTGCTGAGGCTCCCCGTGATCCTCCTGTGAGTGAAAGGGAGGCTTCTTGCAGAAAAAAAGCATGCTGATGGTGTGACTGAGGCCACCAACTGTTATCACAAAGGTGACAGTAGAGCTATGAGCTATTGGAAACAGCTTTTGGGCAACACTAGTCTGGACTGAATTTAAAAAGAAATCTGTCTCAGTGGTTTCTCTCTCTCCCTTTACATTCCTGATCTTCTTTTTTTGGTTGTTTTTTTTTTTTAAATCCTAAACACTTTAGACACTGTTTTCTGGTCTTTAGTTTTAGACAGATGAACAACAGAGCTTTATAAGCTGATTGTGTTCAGATGTACATCTGCAGCAATAATTGGGATACACAAGGACAAGGGATGGTGTCACTATAACATTTTGCAATCAATGTTGGGATGAAACCACAAATAGAAACCACATTCTGTTGTTAATTGTTTGATTTAAACCCATAAATCCTGTGAAACTCAAAGACATAAGAACAATAAAATCACATCATGCTGATGAAAGGCATGCAAGTTTTGGGACCAGATTCCTGTCCCCAGATTCACATCAGCTCATGCACAGATTTTGGGAACCAAGTTAAGATGTAAATTCTCTTTTTTCAGTCTCCTGCAGGCAGTGCTGCAGGGGGAAACTGGGATGACTTGAATGGTTCAGGAATACAGGCACATCCTACCTTCTCTTCTTTCCTTTCTTTCCCCCTCCATTCTCTTTCACGCCCCTTCTCCCATCAGACACCTCCCATGGTAGACCTTCCTATGATTCAGGCTTTTCCCTAAACCACTGTGTTCTCCCAAAGAAGCAGCATTAAGGAGGTTTGCAGCTTGCCATGCAGCTGTGTTGTGGTTGCCTTAGAACTCAGTGGAAATTCAGGTCAAGTAGGAAACTTACTGTATTAACTACCAAAAAAAAAATAGTTTTGTACAGCTTTTTTCACAAATCCCAAACCTTCAAAACCTCTTAGCTTACAGGATCTGGACTTTTCCAGTAAAGCTTTCCAAATTTCAATCACAAACAAATATTCCCTGTGATTGTCCATTCTAATAAAAAATTATACTCTTCCATATGAAAAAAACTAATTGAAAGACTTCAGTCACCCCTAGCTAATAAATTGTCCTAGTTTTGACCTTTTTCTTTGGAGAAAAAAGTAGATAATTCACCTTTGGTTCAGCATAGTCTAAAGTTACCTGAACATGGTCCTGGTTTTCCTATTCTGACTATGATGGTGAAAACAAAAGCTTCTTCTCCCAGGCAGGAGTAATGAAGCATCATAGGAGCTGATATGTTTGTATGTTTTGCACTGAGACAGACTTTCTGTCTGTCATGGGATAGGAAAAGGAGGTGAATTTGCACTGTCCTGCACAAAATAGGAGTAAAACTAGTCTCAAGTCTGAAACATCCTTGACTAGGATTGATGAATCTGCTAGAACAAGGATAAGACCATATACACTTGATCCAACCCTCATCAGAAACATTTTCTGGAGATCATGGTATTTACACACATTTATACGTAGGATAGCACGTGGTAGTTATAGAATTTGGTTATGTGAACATATATTTGCATTCCATTGTAGGAAAGTGGAAAGATGGATTCATAGCAACTCTAAATCATCTGAAAGCCAAATTAGAAAATACCACGCTGAAAACTTTGAAATCAAGCCTGGTAAGCTAAATAAACCTCCTATGTCTCTGAGTTTTCAGGTAGGTATGTATAATTCCCACACCTTTCCTTATATGGAATTTAGCAATTTGTATTCTGCTCAGGCCCCTGTTTCCCATTGATTTCTTTGTTTCCAAGCTTGTCCATTTTCACTTATCACCTCCTCTACTCCTCTCCAAAATCGTATTCTGCTAGTTCACTTGCCTGGAAAAAATTCCTTGCTGCTTCTCTAGACCCAGATCTACTTCTGCTATGGCTTGGTGTTGGCAGAGGTGCTGCTGGGGCTTAGTCGTTTGTGGACAAACTGCAAAGCAGGCAGTGCTGACTGAGTGATGAATATCAATGTAAAGTGAATTGACACAGACAGGCTTTTATTGCCAAGAATAGTAGGAAACTGTTTTATTCCCTAATTTGCTGACAGCTCTGGCAGGTTAAAGAGCCAAGTGTCATATCAGAACATTGTTGGTACATGGAGAGGTTGGTGAATACTTCTAAATTCAGCTAAAAAAAAAGAGAAGGAAAAATGTAGGATAGATTGGTGTCACTTTTTCTGGAGTGGGATTTTGTCAGTAATATATTGTTATGAAAGGTTACAAGTTGTTTTCTGTATGCTTTTACATTACTAAAGTTCCTTTAGTGTGCAAGTGAGTGTTATGAGAAATTAATGAAAAGTAACCATCGCACCATGGGAAAATGTACAGTAAACAGAAAGCTCATATTATGAATTTGGTATAATTTCTTTAAGGAAGAATATGCATATAGAAATAAATAGTACTCAGAAAGAAAAGTATAGAAATGACAATCTCCTTCCACTTAACTCTTACTTCACAGGAAGACAAGTATTATTTTAAGAGTACTATCAGCCTCCAGAAAAGACTGTTATGCAAAAAACATGGCAACATCGCACAGTGTCTTCTTAAGGTGTGAAAAAATACCCATGTAAATCTGCATAGAATAACATTTACCATCTTTTTCTGAATTACACTTTTGGAGGACTACCCTTACATATCCAGGTTTGTCACTGATTTTTAGTGGACCTGAGAAGCCTTTCCCTAAATTTTCTATGTGTGTGTTTTTTCAATCATCCCTTCTGAGTTTGTAGGATGAATGTTCCGAAAGATTTCCAAACATTTCTACTCTAACCTTGATGACTTAATTTTTGTAAATATGTAAAAATTATTTAAATACAATAATCAAATAGAAACCAGTAGCAACAAGTTCAGGCTTTGTGCAGCCACCAGCGTATATCTACATAGAGTAAGCTGCCAGTTTAGGGCTTGTGAAATGTACATCACTTTTTCTTTCTGAAGAAGTAGCCCAGAAGACAGGAGGAAGGAGCAAGGTGACACAGAGAACGTGAGCCCTGTTCTAAAATTTCTTGAAACAAGCATATCGAATCAGGACTGAGCACAGTTCAAAACAATTACCTTCTTCCCTTGATACTAAATTTAGGGATGTTGGGTGGCAGGCAGGCTTAATTTTACTCTGGAAATTATGGAAGCCCATGTTTTACTGGGTATTTCGCTGTGCTTTGCAGGTGGGTGCCACAACCAGCACAGGCCTGTGAGAGACTGGGCTCATGCTTTTCAATAACTGAGCCATTTGTATCAAGCAGCTACACAATCGTTCATCTACCCAGGTTCTTTCAAGCTACCACGTTTCAGAACCTGCACAACAATATCGAAAATTAAACCCAGTTAATAGAAAAAAATGTTAAGTCAGTGGCCATAAAATTTAATGGGTTTATAGCAGTCTTAACACAGTAGGACTGAATTATCATGTTAATTTAATTTCCATTTCTAAATGAACCAGAAGGTACAATAAAGGTCAATTAACCACTATCTTCCTGGTCTTCTTTTATTCTTCTAGTGTCTCTTTTAAATCACTGTCACCTCCAAAACACTCAAACCTTTTCTGGAAGCTCTAGTGTTTCTCTTAGAGACTCCACATATATAAATAGAATACAGCTAACAACACATCAGGTACTCAAATACATGGATTGCTTTATCATGTTCTATCTATATCTGTACATACCTCTGTGTCAGAGCTAAATAGACATCGCAGAGAGGTTTATTTGCTGGTGTTCATTGCTATGTCATTATTTCTGGACAAGTTTTGGGCTTTGGCGGATTATCATTAGCTCCAATCTACATCCTTACAAGCAATGGGGTGTGTGCATCCTTCCCTTCCAGTTTCCTCTTCTCACGAAGTGCTCTGCATCATTGTTGGTGAAGCAGCTTCAAAGCCTTCCCTAAAATTAGCGTATGCCATGATGACCCCCCAAAATTCACAGCAGCTAGCCTAAGAGACTGCTAAGCACATTGCCTAGGCTCATCTCTTTATCACTGCTTCTCTCTGCAGTCAGTGATTTTATCCTACCTTACTTCTGGAGTGCAAGGTCTCCAGTTGCACCATGACGAGCTCATCTTGGTCATTATCTGTAGAAATAGAGGCTGGGCACTTTAACAGGACTATAATAATTAATGCTGTAGGTTGCTTCAGAGGCACCTGCTATTTCCACTGAGATGAGCATAAACCGTGTGGTTTATGGTACTTGGGATCATGTCACTTGCTAAATGTATTGGTATGTTTGTGTGTGCTCAGGAGGGGCTGTGGCGCCTGGGTACGGATGTCAGTAAACTGCAGGACAGCTGAAGCACAAACGGAAAGGTCTCTGCAATGTTGAAGCTGATGGGAATTCTGCTTGTTGATTTTAATAGGGCCAAGGTTATACTGGAGATGTTTAACTTCCCAAAGTCACGCAGAATCTTAGTGATCCAGCTGGGGATGTAGTCAGGTGTCTTGGACTGCACCTTAGCTATCACCTAGCAAATCTCCCCTCCCTTCTGAGGAGTCAAGTCTGCCCATGTCTTAAGGCTTCCTCTGGAATATATTCCCTATATGTTCTTGATTATTTTCTCTCTTCAAAAGACTGTTTATAGACAAAATTATTTCCCTATTTCTCTTTCTGTGATGAAATGAGGTCCAGTGAATCATGATTAGAGCAACCATATGTATCAGAGTGTTTTTGTTTTTTATTTATTTGTAAAGATTTTTGTTAAGGAATTGGCAAGCTTTCCCACCTCATATTTAAACAGCCTTGAAATAGTGATCTAAAGAGATGTTAAAAAAAAGATAAATCTTTAGTTTTGCATATTCTGCAGGCTGTAATTGCACAAGGCCTGAAATGTTGCCATATAAAACAGTGCTCTTTGTATGGTCATATGTGCAGCATGAGGTGTACAGAACTGTACATAGCCTGAGGCGATTTTGATTTCTATATCCAAGCAGTACTATTCTTGAGGGCCACAATTCAATTTAGACCCTCCAACACACACACAGGCAAACCCCCATTATGTACTGGTACAGAGTGTCTGTTGTGGGACCTGGAGCAAGAAATGGAGAGGTACCTCCTGCCCAGTCGACTGGAGATGCAAGACCCTGTTCCCTCTGGCATGTGGGCACAGATCAGCTCCATCTTCTATATATTTAATAAATCTGCCTCAGGTCTTGCTAAGCAATGTGTGTTCTGCTGGGCTTTTAAAGGACATGGCAGGTGAGTAAGGTTATGTGTTACTTGGGCGTTGTTTGAAAACTCAGCATAGTTTCCTCAAAGTTCAAACTTTTTCCTACTTTGGTAAATGAAATAAGTCGTGCCCAGTGGGTTTCTTACAGCAAAATGCAGGCTGCTGTTATGGCAGTGTAAAAGAAGAGCAAAAATAAAGATAGAGAAGTAAAGTTTAAAGAGATTTCTGCAATTGTTGATTTCAAATGCAGAAGCCCCTTAGGCAAGTGTCAGATGAAGCTGGTAGGAGGAAAACCAAGAATAGTCTGTAGAAATAACTCCAAAATGTCATTGAAAAATAGAAGGAATGAATCAATTATATAGAGCTTTTAAAGCCATCCATTAGAGAACAACAGTTCTTTGCTAAATGCTATAAGAGGAAGGAAAAGATCTGTGGAAGTTTATTCCTGTTAAACCACAGTTTGTATTCTAAAAGACAGTAATGCTGTCTGTTGGTGTGTACGAATTCTTCAAGATGTGTTTATAAATGGTTATTCTGCTGAAACATTTACAACCTGTATTGATGGTTTTCTAGGTAGGCTCATATTGGTGTTTTTTTTTGCTTTTAACTTTCAGTGTTTGTTTGTGTGAAGGCTTGTGCTGGGCACACTTTTGTTGCTATCACTTAGGTTTCAATTTGTAAAATCTTTTCAGACATCTGGAAATTATAGCTTATGATCTGACACAAGCAATCCTGTGCTGCCCCTAACCACGAGCAGCCAGGTAGCCAAAGGGAATAACCCAGGGGCTGAACTCTGCACAGTGTGGTTAGCTCGATGGACAATTCTGAATAATAATCCTGTGAATATCAGACCTGTCCTGCAATTTCCTGAGCAGAAGAAAGACACTGGAGAAGGTATTCTGTCCATAGTTTTAAGTTTTCATTCAGAAGAAATGACTGTGGAATTGGATGAACTGAATATGTCAGTATGTTGGGAAAACAGGAAAAATGCACATTAAAAAAATGTGTAGTGAGGAAATCTTGGGTTCTGAAACTGGTGGGCATCATTTACCACCCTTGATCTCTATGTGTACCTCTTAATTCTAGACAAGAAAGTTAATATTTGGAATTTGGGGATTTTAGCCAGCACTATGTACATCAAGATCTTCAAAGTGATTTTGGATGTGCCAGATTTGAGATATTTAATGTTTTATCCACCTTAAAAGCTGCCTGTTCTCATGAAGTGCACAGAGCATGCACTGACCACCTGGTCCCTTTCCCCAGCAAAAGTCATACCTGTAGGATTTTTATGTGAGGCAGATTATTGATGGGTTTTTTCCTGCACTTAAAAATAAACATCCTTTAGGTTTCTTTCCCCCTTCTTATATGAATATTTGTTAGTTTATTTGTATGACTGGAGTGACTTCCTATGACTGATGTAATTTGTATTACAGACATTGAGTAGGAAATATGTATTACATACGTAGAGCATGAAAACTAGTATCTATTTTTCCTGTTCTTCAGACTAAAATGGCTCTTGGATTAAGATGGTGGTAGCTTGAGCTGCTTTTGGGGGGACTGTTATTGTGTTACAGCCAATTAAAAGAGAAAATTAGATATTGAATCATAGAATCACTGGATCAGTTAGGTTGGAGAAGACCATTAAGATCATCGAGTCCAACTGTTACATTGTATAAAATGCTGTGAAAAAATAATTTTCTTTGACCAGCTTGACCGCTGAAAGGAAACTGCCAGTAACATTATTTCTCTAAGAGGAATGTAACCTATGTGTGCATATGTATTTGTTTCCTGCTGCATCTGCCAGGAAAGCTGGAGAAAGATGTTACTCATTACCTACTAGGAAACATCTGTCCATATTCAGAGCATAGCTTTTACAAGGCATGATATTAAATATTACATTTACACATCCTGAAAAGATTTAGAAAGGGAACAAAGCTGTTACAAACAGTGAAGGGAATGTGGTTAGACTCAGCAGACAGAAATGAATGAACATGTTTTTGCAGAGGAACACCCTGCAAAGCTGCTGCGGGAGAGCAGGGGAGCTGCTTGTCTGGATTAGAGACAACCTCATCCAGGGTCTTCTGTCTCTCTCCCTGATGCCCTCCTCCTCTTTATCTCAGATAGCCAGAGTACTGCCTATATGGTACAGCTCTCTGGGTCAGCAAAGGTACAAAAGAAGCCCAAGACCTCTGTTTCATGTACACAAACCCACCTCCCTTTTTCCCTAGTGGTGTACTTAGAGCCTGATGGGTTCCTGTTTGGAGCACTGGAACCTAGGTTGGTTGGTAGAAACTTCAAGAAAAGGATTATGATAAGATCTGAAGTTCAGCTACCAAATTCATCAATTACCTCAATTCTTATTGTTCCATTAAAAGCTGAGTACTCTTCTATTTTCTGCTCCTTTAGTCATGAAAGTGGAACTAAATGTCCATTTTACAAGTCAGTGTCGCAAGACACTGAGGAGCAAGAAGTCTTACTATTGACTGAAAAACAGATGGTATAACATCATAATATACTTTTGCACAGGGAGGTGAGCCAGTTCAATGCATCTCTCCCCTGCCTCACATCCTGTGTCTCTCCCTCACTCCCTCACGTCCCCTTCATGGACACAGAGAGGAGGGACACAGATGACATCTCTGGGGCTAATGGCCCTTCTTCTATTTATATTTCTCAATTGGGGATTGACTGATTACATTTTTATAGTCACTTGTCCTTTTCAACTCATAGAAGGATTTCTTTTTCCTCCTCCTCTTTTTTTTTCTTTTTTTTTTTCTATTTTTTTTTTTTATTAAGGCTAATTGTCCTTCCATCAAAAGCTTTCTCCTTTCAAGAAATCTTTAACAGGATTGCACACATTGTCTCTCTGTTGGTTGTGCTGCTTTTAGTGTTGCACAACTGTATTTGTCTGAAGGAGATGTTTATTAAATGCAGATACACATTACTCAAGCACCATGTTCGTGCTATAATTTTGACCATAGCATCTTGAAATCCACTAGGGCATGATTTGGGAGAAAAATTATGACTTCTTTATGAACTCTGGAAGTTCATGTGTTACTCAATGCATAGCTTTATTCTCCAGAGATTCCACATGAGTTTATACAGTGCCAGAATCAGATGTCTTTTTTTAAGGTTTAAATTAGGCTCTAAACCAGTGAGATCCTTTAAAATTATCTACACTAAAAGTATTTGTAAGTCTGCAAGTCTGTATCTAAGCAGCTCCTACTACAGTAAGTTATAGGAAACAGTTTCCAGGATTTTGTTTGTTCAGTGCATCCAAATATTATCTGGGAGAATGAAATAAATGTCAGTAATCTTTGCAATTTGTAAGTTAACAATATATTATTATTGCAATAATGTTTTAATGTGCTTATTTAACTACAAATGCAAATATTCTTAAAATCAGTATTAGACAAATTTTGAGTGGAATTAGTCCTAAATCTCTAATGTGTTATAGTGAAATATAATCTATTTAATTTAGCTGAAGTTTTTAATTAACAAAATGATGGAAAATCAACTTGCTTGAATAGGTGGAGCAGAAAAGGCAGGAGGGTGGTGTTGTATGTAATGGAGGGGCTAGAATGTATGGAGCTCACAATTGGCAATGGAGCACTTGAGATCCTCTGGGTAAGGATTAAGGGACAAACAAATAATGCAGATGTCATCACTGGAGTCTGCTATAGACCTCCCAGGCTGGATGATGATGCTGATGAATTATTCTTCAAGGAACTAAGGGACACTTCCAAGTCAACTGTCCTTATCCTTCATGGGGGACTTCAACTGGCTGGAAATTAACTGGGAGCATCACACAGCTGTAAGAAACAAGTCCAAGAGATTCCTAAAACATCTGGATGATAACTTCATGGTACAGGTCCTAAGGGAGCTGATGCAGAGAGATGCCCTCCTCGATCTGCTCCTTGTTAACAGAGTGGATCTTGTGAGCATTGTGGTGACTGGCACCGTCTTGGCCACAACAACCAAAAAGTGATCGAGTTTAAAATCTTTGTTGACAGGAGGAAAAGTGCAGCAAAACTTCAACTCTGGACATGAGGAGAGCAGACGTCAGGCTGCTCAAGGAACTGGTGAGAAAAGTCCCCTGGGAAAATGCTTTTGAATGTGCTGGGGTCCATTGTGCTGGTCTCTTTTTAAGCACCACCCCCTAATGGCACAAAAATGGTGAATTCCAAAATATTGGAAGTCAAGCAAATAAGGCAAATGAGGCTGGCTTGGCTGAACAGGAATCTTTTTTGGGTCTAAGGCAAAAAAGGAAGGCATATGCCCAAGGTCAGGTGACCTGGGAAGAATACAGAGATGCAGCCTGCCACTGTAGGGAGAAAATTCATGCAGCCAAAGATCAATTGGAGTTGAAGCTGGCCAGGAATGTGGGGGACAATAATAAGTTATTTAAAATATATTAATGGCAAAAGGCAGCATAGAAATAACATCAGCCTGTTACAGGATGAGGATGGGCACTTCACAAACAGGGACCTGGACAAAGCAGAGGTGTTTAATGCATTCTTTGACTCTGTCTTCAACACAGATGATGGATTAAGAAGGTCCCAGTGTCCTGAGCTGGAGGACCATGGCTGTGAGAATAATAAACTCTCAGTTGACCCTGAACTTGTGTGGGATTTGCTGCTCCAGCTGGATCCCTGTAAGTCTATAGGTCCTAGTAGGATTAACCCAAGAATACTCAAAGAGCTGACAGACATTATCATGAGGCCTCTCTCAGTGATTTTTGAATGGTTTTGGCAGTCTGGAGAGGTCCCAGCTGACTGGAAGCTGCCTAATGTTGGCCCAGTTTTCAGGAAGGGTAAGAAAAATGACCCTGTAACTTGCTCCTGCATTGAGCAAAAGGGGTTATAATAAATGGGGTGACATCAGGCTGGTGACTGGTCACTAGTGGGATTTCACAGGGCCAATTCTCTTCAACATCTTCATAAGTGACTTGGATGCAGGACTTGAAGGCATATTAAGTAAGTTTGCCACTGATAGTAAATTGGTAGGGGCTGTTGACTCCCTTGAAAGCAGAGAGACCCCGGAGAAAGGCTTAGGGGAGTCAGAGGGCTGGGCAACCACGAACTGTATGAAGTTTAACAAAGGCAAATGCCAGATTCTGCACCTAGGATGGGGCAACCCTGGATGTACAGACAGACTGGGGAACGAGAGGCTGGAGAGCAGCGTGGCAGGAAAGGACCTGGGGGTCCTGGTCAGTGGGAAGTTTAATATAAGTCAGCAGTGCCCTGGCAGCCAGGAGGGCCAACTGTGTCCTCGGGTGCATCAGGCACAGCATCGCCAGCTGGGCAAGGGAGGCTATTGTCCCGCTCTGCTCTGCACTGGGGCGGCCTCACCTTGAGGATTGTGTGCAGTTTTGGGCACAACAATATAAAAAAGACATTAAGCTATTACAGAGTGTCCAAAGGAGGGCCATGAGGGTGCTGAAGGGTTTGGAGGGGGAGCTCCTCACTTGTTCCTCATCTTCCTGTGAAGTCTGTAGCAGTCTGGATTTTTGGTACACATCCTGGATTTTTTAAGTTTGGACTTTGTCTGAGAGAATTCGTGGCTCACCACTTACAGTTTTCTTCAGACATTTAATGAAGATGTACTAGATATGTTTTTTACCAGTGTTGTTCCCATTTTAGATGAATTCAGGTATGTGATAACATTCCAGATGGCTACATTGCTTCCTTTTCCAGTTTCCATGCTGTGTTTATTATGGCAGTTTCTTATCCACCCTGGTATCTGGGTATTATTTAGATACTGAAATTTAATATGAGGCCAAAAACATACCAAGCAGCCTGATTCTTATCTTTCTCACCTGTCAACAAATACAATGTTTCTTGTAGTAACGTTGAAATGTTGAAACAACATTTCTTGCAGTAAGAAACGTACAACTGGGAAAGTCATATTAAGTGATCTCACTGCAGCCCAAAGCTGAGCAGATATGGACCTTGTGAGGTCTCAGCTGAAACCTGTTCTAAAGATAAGGCCATTATATACAACTGCCCTGATTTCATATCGCCTGAATTAATGCCTATGAGTCAGTACTAGAAACATCTCAGCATATTCCAGTTACCATACTGACACAAGGAAACACCTGGGTATTATATTAGGTGATCTAGAAATAGCAAATCTGGACAGATGTGGTAAAAGTCGTTGAGGGAAAGTAGTTTCTAAGATGCTTATTTATATGGTGTTCAGTAACAGTATCCAAAGAGATTTTCACCCTGAAGATTCTGAGGATGCCTTACAGATGACATATTGTCTTGTAAATCCTTGCATCCTGTTTTTGGGTCGCGTCATCTCTGGGATAAGGCTTGGGATCTTTTTCCTTCCTTACACTCTCTTTCCACTGAGTTTTATTTTAATAGAACAGGGACTGTGCTGATGGGCTTGTCTGATTTCCAAAAGCCTTTGAGACACATGTAAGTAGTGATGGCCCTTTTTATTTAGAACCTGATCTCTCCTGAGCAGCTAGAGAACAGATGAACAAACATGTCTAAAGGATCAGTTCTGACTTTATTGATTTTCAGTATCAAATCAGTGAAAGGAGTGGAGACTGGTCTTCTGAATCCAGTTACATAGGAGTTTCAACCACTGCCTGCAAAGAACTATGCTGCATCTTATTAAAGAGACCTAGTGAATGAAACTATAGATTTTATTTTGAGGTGAGGTATGGACCATTAGCACCAAGCCTAGGAGATTCTGAAATTCTGCTTTCCTGTTAAGGCCAACAGGAGTTTTACGCTGCAGATCAGTCCTCAATTTTTCCAATCAATCACTTGTCTGTCTGATGAAAAATTCTTCCTGTAATAAGCTGCAATAAAAAGGCCATGTGTATTTTTTCTGCACATGCAGTGATCCTGTTCTGTGGAGTTCCATTGGTCCTATGGCTCCACAGCACTGAAGAGATAAAATAATTTTGCTCAGAAAAGGTGCAGGGTAAACTGAAGTTGTTATATGAAAACAGCCATGTTAATTTTACCTTTGAAGAAAACACATAGAAAAAAAATCAGTGGTTGCCAGGAACCATAACAGAGTGTTGCAAAAAAATGCATAGGAAAAGCTCCTGAAGCAGTTAAAGCAGAACAGAAAAACACAGTCAAAATATTTGTTTCTCCTCTCAAAAAAAAAAAATCTTTTACAAATTGAAGCTGTTCTTTCTTATCTTCCAATCTAACATGATCATGACTGAAAAGCTATTTTTGTATAAATTAATACTGTTGTTAAATACACCTTGTTCCTCATAGAAGCAGTTGCTGTCTTTTTTTTTTCTAGTGCAAATTGCATCATAAGGCAGCTAATGTTAGGCACTGCATCTGGGTAATGACTTGATAAATTATCTGACTCAGTGGTTGCTGACCTCGAGTTTATAATGTGATTTCACAAAAAACCTGCAAAAAAACCTAATGGAGATAGACATGGACTTTTTCTAAATACAGCAGCAACTTAGAGAACAGCAAAAAAAGTAAGTACAAAAGTTAACAAGCACAGTTCCTTAGTTTCTCATTGACTCTAAGACACCCAGCTGTGACAAGCTTCTGCTGCTGTCATTGACAACTGGTTTAATGTGTTGGATTATTTTAAAGTACTAGTCTGAGAAGGTACATTGATAATAGGATAGCAGTATGGGCCAAAACATGAAATATATACCTTATACTTCTGGTATCTATCTTATATTTCTGGTATTGCATATTAAATAGTTTAATAAAGCTGTGACCTGTGGCTTATGAGCTGGTATGTTGGCTTAGAGCAGACACGATTTTTTTGCCAGCTCTTTTGTTCTTACATTTTGAGGGCCTGATTCCCCCTCCCCACTTTTGTTACTGAAGGTAAAAGAAAGAAAAGTATAGGAATGCATGAAGTACTATACGAAAGACATTTGAGAGAGCTGCCTTTATGGTGTGATTGGTCATTAATATGGACATTGCCAGGCATTTGGGGTTAACTCTGTACAGGCTTCCTATAACTTGGTTGCTCTTGCAGTGAAAACATCTGTATATTTCTTGACTGTTTTGTGGATTCTGTGAGACAGCATGTAGTTTCTGAGCACTGAAAGGGGAAGAGGAGCTGTGCAGAGTGTCCATGGTCTTGACTTTATGTCCCCATAGTCATGACAGCAACCAGAGCTGGTTATAATGAACCCCATCCCTGAAGATCCTGCACTGCATTACCACAAAATAAAGTTTAGTGAATCACCTACATGGGCCCTAGTCTGAAACTGGCTTTCGTCCATCGAGGAGGGATGCATAGAAAGTTAGACATACTTCTGGGGACAGCTTCCTGCAGAATCTTCAGGTCCAGCCCTTCAGGTCCAGATTGAGAGCAGTTGGTGCAGTGTCTAAAGGAAGGGAGGAAGAATCATAGAAACATAGAATGCCTTGGGTTGGAAGGGACCTTAAAGATCATCTAGTTCCAATCCACCTGTGAGGGACAGGGACATCTTCCACTAGACCAGGTTGCTCAGAGCCCCATCCAACCCGGCCTTGAACACTTTTCAAGCTTGTCCAGGTCCCTCTGGATGGCATCTCCTCCTTCAGGTGTGTCAAGAGCACCATTCAGCTTAGTGTCATCTGAAAATTTGCTGAGGCTGCACTCGATCCCTTCTTCTATGTGATTAATGAAGATAATAAACAACACTGGTTCCAGTATGAACCCCGAAGAGACACCAGTTGTCACTGATATCTATTGAACTTTGAGCTATTGACCATTACCCTTTGTATGTGACTGTCCAACCATTTCCTCATCCACCTAGCAGTCCACTCATCAGATCCATGTCTCTCCAATTTAGAGAGAGGGACGTTGTGGAGACAGTGTCAAAGGCTTTACGGAAGCCCAGATAAATGACACCTGTAGCCCTTCCCATGTCCACTGATATAATTACTCCATCATAGAAGGCCACTAGGTTGGTCAGGCAGGACTTGCCCTTGGTGAAGCCATGCTGGATGTCCCGAATCACCTCCCTGTCCTCCATGTACGTTAGCATAGCTTCTAGGAGGATATGTCCCATGATATTCCCAGGCACAGAGGTGAAGCTGACAGTTGGTAGTTTCCAGAGTCCTCCTTTCTACCTTTTTAAAGATGAGTACAATGTTTCCCTTTTTCCAGTAAACTGGGAATTCCCTTGCCTGCCATGACTTTTCAAATGTCATAGTGACTTGGCAACTACATCAGCCAATTCCCTCAGGGCTCAGGGATGCCTCTCATCAGGTCCCATAGGCTTCTGTATGTTCATGTTCCTCAGGTGGTCATGAACCTGATCTTTATGTACAGTGGGAAGCACTTTGCCTCCCCAGTTCCCATCTTGCTGTCCATCCACTCGTGAGGTGTGAGAAGACTGGGGCTTCCTCATCTGTTGCTACCAGTTTTCTAGTGTTATTTATCGGGGGGTACACTTTCTTTGACCTTCCTTTTCTGGCTAACATACCTGTATAAAGCCCTTCTAGTTATTCTTTGTGTCCCTTGCAAGGTTCTGTTCCAGACAGAAAGACTGTGATAGAACTGAAGAATGGGGGAGCTGAGGATTGAGGTCAGGCACCATGTAAATTCAGGGGAACTAATGCATCACCTCTGACAATTACACACGAGATGGCAATATATTACATTCAAAATTTAAATCTGGAAAACTGTGTTAGGTGGAGCTGTGGCAGGTTTGGGCCCATGGGGGTTCAAACACCTACAGTTGGTTTATTTCTTAAGACAGCTAAATACAAAAAGCGTTTTTATTTTTAGGGGTTTTTAAATGTTTGGATTGCATGTTGTGGAACCCTCATCCAGTGAATATTTTCTGCCAAAAATGAGATAGATTTCTTCCAAAGGCATGAGTCTTCAATAAACATGTTATAAGACTGTAGAAGTGTGGAATTTTAATCCTGATTAAAAACCTCACAGTTTAAAACTTCATATGATTCCTCTCTAATTAAAATGATTTCCAAATGCCTGTCATCTCTCAACTTATTTAGTAACAGTGGGATCTATGTCACTGAATCAGGGCAAATGCTGACACGTTCATGGATGTGGAATCTGAGTCTTCCTCCCATCATTGAAACTGACATGCCTGCAGGAAGGCTAAGGAAATTTGCTTGGCCACTAGAGAGTAAAATCTAGCCTCTTTCTTGAATTTTGGTGAAGAGGAATTTGAATTCTGCAAGTTTTGTTGGTTTTATAAAAACTTGAAACTCAAGCAAATGTAAAAATCTACTCCAAAACTAAAACACTGCCAGCTCCTGGTGGATGCGCATCAGCAACTGCACTCCAATAAGAATGGCCAAGCAGTGACAAAATTGGAAACAACCACAAGAAATTTGAAATTTTAAAAAGTTCATTAATGTAACTCCAAGTCCAGTCTTGCACTGGCTTGTGACTGTTATTGTACAGAATGGATTTAAGATCTATTAAATTAGAATATATCACTACAGATTAAAAAGAAGTTCATATATATATATATATTCATAGTACAGGCATAATGATATTCTCAGAGTATGTGTATGATCAGCACCAGTAGCAGTTACATTTTTATTTTTTCCTCTGGTAAATCAATTATCATTCCTTAAATATCCCCAGGTCTCTCTCAAATAAAGATAGCTATCTGTTCTTATATTGAAAGCATATTTTAATTAAGAGTTCTGCTTTTTTCTAATTTTGATGGACATTGCAGCTAAATTTTTACATGGCAATTGTTCACAGCCTGGGCACACCGGCCCTGCTCAGACAGACTCACACCTGAGAGACTCAATTTCATTGGTAGCACTATTGAACTTTCTGACTATCAAGCTTTTGAGATCTGATTTATATATGGCAAATGTAGTATTAAAAAAAAAATAAATCAACACTCACACTCAATAATCCTCTGCACTTCTTTCCTTCTTTACAAAATCTCAGAATTCATTATTGAAGTTAATGAATTATAGCTCACAGCATCATTATGGGAAATATTATTCATCATATCTTACACCTGAAGAAACAGGTAGGGAGACAATTTAAGACAGATCCGTAGAAGGATGATCCTTCTCTAGACTTTCAGCATTGCCCTTCTTTCAATCTTAAATGGACTTTTATCTACTTCTACCCACTAAAGTGAGAATAGAAAGAAAGTTTATTTTGTTATCACTTTACAACACATCATAATGAAGCAAAGGGACTCAGCCAACATAAAGCATCTATTGACATCTAATTGTTTATTTGTGGTATGGCTCTTCATTGGCAGAACAGAGATTGACTTGGTGCTGTCAGAGCCAGCAGCTCTTTTAAAGTTCTACAGGCTTTGAAGTGCAACTAGGCTAAGTGTGACTAAATTTAGCAGATTTGACTCTTTGTGGAGGAGTCTGTGATAGCAGTCCAGGAGAAGGATTTTCTAATGGTGTGGGCCCTCAGCAAAGCAGCTGGTGCATCATCAAACCAGAGCATGTCCAGGGGTCTCCAATTGCTCTGGCTTTCCCCTCAGCTAGACTTTAATTTTGGGTTAAAAGCAGCATCTGCCTCACTTTTGAAAATTCTTCAGTGGACTTTAAACTTGATTGGGTCTTGTCTGATTGCAGTCACCTCTCTGCAGTTCCCCAATAATTCACAAAGCCAATTAGCTGTGGCCTTCAGTCATTCTTCCCATCTGTGGGCCAAGGGAGGGACCTGAAGTCCATTTTGAGCTCTGAGATGACACCTGAGTCCTGCAGCCAGTTACAGACATACTCCAAGGGCAAACATGCCACAATGCCCTTCCATTCACTTCACAGTTCCTTTTTTCCTCGAAAACAACTGATCTGTGAGCAGGAAAACCATTTACTCAAAAATAAAGAGTAAAATGTTTTTCCTCTTCGATAATGTTCCCTGTTCTTTCAGTAGGTATTATGTTCTGTAATGTGCTGTGTGTGCACCCATTTTGTCATCGCTTTGGGTCATCCTTGCTCACAATTGGTTATTTACTCAGGGGCTTTTGAAATTATTGAGTTGACACATCTGTCAGAAAGCAAAAGCAGAAATGCTAAAAGGTCACTTGGAGAGAAACCAGCTGCTTCAGACAAACCTTTCTGCCTTCAAATAGCACAATCATTATAGTCTAACAGATGGGGCCTCTGCTTTCATTTCTGCTTTTCTCCTTCACTTCAGGTATTTAGATATACTACCTCATTGCCAGGTCAACACAGGCCTTCTAGTAATTACCTACACAATAGGCAGCTCTCCGCTCAAGAGAAAGCAGCTCCATTTTCTGTCTGCAAATGGGGAACCTGTTTCCTCACAGATTCGAGTTACAGAAGGATGGCCACAAACTTTCCTATTAAGAGATTAATTTGAACACCAGTCATTACACTATGAAGCATGCGTTTAGTACTGATCGAACACTTTGTAGAGCCTGGGGGCTTTTGGCAAAGATGGTGATAAGTAGAAGTGAGTGAATAATTCTTAACAAATAATTTAGTCAGCAAATTTGGACTCCCTTCCTGTTTGGTGAACATTAACCAAGCAATTGTGATTTCCTCAGATTTATTCAAAATCTGTGTTTTTGAAAAAGCATCCATTCAGATGATTTACCTTGCAGCTGGTGAGTGATGACGATTCCCAGTCATGCTGTTGGGCTGCTGTGAATTGTAAATCATGTGATACTGTTTCTGTGCTGTGACTGGGCACAGCAGAGGGATTGCTTCTGACATAATCGCTCTCCTGTTTTAAACTTCTCTTTCGCAGGAAAATCTGTCAAAAGCTTGATTGCTCATTAAGCATGGAAAAGGAACAATGGGAAGCTGCAGAAGTATTCAGGTGGGTGAAAAAGAAAGGCCATCACCAGTAAAATATCTCTAATAAAAGATCTCTTCAGAAACATCATATGCCTTTACACAAATTCTTGGACAAGAAAAGCTGATTTTCAACAGGAAAAAACCACAAGAGAATCAAAAGCGTTAAAATGGCAGTCATTTTTTTTGAAGAATCCAATTAGATTTCAAATCAAATCAGTGTCCAAGATGAAATTTATGCATTTTGACAGAGAGCACACATTTGAACTGTGTGAAAATTCTTGATTCTCAACAGACATAGTGGAACATTTTGTTTAATAAAACTCATGCACTGTGAGCAATAACAGAAAACTGAAAACTGTGCTTTTGGAAGGTCAGTGCTCTATAAATTAAGCAGTATTTGAAACAGTGCTTTAAAAGTAAGTATGTGTCCATTATGGAGCTTTTAATACCAAGTGGCACCAGGACACAGAAATTTCAAAACAACTGAACCCATTGTAAATTTGCTATTCTTTGGAAACATGGAAGGAGGTAAAGGAAGGTCTTTGTGGTACTGATCAGCTGGCATAAAGAAAGAATGAACAATTCAGAAAGCATCTTTTGGTTTCGGTGTTGGTTGATTATAGTGGCTCACTTCACTTATTTTCAGGTAACCTATCCTATTGGTAGGATAGACTAACCCTCAAGCTGTGGTTAATAAATTTGAAGAATACTGCAAACTGTATGAAAATGAATTACAGGAAAGAAGTATTTTAGTCACAAGGATTGTGATGTAACAGGTCATAAAATTCTCTGTAATGTCAAATCTTAAAAACAAATCTTGCAGTCTTTAAAAGCCATCTGGTAAGAAAAAGGACCACAACTACACTCCAAGTCAAGGCATTTAGGAAACTGTAATATCTAACATTTGAACTTCCAAAAAAGCAGAAAAAGCTGAGTCAAGGATGAAGCATTAGAAAGGGAAGACAGTGCTTCCCAGCAGGCTTGTGTAATACTAAACAATGCAAAAAAAGGGCCATCATATGTTAAGATCAGCGAAACTCAAAAACATAATCAGCAAAAATTCCTGAGAAACTGTTGTGCATCCTATTTGAGCTACCCTAAACCAGAAGAATCTCTGCAGTAGAAATAGGTCCAGAACAGGGTATCCTAAGTTTGTTCAAATCCATGTGAAATCTTGACAGAGACTGAGTGATTTCTCTAGAAAGCAAAGGCTGCTAGTACAGGAAGGTCAAGATCCATGATCCAGACTCTTGTTCCACAAATTGAGGAACCCGTAGGTCTAGAAGTGCCAGGATGTCGCTCCCTAAAATGGTACTGAAAAATACATTTGCATGAATACACAAATATTGTTCAGAGACTGAAAGATCCAAGGTAGAGCCAGTACTTGTCCCAAATGATTAGTGACACCGAGGAAGTTGTCAAGACTTGGAACTTATGCCAAAAACACAGGCCAAGTCAAGCAAGAGAGTCCATGTTGGCACAGGAAAAATTGTTCTCCTGGAGCAAAGTATGCACAGAATTGTTTAGAATGACTGGAAAACATTATGTACTTGTCCTAGACTATTATTCTCATGTCAGTAGAATAGCTTTATGAGAAGATACTAGAGCTAAACTGTGATTATGCTTGTCAAATGTGTTTACACTAGACATGGAATACCTGGCATAGTGATGCTTGGCAATGAAGCACAGCTTGGTAGGCACAAGTGCTGGCTGCTAGTGGTGAGTTTGGGGTTTAGATCTGTAATCCCTTGTCTTTTATTTACACCAGTCCAATGGGCAGGTTGAAAACAGTGTCAGTGTAATAGATTTGCTCTTAAAAAGAGATCATGAAATCCGACTCTAATCCATAGTGAGGATAAACTTGTAAATTGCTACATGAAAATGATGCTGATTTTAGCTCTGAGCAGAACTAAGGGTTGAAATTATCAGTGGTATCCTAGGAATTATCAGCCTGATGACACTGTCATCACACTGAAGGGAGACACATAGTCCCACCACTTTACAGCTTACAAAGTAAGGGACAGTGTTTTTTCAGAGAAGATGTTACGTGAGTAATATTCCTGGCAGATTAAAAGAGAAAAGCACAAGGATATCGTATTTTCTAAAAACAGCAGAGTGTGTGGTGGCTGCTGCTGTTAGGAACGTGGTAGAGTGCTGTGTGTGGCAGTGAGAGCCCTCCTTCCTGTGCAGCTACTTTTTTGAAGGATGATCTCTTGCAGCAGAACAGAAACAATCACCTAAAATAACATCATGATGGTTCCTGTGTGTGCATCTTTAAGTCTCAGGGTTGTGCTCAGGCCTCCAGATCCTTTTGTATTCAAGTTATTGGCTTGTATCAGGTTTATGCAAGTCACTGAAAGTCATTTCCAGCCTAAGGTTGTTATATGTTCAATGTGAGATGAATTGGTTGTGCTTGACAGCTGGGGTAGAGCTTAGATGCTTAGATGCAGAACATATTGCCATCAGGTCTCTTTCACAGTACACAGCAGAGAGTCTCTTTTTTTTTCCAATTCCCTTCTTACCATCAAATATTCTGTAAGAGTTGCTAGGAGCTGGATTGGCAGTGTTCAGCCTCAAGATTTCCTGCGCTGCTCAGGAGTCCCTGGTCAGGGGTAAGCCTGTGAGATCTGATAAAAGCAGGTTGAGATGCTTTGAGGAACAGTGGCAACCTGAAATCACTAAAAAACCTGAGGTTAAGGAATTTACACTAAAGGGAGCAGAGTGTAGTCTGAGTTAATATATTTCATGTCAGCTCCAGCTAGTCTCTTTTAAAAAATTCTCAAAATTTGTACCTCCTGAATCATATGTGTTTCAGGATGTGAAGAGGTAACATTATTATCATCCATCATTAAATCCACTGACTGTCAAACTTATCACCTTGACACTTTAATGATCCTTAAGATGTCCTTGTAAAAGCTGGGTACCATGGCAACCACTCAAACACAGGGCCTTGGCATTGCTGAACTTCTCTTAATAAATCAGGCATAATTGGCATCTATGTATTATAATAAATTAAAAGTTATTCAACTGGAATGATTTTATATTGTACAATATTAAGTCATTAAGTTTGCTGTTCTGATGTCTCCTTTGCAATATAATCCCTGTGTGTGCTTTTTAACACAGGTTTTATCTTCTCCCCACAAGATATAACTGCGGGGATTTGAAGGTGCAGCAAATCAGTGTGTGGTCTGTCACCCCCAGCAATACGAGTTTAAAGCAGAACCCCACTGAAATGATTTGTTCCCAAGGACCAAAGTAATTAGATTAGGCAGGTGAAAATTACCCGTACATATACTCAGGACACTGCATGATCCTTCTGCAGTGATCTGTCCTTCTTCCCCTTGTCTTCAGCTTTGTCCTCCTGCTCAGCCTGCAGACCTGCACAGCAGCTAGGGTGAATTGCCATGGCAAAGGTGGGCTGTAGCCCCCAAGAAGCACCTGGGGAAGGTGAGAGGGGGTGTGCCATCCCTGTGATGCCAGTGTGCTAGCGGCACTCAGCTCTGTGCCTGCTCCATCTTGACTCTGTCCTGTCCTGACTGTCTCAGGTCACCTACTGGAAAAAGTCTGGTTAGGAATTCCAAATCCTGGAAGACAGGAACATGTGGTCCCTGTAAAGCAGAGAGTATACAAAGAAAATTGCCATATATCCAGATTCTTCCTATCTATTTTGTCCTCTATGGCAGCACCAGCTAGAGACAAGAGGGTTGAATTCATTGCCTTTGTGTTGCAAAGGTCATCACGCTGTCTGCGTAGCACTTTCTGGAATCAGACTGCTTGAATGGAATAACAAATGTTGGATGGAAAACTTGAAAGCATATTAAAAATATTCCCATGACAGAATGAATAGGGCTAGTTGTTACATGTCATCTCCTTCCTTTCTTTAAAGATCTTTTATTTTATTAATTTTCTGAATGGGTCCTTCAAGTCACAGAGTTATAAGGTATTTCAAAAATTAATTATTTTTCCCATAGGATGACTACAGTGGGAGCCATGTGAAATTGCCATTTGTTTTCTGCAGATTTTGATTTTTAAATGTCTGGATTTTAAAGCATAAATCTATTCTGTTAATGAGACCAGGAAACAGAAAAAGAGGATTTTTCACTGTGCTGTATCACATTGGCCAGCTACAGAAAAAGACCAGGAGAATGAATTCACAGTGATAATACCAGATGCATTGGTGGGAAATGGGAAGACAGAGATTTGTCAGGTTCTCAGTTAAGTCACTGTGAGCTCTAGCTGGACTGAGGTCTGCCTGAAAGCTTACTTGTTACCTTGCCTGACCAGATTTTGTGACTCTGTACTGATTTGTGTGCCATGTTCAGTTTTCTCTTAATGCCACAGTGGTGGCTTTCTGACCTTCCTCTGATTTGATGCTGAAAATCAATAAAGTCAGAAGAACTGGTCCTTTAGACATGTTTGCTCATCTGTTGACTAGCAAGGAAATCATGTGTGAGTGTTCTTGTGGGCACAAGATCTCTTTGTACACAGTGTGTACACAATGTGGCACAGTGGCAGCAGCACGTTTCTGGATAGGTCTGCATTACATATTCCTGAGAAGTTCTCAACACAGCAGAGTATTTGTGAATATACTTACTTTGAAACCTGTTTCAATATTTCACTGATAGAAAAAACCTGCTAATACTTAGGCAGGTGTTTATCTGGACTGCTGAGCTAATTAAGACTGGTCATCTAGACAGTGAAGCTAAGTCAAAACATAAACATCTATCTATGTGTCATTGTGATTTTAACTATTATCCTGATTGCCTTTCATGCCCAGTTGTTTCTTAGGATTTCCAACTCTGTTTTATATTCTGGTATCAGCTCTCAAGGACAAAGAGAGGGTCTGAGTTTTGGTGACAAACAGCTCTAGCACACTTGAAGATGCTCAAAAAGAATGTTAATCATTAAAGGGATGTTAATAGTTCCCTTCTTTCACCACTATTGTGCAGTTGTATCAGACAGTACAACAGTTCAGAGCAATAAAATAAAAATCTATCATTGATCACAATAACATTACCAATACACAGATATTTTAAAGTGCAAAGGTTATTGTTGAAATATGTTGTTTATCAACACTTTTATTTTAAAAATCTTATTAATATAGGATCAAAATCTAAAGAAAATTGAATTTAGTTACTGAAATTTATGTTTTAAACTGAGACCCAATTTTAGATGTCTTCAATTTCTTAAAAAACTGATTTGCCCCAAATTCAAAAGGTCACAGAATTGAAAAAATAGTATTTTCATTTCCTTAGTGTTATACAAACTTTTACTAAAAGTATTTTGGATACTGATACACAAAGACTAATGCTTGCCTACAGGGAAATAATAAGATCCCAAAGAAAAATGCAAGGCTACTACAGTACATTTTGCCATACTAATGCCTAGCATGATAGACGCTGGTATTTAAAAAGTAAAGTTCTGAGAGGTATTGCTTACAAATATTTTCAGGATGATTTTAGCATATTTTTCCACACTCTGTTGCAAGTCACTGCTTTCACAATTCCTTTCACTACTAATGAACTTTGCTTGTGAAGCACTTGTGGAGCTGTTGTGCACTACAGAAGAGAAGGACATTGTGAGATGGTGGAGGAGAACGACCAATGTAGATCAGAGATCTGCACAAGAAAGAGATCTTTACAGTTTAAGTGGTGGCTTAGGAGTGGAATAAGGGTATTTTGACTGTAGAGTTCTGTTACCGGATCCCTTGTTTCTGCAGAGACAAGTATTTTTTTGAGTATATTAATGCACTTGTTATCACATCTGAGGTACCTTAGCTGAGCTCAAACTATTTCTGCATACTAGCAAGAGTTTCCAAATATCACCTTTCCAAATACTAATTTCTTTATTTTAATTTTTCTTCTTTTTTTTCTAAAGAGGAATTGCTGCTTTAGTTGTACCAGGAATTCTTATGTTCAGCAATTTCTGCTGATCTCTACATTAAAATGTTCACTTTGATCTAATGTATCTAATGGAGGGATGATTATCAGGTTTCTATGTGAGATAATTTATAAAAAGCTAGTACTTTCCACCATATCCACCATTTAGGAACCTTAGCCCAACACTTCAGTAGATCCTCTGCTTCAGGCTTGTTACATATTTCTCTCTTGAGAGTGGCATTTTGGTCCTTTAGAAATTGGGCTTTTATTAAAATGCAATAAAGGTAAGCAAAAGCCTTAAAATGTGAAATACGTGCGCCCTGATGAAGCTTAAGTCAGTAATGCTGACAATGAGGGATACAGCCTGCCTGCTCATCAGTGGATTTTACATTCTAGTACTAATAATTTAAGTGTCTACTTTATTAGAAACTTCATTGGTTATATAAAAATGGAAGGAAGGAGTGAGAAAATAGTATGTTATGCGTTGTAGCACATCACTCAACCTCTTGCCTACATCAGTGTTTCTGTTCATGGTTCCCTTTGCAACCAACCTTTTACTTTTTCTTTTTTAATAGAAACAGAAAAGCTTGTGTCTGACAGCCTCTCCTTTTGACTGTGCTTTAATTCACTGTACACCAGCAGGTGTCCAATACTCAATTCTTGATGCTTATATATTATGTTTCATCTGCTGTCATCCTCAGAGCTAAAAAGTGATGGTCCTCAGTTCAAGTTTTATATCTGTGTAGGAGAGCAGAAGTGTGAACTGCAAGTGCAGCTGGTACAGACCCAAGTGACATAGCTTTGATCTGGTTAGTTTCCAATTCCAGCTTCCAGCACCAGTTGTAGCCTCCCAGTATGAGGGAAGGCTCATACAACCCCTGCAGAAGGCGATTGTTCTGGGCTTGAGCTCAGCTCAGGCTCTTCCCCCCAAGCTGGGGTCTTGTTGCATCAATAGAATATACCTGATTTTTCCAAAAGCTGCACAATCTGAATGGCTTCTTATCTGTGTGCTCCAGGCATTCTAAGAGAGCAGAAAATGGCTGTTGGGTAAAATTGTGAAGAGGCAATGATTGTTTTAATTCTTTGTTTGTTTTCTCCTTCCATAGCGAGATCTGACTTGTGGGTTGCCAGTATCTTTCTTGTACAGTGTGTGGGTAAAAGTGTAAGTGTGACAAGGATGGCTATAAATAATTTTACGCTTAATCGTGTTCTGATGCATGCAGGCTGTGTCTTTGATATTTGTGTTTTCTGTGTTGTACACTTTTAACTCAAGGGAATTTCCTCTCCCTGAGAGAGGAGGGTGAGTGCTCTGTCCTCCAAACTCTGGCAGGACTCACCCTGCAACTCCTGAGACCAATGTTGTCCTCATGTTTTCTTTCTCCTTTCCCATATCTAAAATAAATTATTTTAGGGAAAAAAATATAGTAGTTTTACTTTGAATTCTTGCATGGGAGTACCAAACACATAATTAGATGTGGACATATTAGAATTGTTTCAGGCTGGCCTGTCCATAAAAATCTGTCCAGAAGCTTGACTTCTAGGAAGAGCAGCAAAAGAGAAATCAGGTACTCTTATTTAAAAATGCTTCTAAATCAAGTTGCTCTTGTAAGCATATTTGTTCATCACCACTTATCTGCATATGTTGTGTTTGTTTGAAATTAGCAATTGTTGAGTAATGGTGAAAAGATGTCTTTCTGCTTTTACAATAAGACCAGTAAGAGATATTTAGAATATCCACATCCCCTCATCATGCTGCAATACCATTGTCACTTTTATCATGAAAGAATTATGTATCTCTGTATATGAAAAATGTATTCTAGAACTACTCTGAATTAGTTTTTAATGTACTGTGACCTTGAATTGCCCCAGGATATTAATGCTAAATGATTACTTCTGAATGCTTTTTGAATAGCTGCACAGAGCAATTAAATGCACCATACATCACACATGACATAGTTAAACGCCTCTTCTGGTCAAGGAACCTAAACAGTTCTTTCAAATGATGGTAATTCCATATTACTAAAGATGAAAAAAAAAAAAGAAGTTATTTGTTAGCATTAAGATAAGCATAACCTGGAAGAGGTTATAACCTTTGCCTGAGATGGAACAAAATAAAAAATTTTCTTTACGGTGATCTACAAGGAAGATCAATGCACAACCAAAGCACCATCACACTGTATTTTCTCTCTAGACAAAGGGAGCAATAGTAAAAGTCCCTCACTTTTTGACAAGTTGCCATTTCTTTTCCTGTAAAATAAAAGAATAACGAATATGGCTCATAAAATGCGTATAAAATGTGGACACTGCTATTATGTATGTTATATTGCACAGCAGCTGATTTTAGAATGTGGAACGACGTAAATCTGATCTTTGCAAAATCTTCTAATAAAATTAGTGAAGTTTAGAAGTGATCACAGGGGCCAAGATTAATTTGATAACTGGAGCAAAAAGAACCTTTTGCTTGGGTCACTGATTCAAATCTGACCTGGTTACTTGAAAGTATGTGCTATTTCAGATGCAGTGGCAATTTTGGCCCAAGTCAGAGCAGACATATCACCCCTCTTGATATTCAGTGGGTATAGACGCTGAGTGTGATCATTTCCTCACCTCTAGCCTGGTTCCTGGCAGCAATTCCCACCCCAAGGTGAAGCTGCAGCATCCCTGTCCTTGTTTCCCTTCTCAGTTTCCCTCTGAAGCTCTGCTGAGGTTGAGACATCATCATGTGTGAGGCAAACCATCTAAACCACAAAAATATTAATGGCAAATACATGTTGACCTTGAAAATAACTCCCGAGTAATTCCATGAAATTGAGCAAGGTCCTGGAAAATAACAACAAAGCATATATAGAGCATTCTTTGTACAAAATTTCCAGCTTTTGCTGGTGTTTTTTCTCAGGTTTGGGAGTGGGATGGATTGTGTGTGGTGATGTCCAAAGGATGAAGAGGGTTAAGGAAGTAGGACTGTAAAGCTCTGGTAAACAGGGCAGCTTTGGGAACTTGGCTTTGTTATCTGTGTGCTACAGAGCCCCAGGGCATTGCTAGGGAAAGGCGGTGGTGGCCAGGCAGAGAAGATGATTGCTAGAGGCAGCAGTTCATCGCAGCAGATCATTACAGCAGTCCTGCAGCACAAGAGAAACCCAGAAGGGGTATGTTAAATTAGGAATTCATTTCTCTCCACATATGCTTTAACTTCCATACACTGAGGAGAAACAATCCAACAACCTCCAGAAGCAGATGCTGGGGGAGTATAGGGAGTGAGAGCCACCATTCTTAGGGGTATTGGTGATTCAGCTCTAAGATAGTTTTCACTGCATGTTTTCAGTGTGAGGAAGCTCACTGTTGAATGACTGTATTAGAGTGTGAAGACAAGCTATATGTGCTTTATAAAAGGAGAAAAAATATTTTATGATAAAACAGATTTGATGCTCCAGCTACTAAAATCAGCTGTTATGCAATGAAATCTGCATTATGGCTGCATGTCCCATGTCAGCCAGTGAGGATGTAGGCATTAACATTTTTGAAAAGTTTGAGCACGAGTTAGACTAGCCCAAGGCAAGCAGAACATGCATGACTGGCACTTGCATGGCAGGTAATCCAAGCTGACACTGACCTTGACAACATTACATGACAATATTTTTACTAGGGGAAACTGACCTTGAGTTTCCCAGCAGTACTAGATTCCAGCAGGCTTCTCTGTAGTGCAAGGACAGCATGGTCCTGTTCTTTTCATTGTAGAGTTTGGAAGTGTTTGGTGTGGTTAGCACAACTACCTCTCCCTGTTCTGTCCCTGGTCTTTGTTCATATCACCTCATGGCCTTCATGGCATCTGTTAGACCGGGACTTGTCTTTGCAGGTGTATGTGGAAAAGAAAGTGTTCTGGGGAACATTTCTTGTTTACTGGTTTGCAGAAGGGGTAGTGACCATCGTAAGCTACATATGCAAAATAACTGGGGAGAAAATTTTCCAAAGACAAGGAGGAGGAGGAAAGACTGATGCCCTTCAGCTGCCTCTGCTTCACTAGAAGATGGCAACCTTTGCTGTTCGACTGGTGCGCTCGCTCTGTGCACCTCTGTCAGCCACAGACTGCTCTGGAACCCATCTTCTTTGTAGGGACTCCAATAGGACTGGTTTTATCTTCAATTTCATTTGCTGTGACTAATATACTAAAATTGGGCTATATTTTATAGCTTTGTGTTAGTTTCCCCACCCTGATTTGATGTTAATCTTTTGCTTTGTTAATCTGAAAAAAACCAAACAAACCAAATCCAGCCAAAACCCAGAATGAAGCATTTTTAACTATTATTTAATTGATGAAGATGTCAACAATAAAGATGTAATTTCATTGTTGATTCCTTCTTTGGAAAATGTAAAGCTTCAGGAAATGTGATTCCACATAGTAGGCATCAGGAAAAGAGTAAACAAAAGGTAGAGATTACTAGAAGCTGGTTTTATGGGGCAATTGTAAATCACTTTGTTAGGCTTAAATGAGAGTAATAGCTTTCAAGGAGGCAGGTTTTTCTTACCTGAGGTATTGTAGAAGTTTCTGGTGTGACAATCTCCATGCAATCTGGAAAGGGTTGGTACTCTTTGCCTTTATAAAAAAAATCGTAAATTAATCAGTCTTTTCTTCTCACATTTGTATTCACTGTATGCAACCTTCTTTGGAGACTGTGCAATCCAAAGGATGGAGACCACAACGGGAATCTCTGTGAGCAACTGGAAATCTGTTCCCTGTTGTTTAGCTGGCAGAACTGACAAAATCAGTCTTCTCATCTTTCTCCATTAATTTCTCTCTCTGTCCCATAACTGTGTGTAGAATAATTAGTTAATGGGACTAATTCTGTTTTCATTTACACTAATGTCATTATGTGTGATACCTGATAAGATCAATGAAATCAAATAAACTTGAAGAAACTGCTGAGGTCAGAATCACAGACAGCATTTGAAAACCAGTAAGTGCAATCCTTCATCTGGGATCTGGACTCATGTGATTTTTTCTGTATTTCCTATGCATTCCCAGCAACCACTTTTTTTCCTTTTCTCTGGGTATAATCAGCACTGCTCAATGTTATTATCTCAGTTTTGTCTCTGTTCAATGATGTTATTACATTGTTCAACATCATTATTCCAGAAATACAGCCACTTCAATAAATGGATGGGCAGTTATGATGCTTGACTGTACCACAACACTAACGTTGCCCAGAACAAAATGAAATTGTTCTTTCTGCTGTTCTGCAACTGTCGGGCAATTTTGAAAAGCAGGAAGAGGTCGTAGTTCTGCAGCTATCAGTTGAAGATTTCTGGGGTAAGAAAAAGACCAATGGTTTGACATGTAGGAACTCTACTGAAGTGGTTTTGCCCAATTATTTCAAAATTAATTTTGATATATTTTCTGTATTTTTGGTAGGTCACTTCAGTGTAAACTTTAGAATTAAGTATAGCTTTCTTGTGTTTTGAAGTTAACACAATTCAGATAAATCCCTCATTTTCTCATTTTTTCTTGGACATAGTGTATTTTTTCTAAAACTATTTTCAGTCTGAAGTTTATTTTCAGTACTGGTATTGGCTTCACTACTACATATAATTTTTATCTCCTAAGCTATTAAAACTTTATTATTATCATTACAGTAATGTGGTGACCAGAACTGAACACAAAACTCTCAACTCCCTGCCAGAGCCTTATATAATAGGAGAACAATGGATGAATGTTGTTAATTTTAAATGCAAAATTATAAATCAATTACAGTGATGGCAAAAGCCCTTCGTGACATGCCACAATTTACTTTCAAAGACATTTAAACCTATTTCACATGCTGAACAATCTGTAATAAATTATGATTTTTTTTTCTCTTGCAATGAAGCTATAATTATGACAGTTGAATTCTTGTTCTAAGAAATAAGGTGGCATTTAATTCCTTGAGAACAAATGACACTCACAAAAGAACAGTTAATTATTCTCAGCTGCGAAAAAAAAAGTGGGGGTAGGGAGAGGAAAAAAAGTATGAAAGAGAATGTGGTAGCACTTTATATGAAGTGTCTGCTAATGAATCCTTAACTAAAGCTGTACTGCAATTGAACTTTGCTTGGTGTCCATGTGATTGAGTGACAATCTTTAAGTCCAACCCTTCCCATAAAATCAAAAACACATTCAGAGAAGGGGTACAATGAAAGGATGTATCTTCAGGAAATATTACGTCTCTGTCAGCAAATCTTCAATATGCAAAGAACAAAATGCAAAACAGACAGCAAAGTCATCTCTGCAGCCTAAAGCTCTGTTGTAATCGTACTGTGGTGCAATTAGTCCTAATACTTGTAATGTCCATGCCTACTATTAGAATAAGATGAATCATTTTGCCTTGTGCCGGTATTCACAGAGCAGTAAAGAGAGGTGCTCACCAGTCAGCTCCTTCACCCTACAAATACGTGACCATGTGCTTCACTCTTTTTGCGTGCATGGGTCCTGCTCTCATCGGTGGGCCCACACAAGGGTCACAGGATAAGGGACTTGCTGGATCCAGAAGTTTTTCCCTGGAAGTACTGATCATCCCAATTTCCTGTGGTAGCTTTGCAGAAACCAGTGCACAGCTGAATGTAGGTTACGCAGCATCTCATGTTTTCTGTTCTTGCTTTCTTGGCGAAGAGTTGCCAGTCTTGTTAATCTGCCTTCCTTCCTCAGGGAAGAGAGATGCTCCAGAAGGGCCATACTAAGTGGAATACCCTCATCTTTCTTGTTTCAATTAAGATTTGTGAATTGGCTAATTTGGGGGCTCTCTAATAGTGTAGTCAGAACAACAACACAGTTGCATGTAAAACAAGGCCTAATGCACTGAGTTACACTAATGTTAAATCGAAGATGATTGGATTAATTGCTGTTTCATTTTATCTTCCGTGCATGTGTGATGCTGGCAGAATTTCAGAGCTTTTAGAAAAATTGATTGAGAACGATGTGGAAAAAATATCAACAAAAAGACTTTTGTATCAGGTATTTCTGCTCTCTTTTAAGGGGCATACAGTCTAAAATTGGGAGGATATAATGTATTTCTTAATATCTATTTTTTATGCTGCTCGTAAAAAGTATGAAAATTAGTTGGTCATACAGTATGTAAGGTACTGGATATGGCAACTGCTGATTATTTGTCTGAGAGAAAGCAGACTTTTCATCAGACTTTCACCACGACAAAGCATATAGGAAAACCTGGTTGATTTCTTATGTGAAAAAAGTATATATTGTTAATAATGTAAAAGTACACACTTTAAAATATTATGCACATATTTTTAATTTTGTCACCTTTATATTCAAATCTGGTTAAATCCCTTGGCAGAATGACATAATAGAACAGTGTTAGACCCATGTGGAAACTCACACACTTGGGTATTTTATTTTATTTTCTGCTCAGTTCTGATAGCAAACAGAAGATTTATTAATGCAATGTAAAATATTCACTGGCAGGTAAAAGTAATTCTGTTAATGAACATGATTAAAACAGCAGCTGGAATACAGAAAATGCAGCGTTTGCAAGATCCGTGGAATTAATAGACCTTAAAATACTTGGGAAATCAATTAAAATACATCTTCAAGATTACAAAAATCACTGTGCATGTATTTAACTTGAAAATGAACAATAAAAGAATAAGACCCATACTTCCTCAGCAAGAACATTTCAAAGTGCCTTTTCCTGACCACTGCAGAGCTTGCCAAAAGATTTGGGGAACTGATATTTTTCCATCTCTTTTAATTGGGAAGGTACATTGCCAGTGAAAGCTTGAGGTAGTTGGAAGCTTGCACTCCTTCCTTGTCCTCCCTTAGGGCATTCTCACACTGACTATGTATTTTCTGTATTTATAAGGTTATTTATATCCCTGCATCTGGGATAAATGCTCATTAAAGCTGCTTTGCTGCTACTGTAGCTGGACTTGTTGGCGAGGGCTGTATGCTCCCAGGCAAGGGAGGCTGGGTGCTGAGGGTGGTGGCCTGGCCTCAGGGTGATGTCCCCACTGTCCTTGGCCCCATCCCATCTCCCCCAAGTGAAGACTTGGGCAGATCAGTGATGGGACCAAACTGGTGGAGAACATAACCCATGTCCCTGTTTCAGTGCTGGTGACACCACTGCCCTGCCATCGAGCTGTTGGGGCGATGCCTGTGCCTGGGGAACATCAGCCCTCCTGATCACACCAAAGGGAGCACAAGGCTTGGCACCAGAGGCTGGTCAGGAGAAAACAGGAGCTGGAAGAAACATCAGATTATACAGGTGCTTTGTACAGCAAATTTCCATGTCAGGTTTGGCTCCTGGGTGGCTCTTTGGCGAGGGAGCTGTGGGGCAGTGGGGACATGGTGGGTGCTCACTTCCTGGCCATGCAGCCAGAGCAGCCACTTCAGGCACAGGCTAGACCAGCCCAGCCTGCCACCACTGCATCATCCAGCCAAATGAGGCTGTGCTTTGATAGGATCACTTGGTTTCCCTTTGCTTCCTTGAGGCGGGCTGCCTCACAAGTGTAGGAAACATTTTCCCAGACAATCTAATGTCGTGGGGTTTTTCAACTAAATGTAATAGCAGATTTTTTTTGCTCTGTGAATTTTTAATGCCACTGTCTCTTTATGGACTGTATTTTACTGTAGAGCTCTATCTCTGTGAAATAGGAAACTGGTCTGTGCTGTACTTTTTCATGTAGTCAGTACAGAAAAGTTATGGATGTGATTGTGCTTTCATTTCCAATTGTTAAGCCTTTTAGCCTTTCTTGGCTCCTGCACGAGTGAATATAATGCTCTGGAAAATTGAGGATGCAAGGTGATATCCCTTGCTTATCGACATTTCTGGTCCAGCAAAAACAGTAACACATCCCTATGCCAAATTATTTATTTGTTTATCCAGAGATAGCGTCACCTGGGGAAAAACCAATGAAACAAACAATAGGCATTCCCTTTTCAATCACTTACGGACCTTGAAACGTAATCATCCTCCCTTGAGACATGCTGCAGATTTGCGGATTTTATTTACCTGATTATATCACTGTTGATCTAAACCTGGCAAATCTGGGATAGGTTTAGCATATTTCCCTGCTGTGGCAATATCAGACACAATCTTGGTTTAGTTACCAGATTTTGGATCTGAACTAGTGATGAAAGTATTTGATACAGTAACACAGGTAACATAATCAAAGGCCAATGATTATGGAGGAATAAAGAACTGAACAAATCTAGGATGAATCTCATCATAAGCAATATGGTGCATTATATCCACATAGACACTTCAGTGCGTAAGAACCAGACTGCTGTTTCATAATCCAGCCCATGCCAAACTAATACAAAGCACAAGATGCAGAGAGTATTTTGAGACAGTTACATCGAAAGTGGGAGGGTAGTGGTGTTTAAGGGAAAAGAGATTTCCAGATTTCCTCTCTTTAAAGAACAATTCACTTACATATACTTCCAAAAGAGATGTGAATTTGAGGATCCTGTCTAGGCAACAAGTAATTAGTGGAAGTCTAGTTGGCAGGCCTTTTTATTTTCAAAATTTTGAGAAAAGCAATGAGAAGAAGGCTATGACTACAAGGAAAGTGTTATTGGGACTGTTGTCTCAATCACCAAAGGAACACAAAGAGCTGCAGAAAATCTTTAGCACATTTATCATTCAAGAACTTGGGTTTGAGCCTGAAAGAGATGCCTGCTTTTCTAATGCATTCATTATGACCTGATTGTTGGTGTAAGACAATATAGTATCTGCTCTATGCCAATAGCTAGAGTCAGAATTGTCTGGAGTGCAACAGGATCTGAAAGCTGTAATGCCATCAAGCAGTTTGCTTAAGAGTATCAATGATCTAGCACTTCAGGTGATAAAAATGTGATATTCAATCAGTTTCTCTTCCACGGAAATTTGTTTTGAATCAGCATCCTGGTCCTTTTCTATAAGAGACCCCAATTAAAGGAGATTGATGTATTTTTCTGCTTGTAAAAAATAATCCAAGTAACTTTATCCTTTTAATGCTTTTTACATACAGTGAATCCCTTATTTATGCAAACATGATGAAAAGGAATTAGAGTGAGATAGAGTGTGCACCTCCTAATGAACTTCACAATATATCCTGTATTTCCCATTCAAAGCATGAGGAAGGTGAAATACACAGAAGGCTCAAGAGCTGCTGAAGTCCTGAAGTTCTTCTGAAAAGAGGATTCACCATGAGTTTTCTTCCCATTTATACTTTCTCTTCCAAAGAAGATGCAGAAGGTCAGATCTGTTATCAAACCATAAATAAAAGTGCCTGATTCCATGGAGAAGGAAGTCCTAGTTAGCAATGTATGAACCTCAGTGGACCAGGGTAAAGCCCAGGCTACGTCTTCCCAGCACATACTGCAAGGGATCTGCTCTTTCCTCTTGAACTTTCCCTAAGAGTGGAAGTGACGCTGTTGGGGCTGCCCGAGGCCGCACAGCATCCAGCTGCAGACATCCTTGGCTTCTGCTGCAGCGAGCGGAGAAGGCTGGCTCCTTCACAAGGAGCGAGCCCCAAACAAAGATGTAGAAAAGGCATCGGCGGAGGCAAAGGACAAGGGAGGGGTCTTTTGTATAGGTTCCAGCTGGTTTATTGCAGGTAGAGGGTTCAGGGACAAAAGATCAGGAATTCAGGGACAAAAGATCAGGAATGAGGGTGAACACAGTGTTTTATACAGGGGCGGAACAAAGAGAAACAACCAATGGGGATCGACTGAGGAGGAGGAGGAGACAACAGGAGAATAACCAATGGAGATAACTTAGAGGAGGGGATTATATGAACCATCCAATGAAGCATTAAAGAAAAGCGAACTTTCTAGAACTGATACATAAGCAATTAGGGGAAATGCATAAACATGAACTTATATATAAAACTAGGTGGAGAACTCCTAAACTAATAACCTAGAAACATGTAAACTAAATCCCACTGGGAGTATGGGAATTCACTGTAACCGAGGGGTGAGAGTTAGACCTCTGTGATCTGGAGGCCTGTCCACCAGTCCTCCAACTGCTTGGCTGCCGTGGCCACCGCCACATGCACCGCAACAAGGAAGTGTTTAAGAGTATGAGCTGAGAAATGTTGCTGTCCGTATTTGTCATCATTCAGTCTAAGAGTCATGTAATCATAGAAACATAGAGCAGTTTGGGTAGTAAGGGATCTCTGGAGGTCATCAATCCAACCTCTGTCAGAGGACTAATGAAGTCATGTTGCTCAGGGCTGCATACTCTCTTGTCTTGAACACCTTTGAGGATGAAGGCTCACAGACTCTCTGGGCAGCCTATCCCAGTCTTTGACCACCATTATGGTAGAAAGAAATTCTCCTAGTATTGAATCAGAATCTCCCATGTTCCAGCTCGTGTCTCTTGCTGCTCATCCCATCACTGCATACCTCCAAGAAGAGTCTTGCTCCCATCTTCTGCATAACCTCCAATACAGAGCAGTAAGGTTTCCCCTTAGCCCTCTCCTCATGAAATTACTACTTCCACCAGGGAGGTGTGTGACAACATTTTTCTAGGAATAAAGGCATGATTTCTATATTCTGTCTACAGTTTGTCCTCAATAGCTATTCTGCACTGCTGTGAAAGAAGTTAAAATCTCGTTATAGCCATAGACTGCCCTTTTAAGCTCTTTTAAAAATGTTCTTTGCTACTGCTTGTTCAATTCAGGTTCATTTCTTAATGTTTCTGCTTAGGTGAACAATGGCTATAGCAAATATATTACTGATTTTTCAGAATGGTGGTGGAAAGACAAAATATGAGAAAGAGTAATAATTTTGGGTTGAACATAATACTTTACTAAATTGAGAAACCTTTTCTCTTATCATTAATCAGGACAAGTATTAAAAGACCCAAAAAGATTAAGGAAGAAAGGAAGCAGTGGTCAGTCTCATGACTGTAGCCCTATGTTGAACTCTTTCATTGAGAAGATGTCATCCTAGAATACTGCAATATTTTCCAACTTTTTAAAACAAAATTTCAACTGTATTTGTCAAAAATGTGTAAGATGTTTTGACTCACTCTGCCTTCCATTTTTTCAGTCAATAAATAATTTGCGTGGAAGATGTCAGTCAACCACATTCACAACCTTTTAGAAAGCCCCAGCTCACGTGCCAACATCAGCACACGGGTACGTGGCTCTTGGTCTCTGGACAAATCACACAGGAACTATCTCTGGAGTCTTTTTTGGCCCTTGACACGTCTGCTTTTGAGTTTCATGCCAAGAAGACACCTCAGAGCTTCTAGAAAAGTAGAAATACCGAAAATGAGAACAGCTTTAAAAGTAGAGGTGCAAGAGTAGTGAGTATTTGTAAACAATTCCTACAGCATTCTTGGCATCTGGATGGCAATTTCATATAATCAGATTTCTCCTTTAGTTCCTGTTATGTTAATTGATTGGTTTGTAGTTCTGAAAAATTGCAGCTCACACTCTGTTCAGCTTCCAGGTTCAGGCTCATTGTTTTAAAAACTGCACTGTGCAATATGGAAAGCTGGGCTTTTTAATGCAGGTTTTAACAACTGCAGTTAAATTATTTGGGGTGGGGGGAAAGATATATCCAAGGATAACACCTGTTTTGATGCAGTTAAAGCCCTACAGCAGTATATGGATAGAATACTTCTAGAAGACCTTGCTTTATAGAGTTTAAAATTATTACAGGGCCAAAGGCGTTGCAAGTATTTAGTCCCAGGAAAATAGATTGGTAATGACGGAAACAGATTGATTTCAACTATTGCCCAGGTGTAATGGAATGGTGGCATTTAAAGACACAGAAGAGCAATTAGAGAGACAGGTGCTGCTTATGCTGAAACTTGCCTGTTGTGGTGTACATGAACTGAGGTAAAACTGCTGGTGCAATACAGTGGCTTTAAAACAGGATCAGTTAAGTTATTTTATTTTTAAAAATGATAAAAAGTGTCATTGGTTCCTCTGTCCTTTCCTGCACTGGTGGCCCTTAGCAACTGTCTTTGTGAAAGTCATAAATTCAGAATAAATCAAATACAGCACAAGCCTCCCCAAAGCAAACTAAGCTTCCCATTTATTTCTTTGCCAAGTGCTCTCCTGCAGCAAACAAGTGCAGTTCTTAAGTTTTTACAACTCAGCCTGATGTTTTCCTAGAGAACATGAGGAGAAAATGTAGCTCCTTGCTTGCAGTGAGATTTTTCCCCCTTGTCTTCTGTGCTGGCTTGGCATTCACTCTGGGTCTGGCTTAAAGCATAATATTTGAGTGCCCCAGGCTTGGATATTGTGCATCCTCTTTCTTTCCTCTTCCCACACTCCAGACTGGTCATGTTCTCTCTGCTTCCAAACTCCAGTCCAGGTGGACAGGTCAGAACTTGAAGCCCTGTGTTGGGAGGAGATTTAAAGCAAAGGAAGGGGGAAAAGGGAATATGGTGTGGGAAGCTAGTGTGGGAGAAAGGGAAGTGCCATCAGTGGTCCAGGGTAGGAGAGGCTTTGGTGCATCAAGAGAGCTTCCACTGCCAAGGCTGCAGGAGCTGGGGTACTTGAGGTCTGCACTCTGCACCCTTTTCCCAAAAACTTAGAGAAATCTATGTAAAAATAGCCATGCAGTTTCTGCCCTCCCTGAAGTCTGTGTCTGCAGCCAGGCACTACTCACTGTTTACTACTCACTGTTTACTACTCACTGTTTACTACTCACTGTTTATTCACACAGAGAACCACACTAGAAGTTTTTTACGGATTTAGTCTTGAAAGTTAGTTCAAGAACTTTACAAAACCACTAATACCACTGTGTTCTCCAGCTCTTAATACTGTAATGAATTACTGTAATAAATGTGAAGTTTTTTGTTAATACACCATCAACAGAGTATGCTAAGAAACAATAGAACCCAACTAACAAAAAAGAAAAAGCCCTCCAGAAGAGTCCCATTAGCCCTCTGCTTGGATTTGCTCCAACCACATATGAAAAGTGTCTAATCTTTGCATTAAACCCAATGTCTGCAAACAGTCTTATCAATTAACAGTGCAGAAGGAAAGTGGGAAAAACACGTGCTGAAAAACAAGTACCTGCTCCTCAGTTTAATTTTGGATAATTTTGTGATTCACTTGCTCTGAGCCTAGCTGTTCACTCGGCTTTGTTATCTCCAGTTGTTTTAGCAGTGAGAAAAGGCAAAATTAAGATATTGTCTCTCCAATTAGAAAAATCCTGGGTGGACAAACATGTAATGGCTCTGCTTTTAGGTGGGGTGGAGGGGTCACTGACTAGATTAAGACAGAATGAACTAAATTTATCTGTGATAATACTGTGTTGGTTTTGTTGGAGTTAGGGCAGGGATTGTTTTGCCCCAGTATGTGTTGCTTCCTCCCTTCTTTAATGAATTAGAGGGATCTGTCAAGGTTTAATCCAATTACTGATGACATTGGAGAAAAGAGCAGCAGAAGTGGGCTGGATGGAAGAAATGTATTAACACAGAAAAATCTCATCTCTCCCCAGATCAGTGAGCAGAGAAAAAATCCTGGGAATTGTCAAGTGCCTCTTCTTTTGGTTCTTCAAGTAATTTGGGGTTAATAGGTCCATTTGTAATCATTTAACTGATAAAAACACAGTAAATAATGAACTTCTGGTTGCAGTTCTTAACATGAATTGAAACCAACTTTTTTTTCTATCCAGTTTGCATAGGCCTTAAAATATAATGATAGAAAATACAGTTTGGCTTAAAAGAGGCGTCTCTTATGAGCTATGTTTACAAGACTGCCATGAAATAAAGAGAACAGAGTTATCCAGAGCCACCAATGAGTTTGGTTCCAAGGCTTTCAAAAGAGATTATTTAAAAGAAGAAATATTGCTAATATGGTTAACTTGTTCATTCTGTTAAAATGAACCATTTTTAGTTACTTTCTTATTCCCAACTGTTTTTATCCTATTTGCAAGTCTAACGTAGGCACATAATGTTAAGAGAGTGGTACTTAACTTGCTGCCCTGTGTATTTAGGGTTTTGCTTCGCTCTGTAGGTGGGTTGTCTGGTGGGACTGATGATTTGTGTTTCTACTTCTTTCTTAGGTTCAGGCAGCTACAAGAATGAAAAGTTTGAGCAGTTGCACCAATATGCATAAATATCCATTCAAAATGCATGTGTGTGACTTTCCCAGTTTTCTTTCCCTTGTGAGGATATTCTGAGTCAAGAGGTGCACAAATGCTGACAAAAAATGAGAGCTCAGATATTTGTCAGTGCTGCTGGGGTTCACACGGCTTTGCTCACCCTGGTCCTCTCAAACAGCCTTCCTGTTCCCTGCATGGTTTAAACAGGGATTTATCCCCTAATAGGGCTGTTTCCAACAGCTGTAATTGCTTAAGATATGCAGATCTCTTATGCCTATGATCCGCTTGAACACCCTTTGAGGTCAGTGAGTCCTGTGGGGGTATGAAGCTATGAAAAAAGTGAATCCCAAGCCAGGTCTGGGGAAGGTGTTTCGCCTTCCTGTCACAGGCAATGGTCTGACTGTCATGTCTAGAATTCACTGCTGTGACTTTTGGCAGTTTCAATTTAATTCATAGGCGATAATGAGGCTGATACAAGCCTGTGGAAGAGGTCTTTTTGTGGCTCTGCTGCCTCTTTTAGACAGCTGGTAAAAAAATGTGTTTTGTAGTTATGACTGATGTCTGTTCTGTTACTATATTTAAAGTCTAATAGACTTTTAGAAATACTGCCTTAGCCAGCAGGATTTAACTTCATTAGTTTTGAAACAGGAGAGAAATGTTAGCCACTGTGCAGTCTTTGATTATGCTCTGGGGAATTTCCTAGGGTTAAATTAACCACAGGGGAACTCTACTCTCGTACTTTGAATGCCTGTGAAACATACTGAGAAATACAGGGGAAAAATAATTATAATTTTGAAATGTAAAAACTATAAAGTTCATCTTATGTATAATCCCTAGTGCACAGTAAATTCTGTATATTTGGTATACTTGCAGCATTTATGTTAACTATACCATTTATTTTATATTTTATTTTGGCTTTGTAAAAAGTCACACCACCAGCAATAGGATCTGACCGTAAAGGGACATTCAGAAAACTACCATTTCACCAGACTCAGTTTAAATTCAGGAGGGAGATAATTTATCCACTAAATGTCCTGCCTTATCCACAGCATCATTGGAGAATTACTCTCCAGAATCACTTTCATCTCCCAGCTGCTGACAATTTAGCAGTGCTTCTTGCCTTTAATTAATCTCTTTGAATCTACATGTATAAGGTCAGTGTCAATGACTTTGGCAGAATGAGCAGAAATTTTTTCCAAAAAATACATTTTGGAAGATGCGGGGTCATTGCAATCAAAAGCCTTTTCTGACAGGTTTTTTATTTTATACTTGGAAAATATGAACTGAAAGTTTGTTTACAATTTCATGTATCAACAAAGATTTCAGTAATTTCATTTCTAAAAATAAAAATTAGCCAGTTTTGGTTTCCTTTTCATGTGATTTTTTTTTTGTCTCCTCATTCCACTAATTTCAAATGGAAAATTAAGGGTGTGAGGCAGACATAAGGAATTAACACATCTAAAGGGGAAGAAATCTCCTCTACTTCCTCACAGAAGAGTTTGCAAAAAAATTTGTAAAAAATCCTGTGGATTTGTTTTCCTGCATTCAGCCTTCTTAAAAATGTTTCCCTCTTTTGGACTGAAAAACAAGTTGAAGAAAATATGAAAATCCATACTTTTAAAATCAGTATTTTTGCAGTGCCAAACCCAACCTAATCTTCAAGTCAACATGAACTTTCTAAGTAATGCAAAATAAACACAATTTCATTGTTCAAAAATATTGTCAAAAGAAGTTAAACTGGTAAAAATTTTCCTTTATTTTCTCCATTTTCTTAAAGTGCATGTAAAGTAGAATTTCTGTCCAACAGGTACAGAGCCTGAGGAGGAGCTGGATTCTGCATGAGACTGCAAAAGAAACAGGGGAAAATTTATTTCTTCTCAAATTGCATATACTACCTAATGCAGAAACATCTACCTAATCCCTAGACTGCTCCTTTTTTTTTTTTCTGTGTTTTAGAGACACTTGCTAAAATTTTTACTACCTTTGCTCTTGCCTGATCTTCTGCTAAAATTTGAAGCAAACAGTCCAACACTCTTCTCGCAAGACACATATGAGAACCACAACCCTAAAAACCAGATCTGTGTGTACATCCTGTTGAAGAAATGTGGTACGTGTTTGGACCCTCCACAACAGGTGGATGCAGACTCTGCCTGGTAAAAACAGGACACGTCTCACATGGCAATATCCGGCAAAAGGAAAATCTCAGCATGAATGACAGACCTATTCTCTGCCAGTACTGGGGGAGATTGTTCTACAACAATGCAGATGAATGCCAGTCAGGTGCAGAGAGAGCATGGGTCTAAAGATTTCTAATCTGTGCTATTTAAGCATGTTGGGCTAGTTGCATGCCTCCTTCGTTCAGTTATCCTTCTGCATTTTCATAGCTTCTCTAATTTCTTGTGATCTGTGCCCTTTTTGGACAGAATTCACATTGCACTTAGCTTTTACCTGATGTTTATCCATTTACGGCTGCCAAAAAGATGGTATTTCACCATTTTCCAGACTACAGGATATATAGAAGTTGGCTGCCATTTTCTCCTGTTGGGGTAATAGGAGATGCTTCTGGCAATCTTCATCCACACCTACACTCCTATTTCAGTACAATATCCTTTCAGCAGCATGCAGGCTTCAGACTAGACTTGGCAATCCTCTTTTCTGAGAAAAGGCTAAACCACAATACCAAATGAGAAAAAGAGGACAGCAATACATTTTTCAAGAGTGATTTGGATGGTCTGGGGCAGTTTATGACTTCATTGTCATTATTTCAACCTCACGCATACCTGTAAGGTAGGATGTACAATATTGCCTCTATTCTAGACATGGAAAAACAATTAGTTTATTTAATTCAGTCCTAAAGAAGAATGATTCGACACTTGATCTTCAAACCAGAACTTCATTATTCCTGGCTCTATGAGGAATCTGTAGCTGCAGCTCAAATAACATACATAACATTCGCTATAGTACCCCTGCACAAAGAATAAAAAATTATCAGAAAAAATGTAATCCTTGACCTGGAAACCAGAGACTTTTTAGAGCAAATCTGCAAAAGATGGGAATTTGTTATGTAACAGGTTTTCAAGACAACAATAGCCCTAATTTACTCTACATTCAGTTAAAAACCCAATGAAAAGATAGGGGAAAAAAATCTTTCAGCAGGGCACATTTTGTAAGAAAGATATAATAGGTGGAAGAGAGCAGAAAAATAGGATAAACCACAGGAGAGAATGAAAACATGTATTTGAATGCGAGGTATTGTAAAATGAAACAATCCATGAACTTGGGTTGTGTGTGCTATTTAGAAATAAAGACACTGGAATACAGAGGCCAGAGTAGAATACAGAGGGTCAGCTGGGATACAAAGGTATGTGTGCAAGAAAGAAAATGGTCAGTATCAAGCTTTATCAGAGAGATCCCGGGATGAAGTTAGGACAGTGTAACAGAAAAGCACAGTGAAAAAAGAGACGGTGAAAAGAGTACCAACTATGCTAAAATAAATATTTCTTTTTTAGGTGCTGGAGAGCGATATGGTCATGTAATCTGCATATTGCCATCACAGTTGCTATAGCGAGTGTAATGTACTGTATTTTTTTACCACCAGGGAGACTGTTGCAACAGACAGGGAGCTACATTAGAAAGTTGTGCTTAACAAGTCATGTGTGATTTTACTGTCAAACTGCAAAGTGCCGTTCTCCTATGGAAGAAGGCTGTGAGTACTTTCGAGGAGTGGATAAACACCACATGATGCAGCTTTCTGGGAAAAACAGAATCCTTTGAAGCATTTCCAGCAAAATCCTTGGAGAGGCAAAGCAGATTTTCAGATGCATGATTCTAGGTTAAACAGCTATGTCCCCCACTTGTTTACAAAGCAGCTCGACAGCTGCTGTGAGCCACTGGCCCCCTTTGGACAGACAGGATACATTTGGATCTGTCACAGCGAGCCATGGTGTGCCTTTGCTGCATTACTCTGCGAAGATCTCATTGGAGATCTGCTGCTGGCAACACTAAAATCTTCACCAGCTTTAAGAGCAGCAGATGATTAATTTCACCTCCACTGTAAGCTTCCTTGTTGCTTTTAACTCTGAAATTTGGGGAAACGTTTTTAGTGGTGAAATTCGTCCTGGGAAAGCTGCAACCTGCTTTATGCATGAGGAATAAAATATAAAAAAAATGACGAGCAGCTGGTTCTTGGCAGGGAATAGATTCTTTAACAGAAGAGAAAAAAGACCTGAAGTCTGTTTGAACACAGAGATGCAGTGTCCAGTTTGAAATTAAAAAGTTTCATTAAAAGAGCAGAGCAAAGGTGGTGTTACATCTGTCCTTCAGCATTTGGGAAATCAGTCTGAGAGATGCAGCTCCTGAGATGTGAAGCCCAACCATAGCTCCTGAAAGTGCTGCTGGAAACAAGCCCAAGCCAGGACACCATGTAAACACCGACAGGACAGCCTGTTTGGAGAGTAGGGACAGAGGTTTACATTTCGCCTTGCAAATGAAGACACATGATTCAGTATGGCCCTGCTCCTGTGGATGGATCTAAAGGTGATTTGGCAAGCTCAGTGCATGTCTCTACATCAGAGGGGCACTGCTGGTCCTAAAACAGTTGGGAATTCCCCTTTTCTAGTCCAGGCTTCCCTGTTCCTGCCATGGCCATGCTACTTCTGGGGAGAGAGAGGGAAGCAGGACAGTAGCAGCACAACCGGACTGGGTCACCTGCCTCCCACTGTGCCTCTCAGCAGTATGTGCCTGCTGGCACAGCCTAAGGATGGATGCAAGGGAAAGGTCTGGGGCTGTCTTAATGCTCTGATTGGTTTTCTTGCTAAATTGCTCATGATAAATTCTGGCTATAAAATATTTCTTGTCCAGCAGCTTTTTTGCATCCCCCTTACAAAGGCTGCAGTGGTCCTTTACCCCATGTAATATGCTGTTTGGTACCTTTAAGCCTATATAATATCCCAGTGTAGGTACTGCTGCTTACCTCCGTGCAACATATTCTGATGCTCTTCTTCCCCAGCAGTGTTTTACCTCTAACCAAGGCAAAGGAAATCAGTAGAGACAATAAATCTCTCTCTTCTGAAGAGGGTGGCAGCAGACCCTCTGCCTCTGAAGCCCACAAATCACAGGTGGCTGGTCCCTTTCAGTCAGCAGCAATATTGTTTCCTTTGCCCTCCTTACCACAGACTGGTCACAGCAAAAATTATTACTGATGGCATCTGACAGTTCTACATCAAGTTTTGACATTAGCTTTTAGTTACTGGTTCTTTTTTAATAGCTGCCGGTGTGTTCAGTCAAATACCTGTCTGTCACCACAATCAGACAGACCTTAATGTGTCTGCGTTATGGAAGAGGACCTCAGTGTCTTCCCAGCACTTTATTATAGCCCTAGTGTAGCTTTTTATCACAACTTCCTCACGCGTAGCTGTCCCTGCTCCACCACAGAAATCTTCTGAGTTGGCAGCTCCGATGTCTGCTGTCATTAATCTTCTCCGTGGTGTGGAGAACAGGTGATTTATGGCAATTACCTGCTCTGATGCAGCAGAGCTCAGGTGAGTTGGGTTGAATCATCATTGCTGGTATGAGTTTTGTCCCCAGGCAGGCCAAGGATGCAAAACACGCCTCTGTACACCTGTGTTTACTTTCCTCCTTAAGCATTATGCGGTTAAACAAGGGGAGGGAATATGTGTTTTAATCACAGTTTAAAATAGTGGTGCACTGGTAAGTGAAAGGTTAAACACTTTGACACAGGTTCAGAATTAAAAACTATAATCAAATGTCTTTGCTAGTTTTGTGAAAGTATTATATTCCCAGGATGGCTATAAAATGCACATCTTTCACCTGTGATTTCTCAGACTAAGCTCTAGTTTTAATTTTATGCATCATTCTCAGGTTTACTCCTGATTTTCTATTTTTTGAAGTGGCAAGGACCTGGAATGGTGCACGTGATCTGGAGGCCATGCCAAGCAGTGATGATCAGCAGTGAGATCAGCAGTGATGCCTTGAGCCAATTAAGGAGCAATGTTAATGGGTTCTCTGTGAATCTTCCTAAGCCTTCCACGACAGAAAGGATGATGCCCACAACACAGGGCTGAGCTGAGCATTTAAAGCCTAGAGAAATAAGAGCAGATTTTCAAGTCTTCGTTATTAAGCAGCTTCCCTATTGGTTGTGTTGAAAGGGAAGTGTCTCTATAATAGGTGATTTCTTCTCTTATGTGAAGTGATTTCTTCTCTTATGAAGATTCATATGGGTGCATGAGTGTGTGTGTGCAGGTATGTGTTACAGCATGGCAACAGTTTATATCCACCGGGAATTAAGCTGACTTCTACATTTCTCTTTCTTTGCTGCTGCTTTTATTTGTTTAATGTCAGCAGGGAAAATGGAAAGTAAGATGAATCTTTTGATTAGGCTTGTGTATAGAGGAAAGGAAGTGAATTTAGGAGGGAATATATGTATACAGCAGGCTGAGTGCATGCACCCATTTAGACAAAAGCCGCAGGAGGAAGTTGGACCAGCTGCTGGAGGAGGAGGGGTCGAGGAGGAGAGGCATTGGGGAACCTGCACATGGAGGGGTTTGGGGAGAGTGGCAACTGGCCCATGGCTCTGCCGAGGTGGATCTACCGTGCCCTGCTCTCCCTCTTTGTTTTCATGTGAGAAATCACAGCAGTGAATGGCAACTCAGCAGTAATACTGATGTGGGACATGCTTATTTGGGAATAAAGAATGGCTTTTTCTTGCTTAGCTTGAGTTGTTTTCAAAGCAGCCCAAGTTAAGCCCGAAAAAATGTGGTCGTTTTGGAATGCAAATCTGTGAGTGCCTTATAGGAATATAAATATAGCATCTTATCTTGCACTGTTGTATACTCCCACACAGACAAGCCCGGAGGCAAGTGGAAAAAATGAAGGCTGGGCTATTCATGATACCCCTGGCATCAGCTCCAGTCACACGTGGGCATGTGGGCAGCTGGAGCTGACATATGCTAATAGAGATTAACATATGTGCGTGGAGCTCAGCCACACAGAGCTGCAGCACAAAGAGCCTGGTCCAAGGGACTTTTACCAGTGCATCCTTTCGCCACTGAGCTTTCTGTTAAATGCTCTGTGTGATCCATGCACACAGTATATGAGCTAGACTTCAATGATCCTTGTGAGTTCCTTTCAGCTCAAGATATTCTATGTTTCTATGAATATGTAGCAAACCTGGTGCCACCTTCAATGTGCAGCCATGGTTTTCCTCTGTAATGCCTTGAAAGCCCAGGTTTGGTATAGCCTACTCAGAACAGGTGAATTCAGAGCATAAAGGAGATTCTGGGCTACATTTCTTCCCATTGATTGATTCCTGTGAGAGGACCACACATGCCGTCCCAGCTATAGGGATGGCTTCCAGAATCCTCGCTACTTTGGGGCTTTCAGGCCTGTCATGGTATATGAGGCCGCCCAAAGTAGCTGGGTAACTGTGCTCTCAGAAGCAATTCTATTTTTAAACATTTCACTCTTTTAGCTGTCTAGGGCCATCTCCAACCTGAAGCTCTGTCATAATCTGGTGGCACACTGGAGCTTGTTTACAAGATAAACTAACAGCTGCTTTCCTCTCATCTGCTGCTCCTGCTTCAAACTTGAAGCAGGAATTATCTGTAAGTGTCAGAACCAGGAGAGTCAAAGCCTCCTTGGAGATGCCCTTTGGGCCTCTCTTCCTGCTACCTTGCAAACATATTTCTATTTTCAGAGATGGCAACCCAGCACCTAATCTTTCACAGGCACATGTATTGCTCCCAGGGAGGAATGTTAGGAATGAAGGAACTGATTTTTTTTAACCCTCCTTCCATGGGTTAGCCCACTTCTGCTTATCAGCCTACCTCAGCACTTGGTGTTTGAAATCTGGATCAGAATTTTTCAGCTTTCAGGTCTTATGCATAGTTTTTCAGCAATGGCCTCATTTGCTTTCAAAGCAGCTGAGTGAAAACGCATCCCTTTTGGTTTTTGTGCATCTGTAGGCAGAAATATAAGAGGAGCAGTCTTACTATTTTTTTTTCCTGAACTGATGTTTAGTGACTGTATTAAAAGGCCACACACAAGCTCCTCTCTTATTTGCATATCAATACTTAGCCTATTAGAAGCCAATGGAGTGAGGGTCTTGCAGTACATACCCTCTCACAGCATGACGCTCCGACTTCCCATGACATCCTTTCTTCAGCTTTCATGTCACTGAATATTATATTGTGATGCCTTGAAGCCAGGATAAACCGGGGCCGTTAAATGTTCAGATGTATGCTCAATCTGTGAAGCTTGCAGCTGCTCCACTCTTTTGATAATGCTAGTAAGCAAAATTAGTAAATAAAATAAATGCTTAAGGTTCATTTGCTGCACACCCCAATACATGAATGAGAATAGAATCGAGGACATCAAAGAAAAATAAAAACCAGGCTAGTAATAACTTGTTCCCCTTAGGCCTACTGCTTAACCTAAATGTTGTGTTAAAGGGATAAAGGGGTGAACTGAATTATTATACATAGTTAAAAGCCAGGAATGAGATTTGAGATCACACCCCTGTTAGTAAGATCAGCATAATCTCTGTAAGACAAAAACCAGTAAATATTTAGCTGAGAAAATGTGTCATGTTTAATATATTCACAAATTTTGCATATTATTTGCCTACACAGGTAAATAATAAAATCCTGAAGTGGCCCATGAGGTTGGAACAATGTCACCCTCCTTCCCTCCTGCTCCCCCCAGTCCTTGCTTATCTTGGTGCCCGGAGAAGGGGCACATCTGCCATGGCTGCCTGTGATTGACATGAGATAGGAAAGCTCCCTGGGAAAGGAAGTTTTCAAAGAAATCTGAAGGGCAGAGAAGAAACCAAACCCAGATGTTAATCTCCCCATGAAGGGAGTGGTAGAGGGATGGAGATGAGGTGATTGGAAGACACCATCAGCTCATGGTGGCTACGACTGATGAGTAAGAGGACAGGAAGGGGGAAGGTGTTCAGAGGAGTGGGGCAGGAGAGATGGGGCCACCTACTTTGAGGGAGGGAATGTGAGGGGCTGGACGGGGACTCCCAGCACCTATGCCACATTTGGATGGAGAAGGAAGGTGGCTTGAGTAGATTGTCTCAAGGGTCCCACCCTTCCAGAGCTGCAGCATCCCTGAAAGATCACGGCCACCTTTCTCTCTCTTGCTGGCCTGGGGATGGGGGAGGGGAATACTATTTTACATGCATACACCGCTAAATCATACTGCTTCTGGATTAAAATGTTTGAAGATGTACATCCCAGAGGTTCTGTGCTTAAAAAATATTCCTGAAGGAGGCTCACAGAGTTGGACTAATGTGGTAACCTCAAATGACAGTGACCAAGGAAATGGCCAAAGGAAAAATACTTGTGGGATGACCCTGTGGCACACGTGTGGAAACAAATGTCCGAAAGAGGAAAGCACTGAGAAGCTCCTCAGGAGGATCCACACACACTCAGAGCTGTAGTGCTAAACTGCAACTATTGCCTTCACTGCCATGAGTAAGTGCGTTAGAGAAGCTCCAAGAAGACTTCAGAAAATAAAGGTACTACTGCTCCGAGCACTGGCCAGTCCTGTGGCAGACAACTGAGATTAAGCATGTGAATTACTTGACCTAGAAGAAAAGAGCTACTTTCTGTGAGGGGAACATGCAGAAGAATAAGACAAATTAATTACTGGATATTATACCACTAGAACACCTGACTGGAAAAGGCTGCCTTTCTCTCTCGTAGCCTGTGCTGCTTAAGTATGATATGACTCATGCCCTGCAAAATATTCACCTCTATTTAAACCCACCTTCTCCTCTTTATTCTAAAGTTAATTAATTAAAAAAAAACCCCTCATGGTACAAGTATCAATGTCAAAATAATGGATTGCCTTGGGAAAGGCGATCAGATAAGCTGGAGTCTTAAGAAGGTCAGGTGATGCAATAATATGAAAAATAGGATCTAGAAACAGACACTTATATTTAGGAATATCTTTTCTCCTAAGAAGGGACTGATTGTAGCCAAAAACTGCTTAATACAGAGAAAATGGAGCAAGAAAGCAGAGCATTATTGCAATTAATACAGGGGTTGAAGGCAGTGTTCTAAAAAATAAATATACCACCTGAAGTTAAAAGTTAATTCATCAAATTTCTCTCATCTACAGTAGGTGTTTGGGGTTTTTTTGTCCCTCCACAGTTTGAATGTACCACTCTAGTGTTAACACTAACTCTTAATCTGATTTTATGTATGCTTAACTTTACACTCTATGACTTCTCATTAAAACTCAAAATGTATAAATTTAAACACATGCTTAGCTCTTTACAGAATAAGGGTTGCATATTGTGAAATGCATAAGATATATAATACAGCTGAATTAAAATTACAACAGAATTCCCAGCTGGATTTTTCTGGTCACTTTTGTTATTTTAACACAGCTTTAAAGACTGTGCTACATGTTAAAATGTTAGTTGGAATTTTAAAACAGAACAAACCATACCTGAAAAAAATACCCTTGAGATATTCAAGTAATTTTCGCATTGATTAGTTAGGCATGAGTAACTTAGAGGTGTGTGAAACGTATTTGAGAATTTATCCCAAAATTTCCCAAATCTTATTGATAACCAGTTCATCAGGAATGCTCAGTGTGGCATTTTGGATGCTCCTCAGCTTTGCCCCGGCCAGTAAGTCACAACATTCACCAGACTTTTAAAAAAGCCAGTCACTGATATTCCTGTAAATCTCGTAATTCTCATGAGGTTTTCTGCTAGTGAACTCATCTCCTGTATTGCCAGTGGAAATACAAGTATGGAGATGTGAACATCCTTGAAGCGAAACAAATTAGAAGGAATGCACACAGCTAATTTCCAATATACACTCACCACCCCTAAATTAGAGGCAGAGGAAGATGTCCCACCCTGGCTCCAAACAGAGGACCATCAGACATAGACACTGTGGCTATAGGAGATATTTCAGAGCAGGGTATAAGAAATCTTGTAAAAAGTTATCTTAATGATCCACTTCTAGGGAAAATACAACATTCATATCTGTCTGTGAAGCCATTGCCCTGCACCATGGGAATGTCGGTCTCTTAATTTTTCTGTTTTATCTAGTATCAGTATGGATATTTCCATTTCTCAGGGAAGTGCACAACTTTTTTTTCCAATCCTGCCGTGCTGTTGGCCTCAGTGACAAGAATCTCATTCACAGCAATCTCACATTATATTCCTCCTTTTCCTCACTTGAGTGTGTTAGCAGCCTGAGAGATGGAGAGTGGCTCCTGGTGGCTGCATTCAGATTTGATGCACTGATAGCAAGTAAAGAGTAAGATAAAATAACAGACCTTTAACACACCTACTCTACATCTGTATATTAGTTGCCATTTAAGCCAGTTTTGAATCCCCTTTGGCAAATCCCCAGGAGGACATAGAAAGAATGACAGATGCTGAAGTACAGTGGGAGGGGGACCTGCCTCAGCCCTCCTGGCATGGAAAACTCCAACTTCAGATCTGTCAAATCTGGCTTCAAGAATTAAATCTTTCAGTGGGGAAAGAAGGAGACTGAGGATGGAAAAAATGAAAACAAAACACTAGTTGGTCATAGGATCAAAGGAAAATTAGTACCAAAGAAAGGATTAAAAATTAAGAGTGTTTGGGGAACATTGCTTTTGCGCAATACCCCTTGGCTATAAAAGACAGAATTAGAAAGATTTCATGGAATTTCAGGCCAGAAGGGGACTATTATGATCAGCTGCTCAGACTTTCACTGTGCTGTTAAGGGTGCTGATGCAGCCAGCTTTGCCGTGAGGCGTCCCCAGAGGGATGGCAGACGGAACGCTGAACCTGCAGCCTCTCGGCCAGAGCCACACTCTGAAGGCTGGAGGTGAAGCAGGCAAGGGCTCCCTCCCACCATGTGTGCAGACCCTGCTTGGATGCTTGTCTCCATGTGAGTATTTCCCCTCTGCCCACAGCTGCTCTCTGGGCTGCCACGACCTTCTCACCTCTGCCCTAAGCTGTTACCTGCCTCCTTTGCCCACTTAGCCAAAACATTGCTTCACAAAGCTTCTCCGAATACCCATACCTGTTGGCTGCTGCTTGCTATTTTGAAAAGCAAGAACAACCTGTGTGCTGTCAGGGGTGGGAGGCAGGTGGGGTGAAGCTGCTCCGTGGCAGCACAGATGGAAAAGACACCTTCTTCTCAGTTGATTTGCTTTACTTCGATTTGTCTCATCTTCTAAACATGCACAAATTGGGAAAGGACTTTTAGGTGCTACATTTTGTCTGCGTAGTCTGTCAAGACGTAATTAGAGATGTGGCTTGGTCTGCAGGAATCACTGGTGGAACCTCCAGGGCTTCCTGTGCCTTGTCCCGACTCTGTGCTTCTGCTGTTGTGCTCCTGAAGCAGCACCTGCCATGGAAAGGGCTAAGGATTTCAGTGCTTTTTCAGCTCATTGTAATGTTTTGCACATTCCTCTTAACCAGTGCAGTGAAGATTTTGATGAAGGAACCACGTTTTTATATGTAGCAATAACAGATTTTGTCTTCTATTTTACAGCACATGCTAACAGCTGTTTACGAAGTAGTGATGGTGGAATGCAGTCCAGTGGGTATACTGACTATTCATTTGTCCAGAGGGATTACACTGTGGTGAACAGCATTTGGACTTCAATTTAATATGCATCCAGCCGAATTATGCGATTAGCTGATATGCAATAAACCAGAACAGAAACACATGCAGTCAAATGGTGCCAGATAAAAAGCATATCATTCTTATACAGGGTCTTATAATATTGTACAGGTAAATTATAAGTACATAGTTCTACAAAATTTGGCTATCTTGCCATATAGCTATACTTCTTGGTGCGCTGTGTACATACATCTGTATACATATATGTGCAGAGCTGCACTGATTTCAGGTTCTCTATATTACTCATTAAATAATTTTATTTCGTTGTTTTACTTGAACTATATTACACTTCAAATTCTGGCACAAAGCAATGTTTTTAAGTCACTTGAAAGAGGACATAAGACTTAAAAGGCAGTCTTTTATTAAAAAAAAAGTTTCAGAGAAAACTCCTCTCCCAGCAGAAACGTCGTGGTGATTTTTAAGAATAGAGAGAAAGAGGTTTTTGGTTACAGTTAGAAATTTTTACAGTTATGGGGTCACCGTTCTCCAGCTGCTCTGGCAGTGCTATCTCTCCCCTGGCTGTAGGGGATGGGATCTGGAGGAGGGCCCACCTCCTTCCCCTGTCCTGCCACAAGGGAGCAGGGTGGAAAGAGCCCTAAGCAGAATTTTTGTCTCAAGTCACCTCCAGCAGGCTGCTGAGCCCAGTGAAGAGAGCAAATAGGAGAGGGAACCAAGCTGAGAGGTTTGTCACCCCACTGGAGGCTCCCGACTGTGGATTTCATTCTTCGTACCACTGTGAGACTGACCACAGTCCTCACCCTCATGAGTCCTTACCCTCATTGCTCCTCATGAGAAACCAAGGGGTTGGCAGCTCTGTGCTATGGACCAGCTGTGGGCAGGAGCTGGGTGTTGACATATCATGTATATGAACCTGGATAAAATGAAGTTGTAACTGAACAAACAGTGCACCCTAAATTGAGGGATGCTGCTTAATCCACCTGTGCATGACCATCCTGTCTGCACACAGGAGTAGGATCATCTCCATCCGTCTGCATCCAAGAGGGATCATGTTGTTACCTTTTCAGATGTATCACTTTGCTTGATATTAAAGTGATCAGTGCCCTGGCAAAGCTCAGAAGGAAAGAAGCCTTTTCTTGTTTCAAAGGACACAAAGCATTGAACAGATTAAAGAAATAGTGGACAGACACTGGCATGGTGATTGCTATTCACCCTCTGTGCCGTGTGAGGCCAGAGTGTTATGGGAAATAGCATGTACAGAGGTAATTAAAACTATACGGATGTATATGCCTAAGTAGGCCAAATCATGGCTGTAGGCAATTATTCCAAAATGGTGCAATAGGGAAGTTCTTAGCCTCGCCGTGAGGCTCAGATTATGCAGGGACAATCCCATGTGATCCCAAGTGTGTGAACAAACACACTTAGGTAAAGTGTGATTTGTATTAACCATGGAACCGAAAATATGTACAAATAGTAATTTAAAACATTATAATGCAAGTAATGTATTTGCAGTTGTTGTAATCATAAAAGATTGCTGAATAGCTTTCATTTTTTAAAGTGCTCTCTTTTCTCACAGATAAAAATAAGTTAGCAGCCCTCCATCTCTGCCTTCCAACAGCTTAAAAAATTGTAGGCTTTATATTAAAAACAAATTAAATCTTGCAAATATTTATCTAGTTTGGTTTTTTAACTTGGATTGTGAATTTGCACCAATCCTTCAGAATGGCTGTAGTCCATTCTGTACATACCTGCCTATATTTTTTTTTCCTTATTTGCATTCTCTGGAAAATTTGAGGTAGATTTTAAAAATATTTTTGTGTATTTTCAGTTCAGAAATGTGAAGAAAAGGAGAGAGAATTAATGCCTATAAATTACATGATATTGTAAAACCATGTTTCCAAATGTATTAATCTGAATTCAAGCTGTGACTTAATAGCTGTAGCTGTATCAACACTGTATCAGTTTACCATAGGAGGAAAATATATGAAATGAGACATAACCTACTAAGGTCACTTCAGGGGCTATCACCGAGCGGAAAATGAATGCTAATATTTTCAGATTTAACATGGGTAAGCAAGTCAGAACCAATAGTTTGGGGCTGAATTCTGAAATGCCCTCGGTGAAAGCAATGCAAGGGGGATGGTCAGTGAGATGGAATTATTAAAAGATAGGGTGGAGCCAAGCCCAGCCATATGGTGAATGCCATAACCGGGGCAGACCTGTCATGGCCAAGCAAGCTGGGAAAGCAGGCGAAAAGAAATTGTCCTGAAAGAACAACATGCATCCCGCCATGAAGAAATGAGGGCAGAGGGCTGTGGGCAACGTGTTGGCCAGTGACTGACACTTGCACTGATGAAAGACAACACTGGAAGTTGAGCCCCGGCTATGCAAAGTTGATTAGGGTAGATGGGACCCTTCATCATGCCTTAAAAAATCATCACAGCTCAAAACACTCACTTCCAATATGCCTAATAAAACCCTCGGTTGTTCATGCAAGTTGGGTGAGTAACATATCTATCAGCAGAATATCTGCGTTACTGGGTGCATCAGACATAGCCATTCATAACATCCAAACCCCTTTCTACCAACAAGAGTCCTTTCTACCAACAAAAGATATGAGTTGCTGCAACTGTGAGAGAAGCCTGAGACTTACCATAGACATCTGTAATTTTTCCTCAGTTGTGTATTTTCATGAAAAAAATTATACATTAAAAAGCATAAACATGTTTGCATTTTGATAAGTAGTATAATCAACAGAGCCATTAGCTAGATATTTAATTAACTATTAAAATTTCATTACAGTCCTCAAATACTGTGTTAGTTGGATGGCTCTCATGGGATAAATCACCTTAGTAACAATTACTTCAGGTGCTTTCTGAACTGAGCTCTCATACAGCAAATATTACCTGCCCTGGTGCTCCCCCAGTTTGCACTGGCACACTCTCCAGCACTCTCTGGATCACCTGCTGGTCACTAAGGTGAACCAAAAGTGCTGGATATTCCTGAGCTGGTGTTGACTCCAGTTTCTTGTGTCCATGTAATACGTGCTGCACCAATGTGGTCTGGTTCAGAGCTGTCTTGTCTAGTGCTAGTTCTGTGATCTTTGCAGCAGTCCATGGTATGATACAGCTGATGATTTTTTATTATCTGCGTCTTTTTGCCAATAATCAGATTTGCATGAGGTTTTAAAAACTCAAAAGTAACTCATGCCAAATTTTGGTACTTCCATGAGTCTCTGAAAAGACAAACTACTCTGTTCCAGGAAGACATTGAGGAAAATGCTGTTTTGGTACTGATCAGATGAGTGTATCTCTGCAGTTATAGAAATGAGAACCAAAATCAGTCAGTTAAGCCCAGGAAGACAGGTCCTTGTTGCTATGTAACATTCATATTTTCACTGTACTCTTGGGCTCAGTCTTCCACCTAGCTCACACTACAGCTACTGACCCCATGCATGAGCATGTACCTTTCTTATATGTACAGTATAAATCCATTACACATTCTTGCACTTATAGTCACTGAAGTTTGGTTATCAGGTTTCTGTTTTGACATGATACCGGTCGAGTTGTCGTGGTCATACAATATATGTAACTAGCACCGTTCTTTGGTATTTGAGCAAACCAGCTCAAAACAGGTTGCACTTGTATTAACAAATTCTCTTCTGCACATTACATCCAAAAATATATCCAGAAATGGTTCCTGGCCACAATAGCTCCTAAACCACGCCCAGAACCTTGTTTGAAAGGGTTCTTATTGGCCTGGGCCAAAGTTCTGCTGGGGACAATTTAACGGTACAGCTGATGGAACACATAGCTGGAAAAAGTCCCAGGTATTATTTAGTTTCCTGGTATGGGTATAATTAGCCTGATGAGACACTGACCTATGAATAAAATACGGTTTTTAAAATAAAACCTCAGGAAAGAAGCATTCTGCTTAATTCTGATTTTTTCTTTGCAGCCTTATCTCTTTGTGTATTGTTTGTCATTTTGTAAACATTCACTTAGATCAGTTTCTTTGCAAATGCTAGAATGTTGAAATGCTCTTTTGCTTAAATAGGAACACTATTCACCCATTCCTTTTTGTCTGATTTTCTATAAACTAGAAACCTTTACAAGGTTTTGCTTTAAAAATTAATTTTTCTCGTAGTTTTTCTAGAGAAAATATACTGTCTTTCAGATGGGAAACTTAAAAAAACCCCATTACATCTCTGTTAGGTTTTAATTTTTCTAGGAATAATCCATCCAGTACAGCTCAACATCTGTAAGCCTCAAGAGCAAGTTGTCATACTTCAGACAAGCACAGAGAAGTGAAGGAATTTTCTAAGAAGCCAGATATAATTTTATGGCAGTGAATTGCTACCCTATGAACACCGAGGAATTGTGGCGTTCCACTTCTCATTATGTATGCCCACAAGAGAAATATTAAACTAGGCTTTTCTTTGACTGTTGCCTTCGTTCTCTCTTTCTCTTGTACTTACTTATAAAATAAAGATCAAACTTCCTTGAATTCTTTTTATCTGCTTTGAAGTCTAGGGAAAACTTTTTTGGAAATTCTATTTTCATCTCTGTGAATTTATTCTCTAATGCTTCTAACTTGTCAAATATGGACTGTGCTGTTCAAGGAGCAGTTAAGAAAAAAAAGCCCATCTTTGAATCTACATGGATGGACAATCATTCTCACAATTCATGAAAGCCCTCAAAAACGTGGAGCCACAATATACTCTTCTTTTACCGCTTCTTTTGGACAGTTCTGAGGCATGCCTGCTAGATTCTGTGGAGGGGAAAAAAACAAGGTCTTTTTTTCTTATTTTTGCCCAGTAAATTACTTTGAGCATATGAAAAAAGCCCATCCTGCAGCTTTGGACTTCTATTTTAATAAAGAGAAAAAAAAAAGTTATTTCTTTATTTTTTTCCATCAGAACTCAATTTTTGCCTAAAGAGTTGTTACAGGAGGACATTTTGTATTTTTAGGAGGATAAAAAGTATCCAAGCCAGAGCTGTTGCTCAAAGGTGAGATGACAGACATACTGCCGTTTCCTGGGGAGGGGCAGGGGGTGTTGGGCAGGGGTCCCTTGGGTTAACAGAAAGAAGCCTGAATCTCTGACTGCTTGGAGAAGCACAGAAGAGATACTATCTCCTGTAGTGGATGTTATCCTGTTCCAGCAAAGCAGACCATGTGAGGGCAGTCCTCAGGCAATGCCTTAATGAATCCAGAAAGAAACCTCTAATTAGAAGCCATGCATGCATCTCCTGCCCTGGAGGGCTTGGTGCCACAGCCCCACCTGCAACTGAGCCCTCCTACCCCAGGCAGGGTGCTGCAGCCTGGCCACTTGGGGCCACGCTTGGGCATCTCGGAATGGCCCTGTGGGATGGGTCTTTGTCCCACTGCTGAGATTCAGCCCCATCCTTGCGGCTGCTGCATTAAATCCTCCTCACCACTTTTGCCCACAAAACTAGCTTTACTTTCATGTTTTCCCAAGCACCTGAACCCAGCTCATCCTAGACAGCATGGTGCTTCTCAGCCCATCTCCTGTGACCTACTAGTGGCCTGAAACGAACTATCGAACCATCTTCCCATCTGCTTGTTGCTCTAGACCAGCTGGGGCTTTTGAAGGAAACTCAAGATACGGGCAACCAAAACCTTGTTTGATTTGGAGAATGATAAACAATCTGATGGACCTGGTGGAATCATGGGAGATGTGCTGCATTTACAGTAAAACAGTATTGGGGGACGCTTGTTGGCTGGAAAAGCAACTGAAGGGGCAGTGCTACTCTCGGAGGATGTCCACTCACCTCCCATATCATGTGTCTTCAAAGACACTTTTTTCCTTTGCAAGTGATGGTCTGAAAAAGTTATTCATTGTTCCTAAAGATGGATGACACTCTGTTTAAAATCTTCTTGGGTCTGAAATGAATACAGATCGATCCGGGATGGTCTTTATTCTAAAATACTGTTGTAGCAGTTGAATGGATACTATAGCTGTAAGAATTTCCAGAACAGCCATACAGATATTTCTACTTTGCAGATGTGCATATCTAATGATGGATGTACATATACACACACATTCTGTTCAGATCACATCAAAAGGCTGAAAATGGCAGGCTTTACATTTCTTAAGCAACAGGTCTCATGAGGCAAAGTAGCTAACTCAGAGATCTGAAAAAGCATTGTATGGCTATGTTTTTGACAGGAAAAACCCAAACATAGAAGCCTGCAGGTGATGAAGTGCTTAGTGCAAGATTTAAATTCTCAGCCTTGTGCCAATTACATTTCAATTTGATGCAGTAAAAGATTTTCCTCATCCAAAACTAGTGATCAGCAAGAAGGAAGTGTCTTTTTCCCCGCTTTTGAAGCAAGTAGTGATTGTTTTAAATTATTAGGGGTTGAAACTTGGCCACCATCCAAGATATGTCGGGAGTTTAGGTCCTCATCTCCAGAGTGGAAAGCACACACCCAATTATTTGATCAGAACGTATTTTTTCAGCCTTGCTGACAAAGACAGGCTCAGAGATGACAATACAGATTACGATTTTCTTTTAAAATCAAAGAGGTTGTGATTTTATTTTGTTTTGATTTTGGTTTTGTTTTTTTTTTCTCTCCTGTCTTTTTTCCCATGGAAGAATTAGAACATATTCAATCAGAATGGTGCAATGTGTCTCTGGCAAACAGGAAAATTCCTCAGGGATCTAAATTAAGAATAAAACAAGTGAAGAAGGGGGCAACTCACAGCAGAGCATAGACACTGCCTCTTGTATGGCTTCACTCTTGTGTGTTTGATTGCCTGTGTGAGTTTTGCATCTTGTATGTTATTGTTTATCAAAGAGCAATCAACAAGGAGAGAGATTAGAGGGGAGGAAGAAAGGAAAAGAAAAAAGGAGAGGAGGAGAAATCTTATGCATATGTGAAGCCAAGGGATATTGCCTTTCAGGGTTCATGCACTGTTGTCTTTAATTTTTATGATATTTGAAAATAATGGTAATGAGTATCAGAGTTAAAATGCAAGGATTGATGATTTCAGAGAAAATACATTGCTCAGAATTAGCTAAGGCAATGGCTCCAAGGCTTTTCTAGACCAGTGAACCACCTTTAACCCTCAGCTGCCATGTGCCCTTTGAGGAACCCACCAGGGCATTTTTCAAAGCAAGGCCCGGAGCGAATGTGCAAATTGCATTTTGCTGAAAACTTCCTCCTGGCAAATCAGGAAAACTATGTTGAAAACAGCAGCATGGCATGTTTGGACACAACGTAAGTTAGTATATTTTTCTGTTTAATATCCAAGGCTTTTGGCCAATACAGAGCCATGGGCTACAGTTTGTGGACCACTGAGCTATGGAACCAGTCCTCATTTAAGAACACCTGCCAGGCACTCTTCATCCTGCAGGGCAACTTCCATACATTAAGAGTCCTCTTGGTAGGAAAATACAAAATAAAAAATTTTAAAAGGACTAGATTGCTGTGAGGTGATTTGCTTTTGCATATTGGGCTAGTTCAGCTGATGATGTCAAGCAAGTTTGCTGTGCTTTACTATTACTTAACTTGGAACCTGGAAAGCTGATTTTTTCTGGAATCTGCTTTTAAAACTAATGCTCCCAAGACTTATTTGACCTTGTAGCAAGGGCGAAGATGGTTTTGGTGATTTTGGTGATCAACAAAAATAACCAAACCACCAAGAGAGGTTGTGGAGTCTCCCCCACTGGAGAGATACAAGAACTGTCTGGACACAATCCTGTGCCATGTGCTCTAGGATGACCCTGCTTAAGCAGGGAGGTTGGACCACATGACCCACTGTGGTCCCTTCCAACCATACCAGTTCTGTGACTCCATGATTTTTTAAAGCTTGATAAAAGAAATAGACAAAATTGCAAAGCTGGGTTGAAATTTCTTACACCTACTCATTTTGCTGGCAAGTATTTGAGGTGTGTTTGTTTGTTTGTTTACACAAAATCAGATTTGTTTATGTGTGTTCAATAACCACCTATTGAATACCTAATATGACAAGTCAGTATGCGCTAAAATGCCTGCTTATCTTGGTAGATATGTGGGACTAGGGTGTTCTTTCTATCTGATGATAATCAAATATAACATAATCCAACTCTAATGAGAGTGAAAGCAAAGAGAAATGCAGGAACAGATTAGGAGTTTTTAAAATGAAGATAGGTAAACCTGCAAATTTGGTGGGCATGGTAATGTAAAGCACTAAGAAACTGGCTTACAGTCTGTAGTACCAGTTTGCTTTCACTGACCTGACATACTGGCTGTTCATGGACCACTTAATATAATGACAGTGTTGACCTGAGATCCTTCCTGTGAGGCACAAGAATGAAAGAGGAACAGCCTTCCCATTGACTTTCCTTAATTTTGTGCATTCGTCAGAAACCAAACATTTTGTGAGGTATTGATTTGTGCTCCTAGTTTTCTTGATCCTTAATGATATAATACCATGTAAAACATTTTAAAGAAAATGTTGTAATCTTATATGAGAACAAACTGTTCTGCCAATAAGTAGTGTAAGTGTACCACAAAACCAACTCACCCTTAACATGACAGCAATTTCTTCAGCGACATTTATGAGCTCATTGAAAGAACAGTAGCAATTTTATTCATTGTTTGGGGCTTACTACCCAATGTATAATGAAAGTGTTACGAAAATGAGAAGTTGCATATAACGCAACTCTTTTGTAGTGTAAATAACACAACCATATAAATTATAAACACACTAGAATTATATTAAACACATATACATTCTATGCAAAGCAGAATAGACCTTTTACCAAACTAAGCTGTATTTTAATTAGGAGAGTGGTAACAAGCCTTTAAAATCAGCCAACACTGTATTTTGGTTTTAACTCAGAAATTCTGGGGCTTTATGAATTCATGACAGACCCTTAGGGATACACTTTCAAAGCACTGCACAGGATTTTAGCCATGCAAATCCCATTAAAATCAGTGGGAGACATGTGGCTAAAACCCAGGCACGGCTTTGGAAGCAACATGCCCCTTAATGTTATCTAGACAGTGTTTCGGCCTGTGAATTTCCCTGCTTCCAATTTCTACAACTGAATTCAAAAGGAAATAAAATTTGCCATGGGGATGTGGGAATTTTAAGAGGATGCAGGCTCTTTTAGTTCCAGAGACATAGTTCTGATCTAACAACTATATTACACATGGTAAAGGTAGGTTTCATCTGTGCTTTACATGCTTTATCTCTACCCAGCTATTTTGACCTGCATTTTTACTATGCAACAATGTAGGCAACTGACTTTGCAAATAAACGTATTGTAGTGCTCTGCAGATTATAATTCCTCTTAACAGAGTCTTTGGATTGAGTAAACAATGAAGTTCCTTTTGGAGTGATGATAGCATTTGACTTGAGGCCTGTGGTACCCTGAGCAATGTAGTATCTGCTCTTAGGCATTTCAGAAAGACCCAAATGCACTACAAAAGTCACAGATCAGGTACTCCCTGGTAAGAGTAGTAGCTGATCAGCATGAGTTTTAAACAGGTGGGTCTTCCCTGCTTGTCTGAGTTGCAGGAACACTGGTGGGGATCTGCAGAGATGGGCAGGGATGAGCTCGGAAACACATTTTGCTGTTAGGTGAGAAGCACTTCATTCTCTGAAGCAGACAGAGAAATGAGGCAGTCTCTGGACTGTGTGTCTATGACCAGACATTAAATATGGAAGTAAAAATTAATATGTCTGAGGAGTTTACTCAGAGAAGTGCCAGGTCCTTTAGTCAAACTCAGTTCGCGGTCAGTGAAGCAAAAACTTCTGATTTGGAAGGCTGGTTGATACTGAGAGGAATGCGGAAAACCTGAATCCACAAGAAATGTGCATAGACACATACAACAGAACAACAGCATTCTGAATGGTGGACCTGCTTGTCTGTATGGCAGGTAAAAACAGACATAAAATTTGAGTCCCAGGAAGAAAGATTACCTAATGCCATGACTTTTGAGACCTGTAGGTCAAGGTGTCTTGAAGAAAGTTAACGTCAAAGAATTTGGAATTATCTCTCCATGCTTTCTGTGCCTACAGAAGGAGTCACAATTGCAGTAAAACCCGGTAATTTTACAGTCAGGGGCCGAGCAAGAAGATTTTTGGTACTGCAGCTCGTCTGGGAGCACCTCACGGGGCACCCCGGCTCTGAGAGGTGATGCTTGGGCCGTTTTGGGGTTCAAGGCCGGACGAGCTGGCGCAGTCTGTGCAGTGCCCGTGCCGTAGGCAGGCGCTGGACAGGCAGGGCCGGCGCTCCGGCCCCGGGCCCCGCACTAGGTGGAGCTGCAGCCCGCGCCGCGGGAGCGCCGCCGCCGCCCTTTGTCCGCCGGGCGGGCGGCACCGCGGCGCGGAGACAGCCCGGCATCCTCCCTCCCGCAGCGCTCTCAGCCACGGCTTGCTTCAAACAGCAAATCTTCCCCTCAGCGATGCGGTGTAAAAATCCCGTCCTCGTGGATTGGGGTTTGTGTTTTGTTTTGTTATTTTTAATTGTTGTTTTGGCAGAGCTTAAAATAAATTGTCCTAATTATCCCACCTAATACTGTAATCTCGGTATTAAGACTTATGAAAACGAAAAGATATTTAAAAATTAAAATTGTACTCCAATGTAATTTGCCGTGCAATTGAGAGACATTAAACCGCGTTGTTTTATCTTTCTGGTGTTCTTAATTCACAATAGGATATGTTTCCCTGTTTCCCTGAATTATCTGGAAACACCATTATAATAAATTTAAACTTTGGGGTCCGCCATCCCATCGTGTCTGTGTCCAACACCACTACACCCCCTCCCCCCAGTTTTACGTTACTAAATTGTTCAGGGGAAAAATATAAATAAGGCGAACACGTCCCCCCTTCAACAACCACACCACACCGCAATCCCCCCGCCCCCCCTCGTATATGCCTTTACTTTTTTTCTACACTCTAATGACATTTGGCAGGCTCAACTGTGTAATGCTTGACTGGTTTTATTGTTGTCTGCTCCCAGTGGGGAATAGTTGACACTGCTCTCTGTTTTCAATTGATATCCATTTTCAACAATATTGCTTTCTATTAGATTCCTGCACAGTTTGTGCCAGCCAAACCGAATATTTACAGTGTTGCCCTCAAAGCCTCAAATCAACAAACATTAAAATAAGTAAAATATGCATTTACTATCTGACATTTTAAAATTTCCCTTTCAAATTATTATTTTGACTATATTTCACAACAAATGAATCAAGGATTAAAGACACAGTATTGCCACTTAAGGTAACTCAGATTGATTTTTGAGTTTTAAATGACAGGGTAAGAGGGTGCATGAAAAGAGGAAAACCTAATGCACTTATCTGCATTTCATTAGCTTCTATGATCACTTCTCTGAAAGAGGGTGCACAGATTTATATTGATCCTAGTTTCCAATCTTTATGTTGAGTGACATTGTTTGTTGTATAATCTGATTAATTCCAAGTAGTTTGCTTATGTAGTAAAATACTAAAATCAACCCTTGGAATCTTTAAATTTTGAGTTACCCACTGAGCTTAGAGGCTCTTCTGGGGCAGACTTCTGTTTCTTGTCATTGCTTTCATGACTTCGTCTCTGCCTGCATTTCCCAGCTCTCCAGCCCTGCACTGTCTCAGTTCCTTTCACCAACTCTTTTCACTTCTGACACCTCTTTATCAGTTTCCACACTCACCTCAGAGGATTCTCCATTAATGGCATGTGTTGCTAATTTTTGGTCACAAGTCATTTATTATGTGCAATTTTGGCTCTGTAAAGCCCAGTTTAAGCAGTCTTGTTGATTTGCAGGAAAATTATGGTGGATAAGGTAATGAAACATCATTTATGTACCTTTCCAAGTTTTTTGTGATGACCTCTTCTACCTCCCTCTCTTCCTCACACATCTCCTTCCTTTTCTTTATCATCTTTGTTTTCATCTTCATCTTTAGAAGCTCTAACCTGTCTATCTTGTGCAAAAGACCTTTGAAAGATGTCAAGTAAAAGACTCAAAGCAGAGGAAATTCTGCTTCTTCTTTTGCTTGTGCTCCCTTCCACCCCTTCCAAAATGCCAGCTAGAGCTTTAGATGAGATACGAATTTTGAAAATTTTTTGTTCCTGGGTTCCTGCTGTTGGAAAGACCGAAGATGAACACTGAGAAGGGCCATGCCCTGGCCATCAGCCCAAGGGCAGCAGTAGAAACTCAGGCTCAGCAGGAGCACGAGGACACAGTCTTTGTGTGAGGGAAGGAGACAGGCTCTATCTGCACTCCCCTGTAAGCACTGCTGGATCAGCTCTTGCTCTTCCAGCATGAGGATGGAGAAGAGTGATGCTTGGGCCAGCCACCTCTAAGTTGTTAGGGGCTTAGAGACAGCCTTTATCTGTCCTTCAGCAGGAAGATCCAAGTCTTTTTCTCCTGTGATATACTATAATTAGCCTACAAGCCTTGCTGGAACCAGAATATTTAGCAATGGAAGTAAACTTGCATAATGTTGAAGCTGATTTATGTTCATGTAAACTGCTTGTTTTTACACTTTCTCGTTAAAACAGTAACAAAAAGATACCAGCTTCATAAGAAAGTACATAAAAGGACTACATTCAGAGAAAAATGGGAAGAGCCAGAAATTAGGGAACAGACTAACTGAAGCAACTGTGGAAGTTTATTTGGCCCCTTTGTGTGCATAACATTCTGATGCCTTTTTTTTTTTTCAGGTGACAATATTGTCCTTAATCCATAGGCAAAATACTTCCTTCCCTGCACAAGATGGATAGTGTTTACTGAACTGGTGGTTATTCAATATTTTGTTTTCCCCATCAGTCAGTGCATGACCTTAGGCTTTATTTACCAAACACCATCCAAGCTCTGCACTTAATACAGAATTATTAATTTCCTCCTGGGCTATTCTTTTACTCTTCTCATCAACAGTGCTTCACAATGGTTAATGGAGTTCTATATTTGGCCTGTGGCATAGGGCTCTCAGTTTTTCTCAAATTGAGTGTGTGATATCCTTTCCATTCCTGATATTTATTACCTTTCCATAATGGCACAGATGTGCAGAGGTCTGATCATAAATTGGTTTCATCTCCTGTGCGGAACCCCAAAGCCCCTGAAGTCCTGGAAGTGAAACGCTGGCTCTTCCCCAGTGCCCCAGTGCTTCAGGGTGGGTAGGGCAGAGCCTAGAGGGGAGCTCCATCAGCCTCCCCCTGGTCACAGCCCCTCTGCTCCTGCTTTTTGGTGTAAAGAGGATGAACTGCACTGTTCCCTTGTAATCTGTCTGGATGATTTGTGTTGTCATAGCTCGTACACTGTGGAAAATGCATTCAAATATAACACATAAGCTGTCAGAAAGCTACCAGTCTAAGACAAATAATGTACAAGAAAAAGGCACTTGACAGAGCAGAGATGACTTAAAGGCTTTAAAAAAAGTCAAAACCTCAAAATATTTTGTGACATGGGGCTTATCTCTTTTCTTTGTTGTTGTTGTTGTTGTCAGTCCTTAGAGCAAAATTCATTTGTTTATGACTGTTTAGAGAAACCCCAAGTTTTCTCTTCTGGAGGTTAAATGGGAGCCTTTGGCTGAGCCAAAGGTGGGGAGGTGATTTTCACCTAAGTTTCTTTTGAAGGAAGACAGTCATCAGAGTCAACAAGTCAGGTAAACACAGGCAAAGCAGAGAAGCCCTACACTGCTGCAAATCAGCACAGCTCAAGGAGATCTAGACTTCGTGAGAAGAGATTTGATGTTTTCACTTGGCAACACAGCCCTTTTGCGCCCACTCCAGGCCCTTATTCAAGCACTGATTAAAGCTGGTTGATTACAATGGTAACCAACCACGGCATCCCAAGGTGCTCCCTACCACCTGTGAAATCCAGGGTATCCTGTATAAGAAAGACACACACACAAACATTGCAGGGATAAGCTAATGTTGCCTGAGAACTGGTTATTTTGTGAGATAATATTATGGGATAGTGATTGCCTGGTAGATAATTGTGTGTGAAAGGGTATTTTGTCATACTTGTTTGGCTTTTTTCCTTGAGTAGGCTGAAAGCTGGAATGCATTGCATTTCCAAAACAGAAAGAGCTGGATTCTAGAGTGACTCCACAAAAAAATAAACGTAAAAACTACAGCATTCACATGAGAAACGATGCAAAGGAAATTCTGCAATTACCAAGGTAGATTCCACTCTGTTAAGTGAAGGGGAAAGTAAAGCTTTGTTTTGTGGTTCCAGGATGCTTTTAACATTAACTATATATGTTCACCAATTGACAGAAAGAAGAGCGCAGTAGATTATACAGCCAAGGTATGATTGAAGACATGTAGGCAAGGGGCAACTTGGGAAGCATTGATCACAATCTCATTAGATCTGAGATTGCAGCGAAAATGAATGCTAAATGAGGAGAAGGAGAACAAAAAGATGCTGGAGTCAGACTTGTGTTTCTCCAGAGGAATAGCTACATGGTTGTAAAAATCAAACTGTCTGAGGAGTGGGACTGAGGGAAAAGAAAACCCCAAGAACTAAAGAATAGAGAAAGAAAAGCACGTAGCCCGCTCCTCTGCCAGCAAGGAGTGTACCAAGAAAAGATAAATGTGGCTAAATAAGGAGTTTCACACCAAAATTGGGAAAAAGAAAAAAAGGGGAAAAAAAGAGAATAATCTGATGGGCAAGTTAGAAAGGAGAAACCATGTCGTCCAAATAGCTACGTGCAAAGTCAGAAGAGAGACAAAAACAAAGGAAGTGTGCTAAGTAACAATAGCCAAAGAAATCAAGCTAATTAGTATGAAGCAAACAAGCTTGACAGACTGGCTGAGGCCAGACAGAGGGTGGAGAGGGGAGGGCAGGTAAGAGGTCAAATGAGCTCTTTGCTCTAGTATTCATTTAACAAGATGAAGGTCACATCTCAGAAAGTGTGATAGATTTTTCTGGATGGGGAAAGTGAAATGTCATCAAGAATTATGGTTATGTCATAGCAGTACTCTCATAATCTTGACAAGTCTCCAGTCCTCGCTTAATTAGTAGGCTTCATGTTTCTAAAGGGGCAAATATAATAAGAAGAGCTAGCTGAAAATATTTAGCAATTCTGAGGAGACGCATGACATTTTCCTTATTGTATTTTCCCATTTTCCGTGCATCAGTCACAAAATTTTAAATTGTCTGCAAAAGACAGAACTTGGTGGAAGATGAGAGGCTTATATATTTTATCTACATCATCTAATGCCTCAGTGCCTGCCTATTGTCAAAATTCCACAAAACACTTACTATACATACTTTCTCTAGGTGTACCAACAGCTCTGCTGAAGTCAGTAGAATTACTCTAGTGTAATTAAAATTAAACATTTTCTCCAAGATTGTATTAGAGCAAATGCTAAATGCTAGCATAATCAGTCACAGTGAAATACTTTCTTTTATTTTGCTATGAAAGACATGCCAGAGCCATAGTGGAGGGTGAGCTGGGGACACTCTAGTCACAGAAAATGCACCCACGAAGTCTCTAATGGACACTTGTCACCTCTGGGAAAAGAATTATCTCATTCCCAGGGTCATAATTTTTTCACTTAGCACAACTGGACAAAGGCTCTTCTAATGCCTTACCCATGCTGGGGTGATATGATCAAGCTGATGAAGAGGAATATGGTTCTCTTCAGTTATTTCAGTAAGTTGAAACTTAAATAAAACAAGGCTGATGGCTGGAAAATGCTCTCAATCCCCTCCTTCACAGTCTGTGAAGAAGCTATTCCAAAGTGTTTAATATGCACAAGGAAGAAGAGGTGGATTGATGCATTCTTGTAGAAACATTTATGTGTGTATTATATTTGTCATAATTTACTTTAGAAATGTAAAATAACGGTAAATCTTCCAACAAAAGAGAAAATTTGTGAGGGATGTTACAAACTCCAAACACAAACCAGATGAATGCTTTTTGTCATTTTCTGATGTTAGATCAGAAGTCTTGCTATTTTATATGAAAAGGGAAAGAAAGAAAGAAATAGGAGTTGATAGAGGCTTGGAAAATCTTGAATGACCTGTCAAGAGCTCTTACTGATGAAAGTTAAAGGCAACACTTGTAAAAATGAATTACATGAGCTATTTTTTATACTGCACACAGTTTAATAGTGGACTTCAATCTATTTTATGAGACAAATACCTTAATACAGATGATTTGCAAAAAGAATGCAGTATTTACCCAAATAAGAATAACATCCTCAACTACATTTAGTGCTAATTTAAAATGACAAGGGCTATCAATCCTCAAACTCCTCAGTATAACCTAATCACCAGCTGGGGTCAGGCCAACATTTGCTTTCTAGCAAAGTATTGTAGAAATAGATGAATTGCCCTGCTCTCCAGAGCATTTAATATTGGCTGCTTCTGAAATCAGACAATCAGCCTTGAGGAAACATCACAGTATCTTGTGCCTTTTTAGTTATTAGTTTTTACTAAGTCCTTAGCTTCTAATATTTTTAAGTGTGCCACTTTTCAAGTTCTGTTATTTTCTTATATGCATATTAGTTTAGAATCTGTGATTTACTGCTGTAACCTACAAAAGACTCTGAAAAACAAAATCTGCCTCTCTAAGGTCTTTTTACCTTAGGTATATAAATTTGAAGAAAATAAAGAGGCTGAAGCTAATTGCCAGAACAAATAAGAAATTTGGAAAGGTTTTTGCTTTTACGAAATTAAAAGAAAACTACCTGAGCCAAAAGGCAAGTAGTGAGTGTGGAAGTAGATATCCTGATGATGGATAATTATCCATAATTATCGTGGTAGAGTTTAGCTTTTTTTTCTGAGCAGATACAAACTTCATATCTCTGATACAGTCTTCTCTGATTTTATATGTTTCTACTTAATAACAATAATAGTGTAGTTTAGTGTAAATTGGTTTGACTTTTCTACTTCTCCAAGAAAAGTATTTAGCTGAAGAGGCAACAGAATGAAACTACCCTCGATTGTCAGAATTTTGGGTCCTAATGATGCCTTAAGTTTTAACTTTTATATTTTTCAAATCCTATACTGCTTAGTGTGTAACTCTGAAGTTTCTTGTGGCCTGTTAGCTATTGTTCTCTCATGCTGGTTAGACATAACAAGCCTCTCTCGGTTTCCACCTCAAGAACACCAGGCCCCAAAATGTGTAAACTAAAGCCTCTGAAGAGAAGGGCAAACTTGGGCTAGTTACATCATTAACTGAGGTCATAATTGGACAATTAACCCTGATATTCAAATAAACCAAACTTATAAAAGTGTGAAGAACTCGTGACTTGGAGTCCATCTTGGGTATAGCATTTGTCCTGCCCAGGGTGTACCTTTGAAGGCCCTTCAAATAAATACCTACCTTTGTTCCCTTATTCCTGTCTAGTCTCTGTGTCTTTAGGTGGCCATCTCAGGCATCAGTACACATTGAATGAGGTCTGATTTGGATCCCTTACAAAAACTTCAGAAAGAGTTTGCTTTTGAGAAGACAGACGTCCAAATCTGAGGGAAAGATAAGTAATTTTTCAAAAAGTTTCTCCTCTAGACATTTAATTTGTCATTTTTAAAAATATACATCTACAAATATAAGTGTACTGAGTAGTTCCTTTTTTTTTTTTCGCCACTAGCTAGAAAACAGCAAAATGGTTTTAACCTGCCATAAATTAATGGACTTCTGAGTAGTCCATTGGGAGGTGATGGATGAGCGTTCACCATTCCACCACATTCTCACAAGCTCTTGTAACACAATACCACAGCATGAGAATTTTTGTATAGAACACAAACATACATACGTATAATAATATCTGTCAACCCCTGCCTAAAATGTTACCAAAAGAATTTGCAAAACATCTTCAGCATGATAGTTTCTCTGTATTACTGCATGCTGTTTAAAAAGCCTACAATAGCACCTTCGAAACTCAAGACTTTTTTCCTCCTAAGTGCAGACACTTAACTTTAAAAAATGCTGATATTTTATTGTCATGACTACCTTTATCCTGTTCCTAGGTGCCTCTGTCCCATTGCTCTCTAGGCAGCAGAAGAGTATGGAAAGCTCTGTATGTAGCCAGAATTGGAATGCTGCAGGGTAAGACACTTCTACTGTCCCTTACCTCAGTAAAAAAATTGTGCAGCATGTCACGACTGCTGTTTCAGGCATTAGGCCAAAGAATAATGAAATTTTCAAGTGGAGCAATTTTTCTCGCCTTTCTGCTCCAAAACAACAGCTCCTAACTTTCTCTATTTGTTTCACCAATAACTACAGTTGTGAACTGAAGAAATGATGTCTTAAAAGTGGACATGCCTAATCAAGTTCTTATCACCTCAAACTGTGACTGCTAAAGGTTGTGATGTGAATCATAATTTACCATGTTCTGGAATCTCTTAATTTTGGTTTTTAAATTATTCTCAGGTGATATCTTGGAAATAAATATATTTATCTCCTGTGATGGTCCTCTTCCTTTTCCAGATCTTTATTAAAGCAGGTCACAAACTTTAGTTGTTTAAAAACTTACCTGGAGAGATGATGAAGACTCCCTGAGTCATATTCTTCTGCTATTGCTGGGTCTGTCTACACCGTACTTATCTTCACCACATTGAAGGTTTGGATCTCTGCCAGGGGTCCAAATTGGACAATACAGTCTGAGAAGATCTTGAACAGATCATATTCTTCTGCAGTGTGGCTTAGAAATTTCTAAGAAAGCAATTTTTATGTTGTTGTTTTTTGGGTTTTCTTCTGGTTTTTCCCTTTATCATTTGCCTCATTCCTGTCACCTCTCTGCAGAACTCTCTCTAACAAGGGAAATGAAAACACAGTCCATTTGTCCTTTAAGCAGCTGCTGGAAGCTGTGAGCCATTCAAAGAAACAACCCAGGACATCACTAAGGGTGATGAGTTATTGTCAACACCTCATGAGCTATCAGGTGCTTTTTGCCCTGATGTCAGTAATGAAACTCATTCTATAGCTGACTCATTTGAAATATCCCTGGGTCAGGCTGTTTCTGGGCTCATGTTTCAAAGATGGCATACAGTGTTGAACAACAGAAGAAATCAGTCCTCACGCTTTTTTCATTAGGTAGGAACAATTTGTAAGCACAAAACTAAAGCAGTGCAAAACTGATAAAAAGATTTATACAAACAGTAGTGATTTGATCCTGAAGATGCCTTCCACATCTGTATTCATCTCAACTGTAAGAAAGCTGGAGTCAAAATGAAAAATCTACGCAATTCGCCGACATGTCCACATTCACACTGCAGAAATGTATCTTCTGGAAACATTGAAAACTAGAGACTTGAGGTTCTGGCAGTACCCCTACCTGTGCAATGTCTATCACATTCAATTCTTTTCAGGTACCCTGATGTGAGATGTAAAGTGCTTCTAATGGCCTTTCGATTGCTGCAGAAGGTCCTTTTCTTGAGTAAATCGTCTCCTAGTGGATGCTTTTCTTAGATCATTTTATCCACTTTATAAAGTCTTTTTTCTCCTGTGGTTTTATTTTCCTTCAAAGTTTTAGAAGGTGAAGTTATCCTCTGTTGTACCCAAAGTCCACTGCTGAAGTGAGATGTCCAGCAACAGGTGGTGCAACAGGATGACATCATAGACTGACTGATTCTGGTTGCAAAACTAAAGCTTATGGGACATTTAGGGTTGGAAATTCAGCATGTGGCTTCTCCACAGGACTGTCTCCCTGGGAATGACAGCCACTGTGGAATCTACCAGCAGCCCCTAGAATACAGGTCAGCTTTTCAAAAGTAGTATTTTGCCCCCAGCAATGGAGACTATTGGCAACAAAAAAATCCAAGATTGTATCAACCATCTTTTGTAGATCACGAGACTTCCACATTATCCTTATCAAACTGATGGTTTTCTTGTCTCTTTCGTCTGCTCGCAGAGAAACTGAGGCAGACTGTACATTATCCCTGCCACTTTCCAAGGGTGAGGCCATTTTTTCCTAAGTACCAAGTGCAAAAGACAATATTGAAGGCTTCTGTATTTTCAAGACTTGAGGAAAGGATCACCCAATCCCTCCACATTTCTTTAGCAAAACTCAGATCCAGACTGCTCCACTGTCTCAGGATTTCTCTTCACAATCCTCTGGCTAGAACGGCAAGACAGCCCCAAACAATTAATGAGGCCAGAATGAATTCAAGTCACGGTCTTATGCAGTATTTAAACAGATCCTTGATTACCACATGAGAATAAAAGCATAAATTTCTTGAATTCCTGGGAAAGCAGACCTACACTGTGATAAAGACCTCTGTTTAAAAATATAGGTTTTTCAGTCTTTTCACTCTAGGAGCTAAAAAGACAGGGAATCCCTTGCAGCCTATCTGTTTGACAAGTATATATTTTTTCAGATGTGAAAAGTGAAAGTGTATCTGTTTTACAGAGACTATGACACATTTTTTTGTTCTTTTATATCTCTTTTTTTCTTTTTTTCCACTCTCTTTTAAATGAATGGGGCTTGAGCATTTTTGTTTGTTTTTTTTGTTGTTGCTTGCTTTTTTGTTTTGCTTTGGTTTTTTTTTTCTGAGTCTCATTTTGTCCATCCCATTTTTGCATCTAGTAAAAGAGTGGGGAAGTAAAACCAGTGATGGAGAAGGATATATCTTCTCCATGGTTCTCCACTGCTGTGTAGAAGATAGCCACTTGCCAGTCCCAGCAGTTCCTGATATATTCAAAGTAAAGGCTGTATTGGAAAAAGGATCTGGAGGATGAGCTGACTTTCTCCCATTAAATCGTCTCAGATCAGTCAAAGGTTTTAAGCCTTTTGTAACCTGTTACTCCTCCCAGTAGCTGGTCTGCACTGGAGCGAGCCTAGTTGGGAAGGGGTTGTTAAACATTGGAACAGACTGCCCAGGGAGGTGTTGGAGTCACCAACACTGGAGATGTTCAAGAAAAGACTGGACATGGCACTTGGTGCTATTGTCTAGCTGACAAGGTGGTGGTCAGTCAAAGGTTGGACTCGATGATCTCAGAGGTCTTTTCCAAAGTAAATGATTCTGTAATTTTGTGATTCTTTGAATTTTCCCTGGCTCTTGGATCTCTGAGGAAGTGCAGGGAAGATGAGAGAAAAACACATTGACTCTTGCATATGTGAAGCTCCAGACGGCGAGCATCCTCCGTGCCTGGGATCTGGAAATGCAGTCTGTTTAAAAAAGGATTGGAAAACCACTAAAGCTTTTCAGTGGCCTCATATCACTCATGTTTCTTTTTCGATAATGGCAACATGCTGTTGTATCATGGGTAACCAGTGCGACAGGGCATTCCCAGGGGTCAGGCTGGCAGCCCTGCCAGGTCAGCCTTGGGCAATGCACAGCATGACCTGGACACGCAGATGGGACACTTTTAGGTGAGAGGTCTGCACACACTGTGCAGCTTAGCAGGGCTCTTGCATCGTCTGTACTGTCAGCATTGCACTTTTCCCAAGCACTATGTACTTTCAGTACAGGATTATAAAAAAGAAATGAAACTGGAGCCTATTAAGCATGTTTACTCTTTGCGGCAAATATTTTACCACGTAGTTTTGTGCACAGGAAGTGCTGTAAACTTCAGCATTGCTGCTGGCTCCTTTGTAATCACTCTGCTGATTATGAATTGCTGCCTTTTGGCAGTTGCTGCTCGCACGGTTATGATTCCTGCTAGTGGGAGGGTAATAGAGGGGAAAAAAAGGAAAAAAATGTGCAGGCCAAGGAGACCTCAGGACAATTAACGTCCTTCAGCAAAGTGGAGTAGGGTGCAAGATAAACTAGCCAAATCCAAGGCTCGTGGCAACTCTATCTTCTCCCTCCTGCAAAGGTTTTATCTAAAAAGATATATGTGAAGAAACTAGACCTACCAGTTGAGACTTGAACACAGTATATCAGAAGAAACTACGTAGCCTGAGAGCTGGATTACAGATATCACAGCAAAAGTCTGTTCAAAAAAAGAAGTGAAAAACATTAAGCTGTAAGATAATCCAAAACTCACCCCTTTCCTCTGTGTGCAAAACAGTGATTTGAGTCAAAAAACAAGAAGAAATCTCCATGGTTATATGATAGCTGATGTGTATTATTTATTTTTATGAGATAATCTAAAGCTTTATACAGTAAATGTGAGTATTATAGGATTTGGTGTGCTATTATTCTCATTATGAACTCATATGTTTCAGAAGTTTATAACCTGGGTGTTAGAACTAGTGTAGAGGCTTTGGAACTTGCTGTAACTTAGCTCAGCCTGAGGCACTGACCCTCTCTGGTCTCCGTGAAACTGGGTGCTTACCAGTCTGGCCCTGGTGTGGTGAGGAGCAGGATGCTGTGGAACTAATGGGAGTCTGTCAGTTGGAGTGGGAGAATGGACCTCATTGATTTGTTTTGGATGAGCTCATTATGTGGGGGAGAGCAGGACATGTACATATGGAAAACTTTATCCAGTGAATTTCACACCCATCATGGAGTTGAGTAAGTCAGTTCTTTGTTAGACTGTTGACAGCAGATGGCTAACTGAAGGCATTGCTCAGTAATACGTTATATTTCTCTCTTTTTTTGCTGTTCGGTTCTGACTCAGGCTGGACATCCAGGAAAACCTAAGCCTTTTGGTTTGGAATTTCTAGGTACCCTTCAGGTTGTTGTTCTTGGCTTCCCCCCTTCATTGTCCTTCTTGGTCAATCAAAATTCTCTTTAGACTAATTTCATGACACATTCTCTGTTTAGCTGCTCTCTGTCTTTTCTTCAAGGTAGAAAATCTGCCATTTTCCAACTCATGTTTGTAACCTCTTCATCTGTCTTGTATCTTCTTTTCATCTCACCCTGTTCCTTTTTCTTTTCTCCTTGTTTAGCCCAGTGGCAGAAAAGCATTATTAATGATTCCTGTGAAAGTAGCATTTCTGCTTGCATGAGAGTGCTGTCAGACAGATCATATTTGCTCACCATAATGTGTCTCACTAGATTGTAATGGGGCATCTGATGAGATTAGATTCAAATTCCAGGACTTCACATCTGCCCTTGCACAGTCCCTTAGCTTTTTTCCCTAAGAAGATAGAGATTTTAGTGCCTTGGCTTCCATAAACTTCTTTGTTCCTACTCCTTGAACTTCTGTGCTAACTAAGACTGTTGTGGGGAGTGGATGCTTCAAGCTTCTAGTTGTGCACATAGTCCCAGTGAAGCCGGTGGGCTATGGAGTGAGCACTAGTAGCCGACGTGTTGGCGTGGATGATCAGAGTTGGTCTTGTTAGAAATAAGCTTGGTATGATGAGATCCAAACTTCTCTTCTTTTAATGTAGGAAATCCAAGATTATATCTTATCCCCATCCTTGTCTCAGCATTTTTGTGAAGGGTCAGGTTAAAAAGCAAATTTTGCTCACAGAACTGCTTTTAATTGCCTATTCACATTCTCCAGTCTCAGTTCTTCAGGAGAATATGTCTGAGCAGATGGCTCTGACTATAGCATGGGCTATGTACCACATAAGAGTACTCTGGCAAATATAGTTAGGTATCTGTCTGATATGGATGACAAGAGACAGTGAAATATGTGAGAGTGTGAAGCTGAAGTGTGGTTACTTCTAAATGCTGAATTAGGTCTGGTTCCATTTTTGTTTCAACAGTTGTTACTTTCTGTAGGAGTACTACAGCAAGCTGAACTCAACTTTTCACTTTACCATGCTAGTAGGATGAGCAACCTTCAGAGCAGAAAGATGTGAGAGTTGTAGCGGACAGTCTGACAGAGCATAGGAGTCAGAATTTGGGGGTGGGTAGGGAGAATGCGATGATAAAACACTGTGGTAAGTGATTTTTGTGACTGGAAAACCAATTCCTCTCAATGGTACCTGGTAGAATAGTTAAGCCAGGGTTATTATCTCTGGTTTCTCCTGAAGAAGAAACAAAAGTGGGGTGCTGACATGATGCTAAGAATAATTGTTGTCATCTTGGTGTCAGCACGGGGAAATTAGGCCTTCAGGCCTCTGCTGGTTTATTCTCTCCATCAGGCTGGAGTGTCACACAATAGGTAAAGAGGTAATACACTGGGATAGAGAGCGCTTGGGCTATCATTTGGGAATCATCAACAAAAATCTTTTCCTTTTTAATCTTGTCGTAATTCCTCAGAGTCCTCTTTATGTTTTCTTGGTGTATGAGGTAGTGGTGTTCTCTGGGAAAAGGCTCATATGGAGAAATAGGTTTATACTACATCTGGAGGACACTGAGGCTTGTCAGTCCGATATCCTCTAGAAAAAAGACCCGTAGCAGGAACAATTGGCCAGGTCTTCTGTGAGCTGTTGCAAGAAGCTATGTGGCTGTCCATTTCTCAGCTCTGGAGAAAACTGGGAAGATTCAAATGATACCATTTGCCTAAAAGCTTGATTTAAACCCTTGTGGAGCTCTACATCCTCAAATTTGTTTTAGTATTCCTGAGAGGATACTCAAAAGAGAAAATGAAGACTTGGCAAAGCTAAATACTCATAGTCATGTGAGAAAACGAGTTTTTTGACATTCATTTGTCGCTATTTGTCATTACATAGTTTGTTCAACATGCTTAGGAGCCAAAATAGTGACACAAAGCTGATGTTACCAGGCATAGACCCTGAAAAATACGAATGGCTAAAGTAATGTGTGAACTGTCTCTGCAGCTGGATATAGTTTCTCTAGATGATGAATGACCAACACATCTTTGATGACTGGGATGGACTCATGAATTTGCATAAAGAAAGTAGATGGCATTTGTCAGCTTCCACCGTCTGGGTGTTAAAACATTTAGTTTTGGAAGCAATTATCCTTCTTTTTCTTCCCTTTTCCCTTGCTATAGGGAAGGAACTCCCTTTACACATCTCAGTGTCTTCTGTTTGCTCTTCTTCATGTCCATCCTCAAAAGACTTTTTTGTGATGTTTGCAGAATACCCTCAAGACTTTGGAGATCTAAAACTCTGAATTACCATGATGGCCAACATTGTCCCTCCCCCCACTTTTTAGTTCCCTTCTCTTTGCAGTTATCTGTCATCTCCCACTTTATGCTGAGTTTGGCAGGTCTTAAGGACAAAGACTGCAGGTCCATGAGTAGGGCTCATAAAATAGCAATTATAGTAATTGAGAACTAATTCTCCTGAGGTAATGGAGTCATCTCTAGACACCTTTCTTTAAAAGCAGAGATATATTCTCTTTCCATCAATGTTCCTCTTGCAAACTCCGTGATCGTTTCCGACATGAAAGCAGTTCATAGACTGTGTATGTTTGTGTGTACACTTTATAACAGAAATATTTTTTCAGGGAAATATAATGTTTCAGTTGCCACTGCAAACATGTCAGAGGAGTATGTGAAACTGAGCTAACACAGTGCAGAAGCTTTATTGGCAATTACTCCTGAGACACACGCAATGGACATTTAATTACTAACAAAGCCACTTATGTTGTGGACTTGGAGATTGTAGATTTCCCCACGATTCCTTAGACAAATAATTTAATCTTTTTTCTAATTAGGGTTTTGATGCTTCCCCAAAGGAAATCTATGTGGCTGCCCTCATGGAAGTCCTGTCTTGCTTTGTGGTCCCCATAGGCCCAGGTGAGAACCAGGGTGGGAAAGAGGACAGGAGGAGGGGATAGGAGCAGGGTGGGCAGTGTGAGCACACACTGCTCCCTGCACCAGGGCATCCACCACCCTGATGTGGCCATTCTCATCCTGTAGCGGAGCCATTAAATGCCGCAGAATTGACAGTATTACAGAGCAGGGGTAAAGATATTGTCCCTGTGAGCTTCCCTTCTATGGATCCCACAGCTTGCTGAGGACAGACGAATCTCCAGTCCTTCCCCAGCACAGTAGGATCCTTGGGGAGCTGCTTCTTCCAAAGAGGTTCTTGATCTAGATTTTGCCGATCAAATGATGATTCCCTCCTCCAGGTAAGTATAGGACCCACTACATTTATAAACCAACTCCTGTGTTTGAGGAATGACTCCCACAACTATTTTGGCAGGAGGAGGTTTAAGCTGTGAAGGCATAATGAATTTCGATGTGTGGTCTGTGCAGTGTCAAACTGTTTAATTTCGAGAAGCTGAAGTCACTAGCCTGTTGTTTCATGTTTCTGTCTAATTGAAATGTTAAAGAACTGATCTTTCTGCTGTGTATTTAGTCTGGACATTCCAGCCTTTGAACTCTCACCAGCACTGTGAGTAATGTTATCCACACATATTCACTCTATTGTTACAGCAAAATCTCTACATCTGATTTTTTAAAAAAAATCAAAGGACCAGCATGATGTATACATGAAACACTGAAAATATTCTTTTGAAGGAAAAAAAAGGGATAGAAATAAAGAAACAAGGAAAGAAAGAAAGGAAGAAAAAGAAAAGGAAGAAAAAAAGAAGAGAAAGAAGTCTCAGCCCATTACACCAGCTCTTGGGGAATGAGGGAGGAAGCTTTCATTAGACTTACCATCATTTTCAGTTTTAATCACCTCTCTTCTTTTCAAATTAAAAAAGAAATTTTGATCAAGGGCCTAGAAGACCCAGAAGTGCCTTCTGGGGTTATCTGAACCAGTCACCTGTTTGGAAGAGACAGCCTTTCACCATCAGACGGATATGCATTTTCAATAATTAACTATTTTTAGCGTGGCATAAGTGAAAAATTAATAAGCCCCAGCAGCAAATAAGCATTGCAGTGTGGGTAGGGAAGAAAATACAGGCCACAGCTCAACCTCCCACTTTGAAAGTTCAGCTCCCTTTCTTCCCCGCCTCCCCTGCCGCAGTCCCCAAAGGGTGACTTCCCTCTCTAATAGATCCACATGTACAGCGAGAGGTTGCCATTTCCCAGCTAGTCCAACATTAACATTCATCATCTCATTTCAGCACCTCCTGTGAGTAATTGCAGCCCTGAGAAATGGTCTCTCCCTCGGCTTCTTTTCTACCCAGACAAGGGCTCCCCACAAACTCTGGGCACTCCCCCAGGGAGTTTGCTGTTCCTGTGGTGCTCCCTGACATTCATTTGTTCATTCCCTTTGCTGTGGCAGGCAGTGAAGGGGAGGGCTGAGCAAGGGGATGAGGTTGTCAAACAGAATTGTCCCAAACAAAGGGACACTGCAGCTGAGGCGGCAGAGGAGGAAGGACAGGGCCTTTACGGAGTGTCTTCTCACTGGTCATGGAAACAAGAGCACCAAGAGCAGCCTGAGTACCCCTCTAGGCAATAACCAGGTCTGTTCCCAGCTTCCCACTTCTGCAGTAAGGACACAAGGCTTGTTCAAGGGGTCACTTAATATCACATTACAGTCAAGGTGACAAGCAGACGATGTGGGGAGACAGGATGGCACCCATCCCATTCAGTTTCACATTATGCCCTCTTTTGACACCACCATCTTCAAGGTCACATTTCTGCATTCTGCAGCATGTCCAGCATGGATTGTTCTCTTTGAATTTTAGCCTAATTTTCAATCAAACTTAAACTGATGAGAGTTCTGGGCAAATGGCGGAGAGAGGTCTGCAGTGCCTCTGCAATGTTTGGCATACAAAATTACTCTAATGAGCCCTCAGTGATGATTCACTCAGACTGAAAGGGACTGAAGACTCTGGGACCTGCAGTATGCCATTGTGTGAAGTGGGGTGAAGCCAGAGCAAAATGATCTGCACCATTTTTTAGGGACATCCCTTTGCAACAGGTTGCACAGCCTGCCTTGAGCACGATGTGCAGATTTGTCTTAAATATTGGGCAGGTTTTAAATTAATGACTGATCCATTTGCCATTCTTTCAAATTAAATTGAAAATTCAAAACCTGAAAATTTAAATTGAATTAAGAAAACTGCAGTCTAATTTCTGTATGGCATCATCAGTTTAAAAGGTCCAATGATCATTAAGGCACGAGTTACTAGGGAAGAACTGATGGAGTGGAGCACTAGCACTTGAAACTGAAGCACAGAGTTAAAGCATTGTGTGAATAATGAAATGAAATTTTGCACAAGGAAGGGTCTTGTGGGCTAGAAAAACTGTAATGCAAACTGTGGGCCTCTATATAAAAAAAGAGAATATATATAAACATCCACAGAAGGCATTATTTATGTCATCACTTGAATTAGAGACTAAGGAAATATTATAGACAGAGTTGATGGATTATATAATAGCAAAGGCTTGAATATCTCTAATAAATTTATTTTTAAAATAAGCAATTTAGTGACCACATCTTAGTTAATAGATGGCAAATGACCTAAAGATTTTAATTTGATGGAGCAACTGTCTCCAAACTGGAAAGGTTTTTACATGTAAAGTTGGGACAAAATATTAAGGCAGGTGGAATTACCTGCCTGACAGATGTCAGCCACAGAGAGTCTCCGGGGTATCAGTGAAGGAATACTTGAGATGATGAATCTAAACCACTTCCATTTTCCTTTCAATTTTCAGAGTTGCCCAAACTTTTCTTTCACCTGTAGACAAAGCAGTACTTTTTGTTTTGCAAAGCTAAATTAATTACTTTAATTAATTTAGTTTAACTGTGGTTTTACTGAGAAATTTTGCTAGATTACTGGAATGGGTTCAGGATAACACCAGTTTTTTAAACATTTAGAAAATGTCAGTCCTTTTTTTTTTTTTTTTTTGTTTGAAGTACCTTAATGTAGAAGGCAAAATAGCAACTGTTATTTATACGTTTGAATACTTGGTCACAAGTGGTAAAACATACTCTAGAAAGCATTATATGAGTGAAAAAACCAGAATTTTACATTGAAGCTGTGGATGCTTGAGATTTGTATTTTCAAATAAAAATTATAAAGCTAAGTACAGAGCATGTCAAGTGAAACCTTAAGTGAAGTATGAATTATTTGTAAAACATTGTATAGATATGCCTGGCAATAGCTAAGTACATCTTTGTGCAGTGTTTGCTGAGTGGAAACAGTTACACTTTTCTGGAGAAGTAGGAGATGCCATTGGCTATGTCCTGTTTGAAAATGTATTTATGGTCAAACCCTGGAGTATTTGAAACTACTGATGTCAGGTGCTGACAGTATAGATCAATGCTTCTTCCTGTCTGAGCTGACCTTTTTTGTACCAAGAAATTAAATCCTTATGGGACAAAAACTTTAGTACCTGGCTGCTAATAGTTGGATTCAATTACCCAAGAAGTGAGCTGAAAAAAAGGTACAGAAGTTGGAATATTTTTGAGGCTGCTCTAGACAAGTAGAAGAGAGATCACATACCTATTGATAATATAATATTCTTTGTATGAATTTTGAATGTAGATACAAACCTGCAGAGTTGATTTCACTTCACTATATGTAACCCAGAGTGCAGATTTGTAATCAATAATAAATATGGGCAAACAAACTTTGCACAGTCTCTCCTTTCACCATTATGAGGTACAAAATCAAAACACAAGCCAAATATCACATTTCTTGAGAGGATCATACACAGGAAAAATCCCATCAAAGGCCGCCCCCTGAGTTCACCCCACACTAAAAATAACATCCCACAGAAAGCTGCCTTCCCAACAGCAGGTCCCTTCCCTACAAGCCATTTGGTTCTCTGTGGCACAGCTAGATGTAGAGCAGCAACATGCAGAGCTCACATCAGCTCAGCAAACATTCCCCCTTGTGCTGGGAAATTGGATGCACCATTGTCATTGCCAGAAGAGAGCTATGATACAGACACATGAAAGAGCCTCTGACAGCCTGGGGAAATTGCTTTATTTTTTCTTGCAAAAGAAGATTTGCAATCCAGGCTAACAAATTATTCTTTTATCTAGTTGTTTGTGTTATGGGACCCCAATCCAGGATCAGGGCTCCTCCGCGGTACACACTGTGAAGACATGCAAGGAAGAGAGCAGTTGGCACCCCAGAGAGCTCACAATCTGCATAACAGGCAGGAGCTACCGGGTGGAAGGCAGCTGGGCTGAGAGAATACAATAACAATAAAATGGGTCTGCATAGCATCCTTCTCATTAAAAGATGGTGACAATTTGAGGGCATCGTGGTGGAGGTAGCTTGAAGGAAGAATTTAAATGATGTTAAGAAGCCAGCTATACAACAGGGATATTTTGCAGTCATGGTTTGGGCTGGGAGGCATCTAGGAGGTGCTTGAGGGAGAGGGAAAAGCAGGCACTTGAGGCAGTGGCAGGAAGCCTGATGCCAGGTGAGAACAGTCTGCTGAACACAGGCTTCATTAGCACATCTCAAGCCACTGTAAAATTTCATTTGTCATCATGGTGGGGTAGTCTAGGCCACAGTTTAGGTTTTGAGGGGAATTTCAAGTGTTTCTAAAATAGGTACTGGAAGATAAGCAACGATCGGACACCAATGCTCCTGGGGTAGACGAGCATATCTTTGGATGATTCTTTCTGATTTATGGAGTAAATTAGCTCCATCAAGTAAATAAGGTGTTGCTTTTAATCTGTTGTGTGTCCCAGGATCCTCAAGCTCCCGATGGATAGCCACTTCTCAAGGACAGGCAGTGGAGAAGCAGTTTGGGCATACATGGGCAAACACACACTTGTCTGCAGACCAAAGGTTACAGACTTTATGGCAAAACAAGGTCTGAGGACTGACCCTGAGTGTAATCTGGGATAGATGAGAGCTCTGTCTCAAATCTTCAACTTCTGACTAGATTTCTGTACATCTGGACACTCACTTAATGGTGTTATTGATCCCGCATTTATCAAACTAAGGAGAGTTATTTTTTTCCCCACTGGCTTTACTAGGTGCTGTTCGTGGACTGACATTTATAGACTAGTTTCTGATGCTGAATTGTGTGGGCAGGTATTGTAACATGGAACTAAAACAGCAGGCCTGTAATTTCATAAAAGGACTTCAGGAATATTCAACCACTGTAGTCTCAGAAGGAATGATTTGCAGCATGAAACCGTATAGTAAAATATGAGTGGAGAGGTTAATGGGTATTTGTAACTTGGACCACAGTTTGTGAACAGTCTGTAGGGGTTGAAATCTGCTCTGCATTTCACTCTGGCTATGCACCTGAAATAGCTGCAATGCAGTTAACACAGAAATTGAATTTGTAGGAAAGCGAAATTTAACTCTAGAGATGCACCTGTGTGGCCAGAATAGTGCCACATGAAGTTCTTAAAACCTCTCTGCAACTTTGAAACCTTAGCTCCTATTTCAGAAGTGGCTTAGGCGCTTAACTGAGAGATATTTTCCAAAGCATCTAAGTAGATTAAAGACTTAACCTCCTTCAGAAGTCAGTGGCAGCCCACTATGCAGCTAGATAGCTAGATAATACTGCTTAGCCACCTTTTTTTTTGATTTGCACTGAAAGTCAGCAGAACTAGTCTTTCTAGAGATCAGTACCACTTTCCAGGATGGTTTTGGGTTTTGTAGTAAATGAGTGCATTTTAAGGGATAACTCAGACCTGAAGATTTGTTTATCCAAGGCGAGAGCATGACAGATGTATCTTTATATTTGTACTGCCCTTCACGCAACCAGGGAGTTGTACTTTGGCATGTCCTTTCCTGTTGCAAGATGGCCTTTGTGGGCAGCCTTAACCTGTGCCATGGCATTATGAACACTCAGAGCTGGGCCTGGGACCTCCTGGGGCATCACATTACTCCCCAGTTCAGGTCTCAAGGCAGAGCAGACCTTACGGTTGGTGCGTCTGGGTTTTGCCTGCTGCCTGCAATAGGAACTTTTTGCTAGCTCTGGTTGTACAGGAAGGCAATGCAGCTGTATTTTGAGGGAATGGGAAATGGAGTCAAACAACTGGTTTGTTAGGTTTTCCCTTCATCCACCCTGGTGGGTGAGTCCAGGCTGCAGAGAACCTGCTGGTGTTTTTATCAATGTGCAGCATTGCTCCTTCAATTTCTGGCATCAAAGATATGTGTAGGCACTAGTCCAGTGATGAAGAAATGCTTGGTGTAGCAACTGGGGGAAGGAGCAGAGTTATGTACAAAGGAGACACACCAGTCAACACTCATCTTCCTAAAATACTTTTCATCCTGTGCCAGAAAGCCAGTGGGTGAAGGGTGTGGGAGCATGTATGTCGACTGTGGGTGGGGGAATGGGACTGGAGGTTTGTTTACTACAGTTTTACTTCATTAATATTTTAGTCTCAGGTGCAGAACTTGGAGAGTCTCACTGAAATCGCAAACAGCACTGATTGTGGTGTTTGTGACAGTGCCATGGGGCATTTGCATTATTTATCCCAGGCTGCACTACCCATACAGCTTTCAGGGAATATTTTCAGACAGAATCGCTAATTAGCACATATGTGGAATCTTCTCAAAGCAGTTGGGAACTCTCCTCATTACTTTTTAATTTTTTCTATTTGCTGAACGTATGTCATAGATGAAAATTCAGAATGATGGTTTGAAGGAATTTTGCATATTAAATACTCTAAATGAAAAGAGCAGGATCTTCTATCCGGACATTGTGAGTGTCTCTGGTCCGGCAGGTTCATGCAGCATCGCTTTCGGGCTGTCATTACCCAAAGTCAGTGAGGACTCATTGTCTTGAAGTCTTACAGGCACTTAATAATCATCCACCTTCCCCTTGGATGTTGCTGCTGATTAGTTGTCTGTAAATAGATGATGGAACATGCCGACTATCACCCATCTTCAAATAAAAGATAGTTTATATATTTGCGTATCAAATTTAAATAAAATTAAATTTTTGTATATAAGAAAAATTGCATGTTATTACAGCACTAAAAATGTTTAAAAAATTATTTTCAAAATGTTAAAAAAATGTTTTAAAATGTGTTCAAATTCTTCTGTCTCTGCTATGTTATCAGATAGCTCCTGACTAATTTTGCTAAATTTTATTCTTTATTTTCTTATCACACATTTTGTGTGTTCATTAAATGATTTATCAGAATTTACAGGAGTGGTGGTGAGAGCAAAGTGTTTCTTGTACACTTGTGAATTGCAAAAGACTGATTTAAGAAACAGCTTTTCTAAGTTATAGCTCAATTTAGCAGCAACATTAATGTTTAAATGTTATTTATTATGGATTTAAATGCAACACAAAAAAGCTTCCGCCTGATGGCCTGGGCACCCTTTCCTGGAAATTAAAACCTCAGCACTAAAATGATGAAAACCCGAAACATTAGCACACCTATCATATAGTCAGCTGAAACACATAGTTCAAAGCAGAAAATGCTGTGCCTTTTGTTCTTGCCCACGGAAAACAAAAGACAAATCCTCCATCCTCTGTCACAATTTCTCCATCCTCCCAAATGCCTGCTCAGGTTTTCCAGCTTATGAGTGAGGACTACAGACAAGAAAACACAGGAAAATCAGTGTCAAAAATGAAGGCTTAGGGCTGGTTAAAAAATGGAGAGGCTTTTGCTGAGGAAAATTCTTCAGCAGAAAGCTAAACGATGCAATTTCAAACCTCAGAAAGATGCCAGTGTCCTGTGCTATGTTTATAACTCAGTCCTTCATCTATTTTGAGGTCTTGACTTTCCGAGCAGGCCACATGACGCACCATAGCTTCTCTTTGTCTTGAGCCATGGCAGAACTGCCTGGGGACGACTCTGACTGCGGTGCCTCATGGAAAGCCTGATCTTGTTAGGGAAGTCAGTCCATGCAGGTCAATAAGGTCATGAAGTGTGTCTGACCAGGAATCAGGTATCGCAGCAGCCTTTCTGTATCAAAACTGCTTTGATTCTGATTTATATTGTGCCTAAGATTAAAAAAAAAAGCAACAAAACCCCTTGGAAATTGAGGTATACAGTGTTTCAATGAAAACTTCAAATAATCAGGGGCAAAAAAACTCCAGCTATGCCTTTAACAAAAATATTGATTTCTGTGAAAAAATCAATTTTCTGTCCAAAAAGCAGCTTTACTGGAGAATTTTGGCAATTCTACGAGGGATCACTAATGGTGAGAATTACTGGTGGCTCTCTGTCTCTTCAACTCTGACAGATCTGGCTTATACATCTTTTCCTGTGTCAAATAAAACAGGTTGGCATAAGGCTGTGTCAGAGCCATTCCTCTCACAGTAAGAGCCTTGCAGAACAAAAGAGCTGCTGTTGTCTGTGTTGTCGTGATCTTTAATATGTCCTCAAGAGATGGCCTCAAGTGGTGGGCAGGTAGTCAGTCACACACAGTGTTAGTCGAGACGTCAAAACACGGGAAAGGAGAGAATAATAACATTTTAGTTAAATTTTTGAATTTCAAATTTAGATTCCGACCCCGCTTGAAATGCACTTGAGCCAATTCAGGTGAAATCAATCAGGAAAAGAAAGTAAGTGTCAAAGATCATTTAGTACATCAGCAAAATACTTGTCATCGGCACCTGTGAGTGACTCAGTGATGGTTATATTCAGCCCTGGTAAACGCAGGCTGCAATATCCCCAGTGTGTTTTTTTGGAAGGATGGAGATATTGTGACTAAAGGTGAAAGCGTTTTATTTTTTCACCCTTGTCATCTACTCTCTGTGCTGCCAACCTCCACTTCAGTTGCCACAGTGCATAAATTACAGTTTAGATCACACAACCATCCATCATCAAATCACCCCATGAAAGTGCTACTAAAGTATGTTGCCAGTTCTGCCGGTTGACACTCTTTTTGTGATTGACACATATCTAACTTACACCATCACTTGTGTCACTGCTGAATTTGGCCCTGAAACTTCCTCGGGAGCTGTGCACATTAAGTCAATCTGAAAGTTTCATGTAAATCAGCTCCCTTTTGTTGT